>WBNO01006355.1:229512-331406 GCA_013400575.1 Peucedramus taeniatus
GGGAGGGATGGGGCGGGAGGGATGGGGGAAGGGAAGCAGCGGGGCGCCGCCGCCCCGCTGCCCGCCCGCGCCTGTGGGGTCCGGCCAGCGGCTTCCTGAGGGAAAGCGGGGCAGGGGTTCCCCGCCGCCACCGCCCCGGGGTTCCGCTCGTCTCCAGGGGCGGCCGCTGCCCTCCTGCCGCTCACCGATCCCTCGCCGCCTCCGGTTTGCTTGGGTCGGGTGGGGGGTGGTTGTGTTGCGGGGGTTTGGGGTTGGTTGGTGGTGGTTTTTTTTTTTTTTTTTTTTTCCTAAGGCATCGTAATTTACCGGCAGAAAAACAAATAAATGACCCCGTGTACGGTTGTGGGTGCTGAATCCGTCAATGTGATTCCTGAGAATATTAAAGTCTAAATTAAAGCGTGCTGGAAAAGCGTTAGCTCCTACTGTAATAGTAATAGTGATAATAATAAAATTACAGAATTGGGAGCGATTTACATGTTATTGAAGAGGAGGAATTACTGAAGAGTAATAATAGAAAAGAAAACAAGTCGGAAGCCCGTTATATAATGCACTGTGTAGACAACGAGAACGACAGGCTATTTTTATTTTGTTTACCGTATGCTGTGTAATAGGGACTCCTCCGAGCAGCATCTCTCCCCTATGAGCCCGAACTCCAGATAGAATTGAGGAAAAATTTTAGGCATTTCTTTTACGACCAGATGAAGAAATCTAGATTTGTAAAACCTTCCTCTGTACAAATGATTTCTGTGTGCAGAAAGGGAAGGGTGTGCAGGTAAATGACCTTTGCCAGATACCTTTTCCCTTTCATATAGTAAAGAAATTCATATTTTGTAAGGCAGCTTACACTTTAACCTTTAACGCTCATGGTTATGTATTTTATGCAGTAATGGTTACTTTACGCGTCAGATACGGTCAGGCATAGTGAGTTACTCTGCTGACACACTGATAAGTCAAGGACTTTTAATTTCAGTTTCGAATGAAACCGTCCCCTAAAGGAAAATCCCGGCTTCATGTTAATCTATTTCTGTTCGAGTGATAGAGACGGTGCAGTTATATCATACGGAGCAAGGGTTATGAATGGGGGAGAGAGAAATTGAGAATCGCCAGGGAAAATATTGCGCCGTAGTTATTTTTGTGATGCTGCAGGACAATAGTAGTAATTGTACGTTACTGCACCTAATTTGTTCGTAAAACTGGCCCGGTATTTTACGGGTAGCAGCTGTTTTGAAAGGATGGCTGTAATCTCCTCACTTTTTACATAAGGCAGAGGTCGATAGGTTTTCTTCCGTGCTCGGCTGTCTGTCTCTCTCATCATGTAGCGACATGTCAGCGGTGCAGGCTTCCAGCGCGCTTACTCCAGCCCTGATCAGTCATGTAATTAGATCAGGCTGCCATGGTAACAGACGGGATTCACCGTATTCACCGGCCAGCCAGGTGCGTGTGTGGCTGGCGGGCGACCCAGCGGGCTACCGTCAGCCCTGCGTGTGCCGCGTTGGTGGCGTACGGCCGGCGCGGCCACCGCCTCGGGCTTTCCGAAAATTGAAAGATGCTGGTGATGGGTTCCTAATGGCCGAACTTCTCGGGAAGGGTGTTCTTTGCCCACTGGAGTGTCAGGCAGATGGGACCGTACGTGGCACGCTTAAGCAGGTCAGCCAAATCGTCAATTCCACTTGCGTGTATTATTAGCAAATTAATGAAAGTGTGGTACTTTGTAAAAATGCTTTTGGCTTATACAGGCTTGCATGAAAGTTTATTCAGAGTTTTCCTTTTTTTTTCCTCCTTCTTCCACCCCCCCCGGCTGTCTGGTTTAACTGTTTGGTGGCTGTAGCAGTGTTTGTTAACAGTTCCCATTCCAGCATTCTCATCATAGGCCACAGGCTTGTTATTTTCCACTCCTGTACTGTACTTAACACCCTGTGGCCGGTAAGATGAAAATTGGTGATACTTGATGTCAGTATTGTCACTCTGGGTTTGTTAAAGCCTCCTCGTAGTTCTTAGCAAGGTCTAGGCCCTTTTGTGTGTTAGGTGAAAGGTGACTGCAGTTTCTAATGATAAAAACAATTTTTGCTTCAGCAAACGCTTTGTTTCTAGTATGGGTGTATTTTTTGCATTTGTGCTCATCAAAATATTATAGCCATGGAGCAGGGGACTTTCTGACACAGTTTATAATACCATCAAAGGATATGTAATATAATTAGCTTTGAACTGCATGTTGCTCTTAAAAACATGTTTCACCAAGCAATGTATATTTGTCTTCATTCTCATTGTTTGAACATCACTCTTTTAAGCCACTCTTCCATAAATGTGGGTATAATTATTTAAAAGCACTAAATTTGACACTGTGTTCTAATGTCATAAATCTGGAGCAACTCCAGGGGATGGGATTGTGAGCCACTTACATGGGTGTATATCTCAAATGACTCCATTTATTGGATTTAATCCAGGCATGTAGTAGAGTAACCGAGCTCAGAAAGTGATCTGCTGCGTATCACTGTTATTTTCTCTATATTGCTTTTCATGGCAAAAAGCACTGTGGGCTTAAATAGGATTTTTGCCTGATTAAGGAGCTGCGTTAAGTATCTGTAGAAGTGGGTAACACCCCTACTCCAGTCACTAATCTTGGGTGCACTGACACTAATATTGAACTTGGCCTGGAGGATTTTTTGTCTCAATGATGAGAAATCATCAGCACCCACAGCTCCTTAGTGTTTGTAGTACCAGGCTGGAACATAAAGCAATCCAGAAATATCTCAGTAAAATAGATATTTTAATCACTCTGATGGTAAAGCACTGGAGCTCGAGGAGGAGGCAATGAGAAATGCCTATTGGTGGTTCAGCTGTTGCAGTGATAGGCAGTGGTGATCTTGGGTTTGGTGTGATGAGTTGGCAGGTCTCAGTCTGCCTGCTGAGCAGGAGTGTTTCTTCTTGGAGGGGTGAGGGGACAGGGTATTTGCAGGCAATTTCCTGCACTGAAGTGCAACTTCTCAGTGCCTCAGCTAACTTGTCCTTCTGGCTAGGAGAGAATACACTGTGCTCGGTGCAGCCGCCTCCATTCTGGGGAGGTAGCTTGAAATAGAAGAGCTTGTTAGGAGGACTGGCTGGAGAGAGTGGAATAGTCACGAGCAGGACAACTCCTGTAGTGTGAGCCTTTGTGTGCTCATGCTGCTTATACATATTTTATTGTAAAACAAATTACCTGTGTGACTAAGAGTGTTAGAAAGTAATTATTTTCAAAAAGGCCATATATACATGGTTAAAAAAAACTTTTCTGGAAAATAAACAGTGCAACTTTGCTTTTCTAGCCTGATTGAATCTATTTAGAAAGGTTGAAAAAACTAGTTTTGTTTTAAAAGACATTAACAAGAGACATGGAATTTCATGCAACAAAATTTTTTTATGTAATAGATCCAGTGGCCTAGTTTCCCATTAATTAAGAAAATAGACACTTGAATGCAGTCACCTGAAAAGCAACTAAGGATTTAAACATTAGAATTTAAAAGTAATTGTCTTAGTAACGTGGCTAGTAAAACATAATCAAGGCCTAATTTTTCCCCTTGCTAAGTTTAGCAACACGTCTTAGCAGATGACAGTCAGGATTATCATTGTCATTGTTCATACACACAATGCTTTTGTTGTGGTGCACTAATTGAGGGGGAAATGCAATAAAAAAAAAGTGTGGCAGGCTGTAAAGGAAGTGCTTGTCAGGATTGCATAGATGGTCTGAAGCACTGGCTGACTGCAAACCTACTCCAGCGTGTGAGGCAGCTGCTGCTGGTGATGCTTGAGAGGAGTCGGGCTGTGCGACAGCCTCAGCTATAACCACACAGGTTGTGAGTGATTCAGTTGTTCTGGAGAACTGTACCGGTATGGTGTGTACAATTCAGAGAGTGCAGATAACAGATTTAGTTGTAGGTCTCTTCTGAGACTGCTGTAACCAACTCTGTGTTAAAAGATAAAGATATAATTAGAACAAGAAAGAGAAGTATGGCAGGCTCGGCACAGGTAAATATTTCATTGCAAAGAACTAACTTGCTATATTCCAGTGACTTCAATAGCCTAAGCTTTGCAAAGTGAAAATCCTGTCCTCATCCTTTTGTTTTACTTTTAAGCAAGACTCCAAGTGTGATAAATAAATAAATAGGTATTTGGTTGAAGGCACTGTATTTTGAAGCCTTATTCAGTGGTTCACATTCTTTGTATGAGAAAGTTGAAGATTTTTACATGGTTTTGGCTGAGGTGATGCATGACTAACATTTTAAAATGTAAGAAACTTTGTAGATGCCTGATTTTTGCAAAAAGACAAAAACTAGATCCATGACCGTAAGTCCTTTTTGATCTCAGTGCATGTGTTGAGAATGTAATACTTCATGGCTTTTTTTTTCTCTCAAAGTTGTAGTCTGAAGTAGTTGTACAACACATGCAAATCTGTACGTGTGCATTGGTCCCAGTCTGCAAAGTTACCTTAGTAGATGTCCCAGTGAGGGTTTTGTTGAATGAGGATTGATTAAAGAACCTATCTAGAGTTAAGTATGCATGTAAATCCTTCCCTAAATAGGAACGAGTAAGCATGCTCATAAACTGAAACAACAGAAATGATTCTCAGTGAGGGAGAAATGGTCCCACTAAATCCTTTTATTGTACCAGGAGTGATAAAAATATTTGGTGAGATTCCAAGTGAAAACCCCAAATGTATTTTGTTTAATAGGTGATGTCAGCAGAAGTTCAGTGCTGGCTCTTCATGATTTTGCTGAGCAAAATCACAGGAAAAAAATTAAAGAAACACATTGTTAAAGTTTTTCTTTGTTTATATTATTTGGGAATTTACAAGTAATAGGAATCAACTATAGCATGCCACCTTTAGTGACAAAATAGTGTACAAGGTAAAGTCACGTTCCAATAGGTGATTATTTTTCACCTAGTAGTAGTAGTAGTAGTAAGTGCAGCACTGTGTTTTCAGGATGCTACTGCTTCTCAAATAAAATATAGTCTTTTGGCAGTGAAGACAGTCATCTCCACTTGCTTATGATTCTTCACCTCATTAAGATCACATTTAGGAAAAGAGTACTCTGAATAAATGGGCTCTGCTCTCTACTGTATGAGCTCTGTCTGCAGAATTAAATCTGTGGTTTATTTGTGCTTGAGTAATAGTAAAAGCAGCCTCTCTCAGTCTTCATTGGGATATCTTAGTGTGTTGTAAATGACTGTAAATGTTGACTCTTAACTGTGTTTTTGTTTCTCTTTATTTTGGTTTCCATCTCCTCACCTCCTGGATCAACAGTCACAGAGCAGGCCAAGCCAGATGGGCAAGCAATACAAGCTGTGAATTTATTCTTGACCCCGTAGGACAGTGACCGCCATCATTTTTTCTTCATCGTACAGTTATGCACTGCCAATAAGGTGAGAATGCAATGCTTTTTATTTTCTTCAGCAAGTGTACACTGTCTGCTCTGGGCTTTAGGCAAAGTGCAGACCTTCCCGGCGTCTGTGTGATTACCTACCTGTGATAAGTTTGTACTTCTCTTGCCTGGCAGTAGAGGTCCTTGAGAAGCTCTGCTCAGAAAAATTCCTTTAACTCTGGTGACTCACTTCTGTGGCTTACAGAACAGGTGCATTCCAGATGTGTGGTTTTATGCTCACCTGAGGTCAGAGTGTATTCAGTTACTGGAAGATGTTAGTATGAATGGAAAAGTTGGCAGACTTTGATTCTTGTTATAAAATGCCATGTGTAAAATTGTATAAATCCTTCCTTCACTTTTATGAATTCTCGTTGCTTGTCACCTGCTTGGCTTTTTCACTGTCTTGAGTTTCTTCTGTGCATTAAACCTTGTCCAGCACTAGAATAGTTCCCAGGATAATTAGTCACTACTGATGTATCTGTGCGTCTTTTGCTCTATTTTGAGGAATGCTTTCAGTTCTTCTGATTTTCCTCCCTGAAATGCTGTTGCCAGACAAGATGTAAAAGTGCACATGTATCAGTCGGCTGCTGTCCCTTTCCTCTCTCTCTCCTTCCCATATGGTTGTGGAAAATAACTTGAAAAGACCAAGTCCCAAGACTCAACAATCATACTGCCAATAAAAAGAACATAAATTTTTATTTTATTTCTTTAATCTGATTGTCATTAAGCCAGACTGGTTTTTTGGACCTATTCTGTGATTTTTAAGTGCTTGGGATTGGCAATGCTGGTAATGCTTTAATAAAAAAAAAGATGAAGGGTCATAATAAAATTGCCTGTGTCTTTAAATAAAAGAAAATGAAATATAGTGATTGCTTGCAGAAAACCAAAGGGTTTCTTTTGTAAATTTACAATCTGAAAGCTTAATTACAATAGCGTTCTTATTTATGCAGGGCTGATCAGAAAGTCTCTATTGCAAAATTACTTCCTAATGTATACAGCATGTCATAGAAAAGTATGCAGTGTATAATTTACATTTTATTGTGGCTGTGGGGAAGGGTGCTGTGTTTTAGAGGGAAGTTGCCTAGGCAAGTAGTTACGTGCAAGGACAGGCCTGTTACAATTTCCAAATGAGATTGAATGGTGGGGGTGGGTGGTAACCGCTGTAATTTCAGAGCAGTAAGAGTTTCTTGAGAGTGAAAAACCACACAAAGTGCCCATCTGTTAACACACTTTGTCTTTCCATTTTGAAAGAAAACTGAATTGGTAGCAGTTATTGACTTGGGACATCAAATAGAAGAAAGTTTTTTGCTATGAAAGTTTTTTGCATTTCCACAAAGCATTTTATTTTTTACTTTTTAAGATTAACTTGGGTTGTATAAAAATGTGTTTATTTGAAGAAGTGATTACTGCTGGAAAAACTTATATCTCTTAATTAGAAGAAGTAGTTGTTTATATGGCATTAGTTAAGTCCTATGAATAATCAGATTTTGTTATCCACAATGTATTGCTAAGTCACCTTGGATATTTTAGCATCTGGTATTTTATGCAATTACATGAGAGGCAATATATTCGATGTTAAACAAACATTTTGGATAAAAAATGTAACCTAGTTAAGTCGGGTGCAGAGGCATGACAGGAATATAGTACTAAAATGCTGGTTTTCCTATACCAGCTCAGCTTGAAGTATAGTATTGTATTTGTGAACCTTAGATTAGGTTAGATTTGGTTTGACTTCTTGTTGGACACTTTAGCCACTGAGTTGGGGTACCTCTGTTGACCTCATTAGTTCTCATTTTCTCTATGGAACAATCAAAATCAGGCCCACTGTATAACTAAATAAGTGAAATAAAAGTTATTGGGATAGACACTGCCTGCTTACAAACTTCTCTCTGTTACTGGTGGAAAAAGGCAGGAGCTCACAGTAATAACATATGAAAGAAACAGGGAGCAGCCACAGAGCATTTCATACTCGCATGCATCATTTTCTGGCTTTTGCATTTGTTTTGGGGTGAAGGTGGCAACTGCCCTGCTCCATTTTAGGCAGGCCTGGATTATGACCCTGGAGTCTGTCAGAGGGACAGAACATGGGACATGTTTGAAGGCATCCAAATTGGATCTCAGAAGCCATACATGAGGCCTAATGTCTCTACATGTGAATTCATGGCTTCACTCACGGGAGGGATTGTGTGACTTCAGTGGGTAACTTCTTTGTTGTGTCAGGTCTCCAGGTGTGCTTACCCTTCTAATTCAAGCAGCATTTTCTGCAGAGCCAGCTAAGCATCTTGCCTAGATAAGGACCTGGGTATTAGTAAAAGTAAAGTAAAAATAAATAAGTAGATACAGTTTTTATTTCTTTTTCTTTTTTTTTTTTTTATTTTTACCTAATTTTAGCCTGCTATCCAAAACATAGAGTTATTGTTATTTGTTCAGAGCGTGCACTGCCTCCTTCCACGTAGGCAAATGACTCAATGCTTTCTTTTATACAGTTGTCTTGAGAGGATTTTGCATGAGATACTGGACATTTTAACAATTAAAGAGTTCTTTTTAATCTTTTCTGTTGTCGAATCACTTGATGTTTATTAATCATAGTACTGAGATGAATTTACAGCTGCAGCCCATTTGTAAGATTTTTTTTTTTTTGGCTGAATTTTCAGTAAGTATGTCTGTTTACAGCCTAATATAGCTTATTTTTTACGTAAGACATAATTTCTGTTTTATGCAGACTTCTGGCTACCTGTGTCTGTAAACAGGCAACAGTCTGCCCTTTTAAAATACTTAATAGTGAGCATAAAAAGAACTAATCTGTCTCTATATTACTGGTGCAGTGGTAGCTTTTTGGTTTTCATATCAGTGTCCTTTTATCATAGCTGGTTTTATTCCTTCCCTCATGCTGTTTATGAAGGTCTACAATATCTGTAGGGCTAAAAGAAGGTAGGCAGTGGAGATTTCTAATGTGTTAACAGCACAAGTGAAATGAAGCTGGGAACGAAGTATAACTGGATAGTAATTAGGAATAATTTAATTTTTAAAAATTGTTTATGTGTGAGCAACTAAAAGGTAAATTAAATGATGTGAATGCTGACAGATGTCTTAAAAATGAGGCTTTGTGGTCCCCTCACCTCAGCCATAACCTTTCATGTTTTTCCTCTGTTGTTCCTACTGCAGATACTGAAGGCCTGCTGTCTGACTGATAGAAAGTTTCATAACGTGGTCTGAAGTGTAAATGGCATGGGATGTAGCAGTGTGCCTACATAAAAACAAGGCTGACATACTTAATGTGATATAAGGCACTGTCTGAGGTTTGATTTGCCTTCCAACTTGGTGTTTTAAAAGGTGTATTTTCCAATGGAATGAGATTTGCTGTCCCATGCACTGCAATTTGTTAGCATTCCTTTAAAAGCATGGGCTTTTGGATGTGAGTGTGAATAGAGGGAGAACTTCCATGTGCTGGGGGCTGAGAAGTGGTGAGGTGTCTGGATGTGATGTGCAGTTGTGTGCAAGCCTGAGCATCTGTGTGTGCCCTCCTGCTGCCCCCGCCCTTGGCTGTGTGTGTTGGGCAGGGTTGTGCTGGTGGGGTTTGCCTTGCCTTGAAACCAGGGCTGTGCATTTGAAGGAAAGTTAGCCCTTGTTACCAGGAGTATAATTTTGGTCTGAAATTAGCCCAGGTGGCAGCATCTGGATTTAAATGTGTTGGCTGAGGGGTTTCTCATGTTGACACACTGTGATAGAGGCAAACCCCAAATTTGATAATTGCCTCTTTATTTTGTCATCAGTTATTTATTTTGGAACTAGCTGTAAACCTGATTTCAGGATTTATTGAGTCACTCCTTGCTCTATAAAATGTACAAATGTCAAAGTGTTCCTCACTTGCATTGGAGTATGGTTGTGACTGTTACCACATTTTGTTTGTCAGGTACCCACATGTGAAGGCCTTTGTAGTTTTGTACAGCTAACATTTCCGTGAGGCCAGCTACTTGAAAGAAAGTCAGGCTTTAATGGAGAAGGATAATTACAAAAAGCAGGTTTAATCCTCCTTTACTGTGCTCAGAAATTTTGTGCTACTGAATATTTTCTGATTGGTGTGGTTTCTTTTCAGTGGCATGTGTAGCAGCTGACTAGAAAGTGATATTTTCAAATGTGTATAATGATAAATGCATTTCTCCTCTTCCGTAGCCCCTGAACACATTTGCTGCTTAGTACTGTGCTGTATTCATAGCTTTCCCAAGGTAGTCTGACAGCAAGTAGATTCAGAATGGTTTGAAAATGCAATATATTAAGGGGGAAAAAATCCTAGTAGGTTATTACAGTAGAAGTTGTAACTTTATTCTCCATGTACCACTAGCAGTTAAAAACCCATCACACTAATCATATGTACTGAATTTTTATTTACAGATTAGGAGGTTCTACTTTGACATATGACTAGCAGGGAAGCCCCTCCCTTTAACAGTTGTATGTCATCTGCTTCAGAGAACTAATTACTTGGCAATTCCCATTTGATAATTCCCTCTTTATTTTCTGATGAGTTACTTAACAGTGATGAGCTTGTTGAGCAGAATACCGTGCTTAATCTGTGCTTCAGAAACTACAGTGTGGGCCTGGGGATATAATTGTTTCTGAAATGCTGTTTAGCCTTGCCATAGGAGCATTGAAACCGCACTAAGATACGTGAACAGTTCACAGTTAATGATAAGTTGAATGTCAGTGATGCACAGCATCTGCCAAAAAATAAAGGAAGGGTTTACATTGTTGTTGCACTGCAAGCAGAATGTTTAAATATGCAATTTCTCAAAAAAACACCAAACACCAAATCTAATGTAATTCAGCTGCTCAGACGCAGAAGCTTATGTCAGAGATATACCTTCTATCATTGATCTTCTCCACTGAAATAATCAATTTAATGGAATTTTTTAAAAAAATCCCACTGTTTATTGTAATACCTATTTGACAGTTTAGCCAATACCTGCTGGTTATTGTGTTATTTTAATATGCGATACTTTAGTAAATTTTAACTCTGTTTTCTCTGCTGTTATCTGTCTTATTCATTCTTCTCCACTTCCTTTTCACATTCTTTTACTCCAGTGGCCACAGCAACCCTTGTTCCTGGTTGGGGAATGCATTACAAGTCTCACTGCTAATTACAGCATCGCAGTGTTTCTAGAGGGTACCTAAGTTCAGCAGTGCTTAGCTACAGCACCAGGCGAAGGGATTTATGGGGTGAAATGACATCAACCTGCTCATGACAGTCATGGTAAGGTCAAAGTGAGTCTCTCTTGCAGATCAGGAGTCAGATGGGTCCCAGTATCTCTAAAATTTTCAACCATGCTATTGAATTTGAATAAATTTTTTTTACTGGTTTCAGTGGAGAAAGGTTTGTGGATCATCTACAGTCACTTTGACTAGATGGTGTCATTATTCTACTGATACTGATACCTGAAGGTTTCCATTGTATATTTCCAGTGTGGTATTCCACATTGAGCCAGTGCTAAGCTGAGAATTGGGCTATTTTTTCCCTTTACTGGAATAAAAATACAGTATTTTGTGTATTAGCTCACATGACATTGCATCATCAGGCTTGCTGATTTATTAGATATTCACAATGATATCTCTTGCCCAGTACTGGAATCCTGTGCAACAGGATTGTTTTATCAATGAGAAAAAAACTCATTTGTACATAGTTACATGTGTTTTTGTAAAATTAATCAGAGGAACAGTAGCTTTATGAAACATACAGTTCAGAACAGAATAATCTACTTTAATTGTGTTCGTGAAGTACACCAGCTATAAAATCTTTTGAAAGGAATATTAATCAAGTTGATCAAAGATGGCTTGAAGTACAGAATTCAAATATGAACACAATTACAACAAATATACAGACAGAATGTACCTTGGGAGATTATTTAAAAAAAATTAATACAAAAATAAGTCCTATTTTCCTTTTTTGATTTTTTTAAAGAACATGTAGTATTTTAGAAGCAAAGATACAAGAAGAAAAAACAAATACAATTTGAGATTTTATAAAATGTAGTGAATATGCATTTTAAATAGCATATTAACACAAGGAGTCAAAACCTCACAGAAGGACATTGAAACATTTTTCAATTTTTTAAAACCTATTTTTCATTCAATTTAATTTTTTAATGACTCAAGGTGTCTCAGGTAGTGCTATATTGGCATTGCTGAAAATAGAAATCCTCTGTAAGAATCAGAAAAGAAACATGACTTTCTTAGGATGCCTCACCTGTGATATGAAAGGTTTGCTTACACTGACAGGACTTGTCCCTTGACAAATCCTTCTACAAACCATTACAGCTTTTCTGGATGGACCTGCATCCTGAGCTGTGGTATCATATTTATTTTCCAGAGGCAGCCAAAGAGTTATTAGATGTTGATTTAGACAAATTTTCATCTGTCTGCTTCAGAGGTGTCTAAGATTGAGTTTTAAAGTGTTTGGCCCCAGACACATGGATACATGCCAATGCTATTTCTATCAATAGTTATGAAAGTGAAACATTAACATTATTAATTAATTAATTTTTGAACATTAACATTATTAATATGAATATTGTCACCCTGATCTTCAGTTAGCACAGGATTTTAATTACATGCTAATACATTAAAATTTGGCCTCAGGTTGAAAACAAAGAAAACCCAACTCACTAACATATGGTGGAAGTTTCTCTGTTGACCAATGCTGTTCTCTCCCTGGCACCCAAATAAAATGGTACCTTCCCACTTCTTTATTATAATGAGAGCCTGATACATCCCAGATACTGTGTTTCTTTCCTCTGGATTCTTTTTTCCTTTTCCCCACCACCTACCCTGTCAGCATCACTCTTCTGTAAGTAACACTTAGTGATGGACTAGCCAAGGATGACCTGGTTGGTCTGGTCATATGATTTGTGTTTGCATGTCCTTGTTTGCAGAACTGAGAAGCTGCTGCACCTCTCTGTTTAGGACTTGTCCGTTTCCTCTTTGAATCAGGGTCGAGTTTCACGTTTTCTTCTTGCCACTCTTGCTAAGCTTTCTTGGATCTCCGCTGTGATCTGGCCTGATATTTTTTTGTTAATGACAGTCTTGGAAATCACATGTGACTTCCTTTGTGAACTTGGCAGTTGATTAATTAAATTGGGGGGGAGATAAGTGACATGTGACTATGTGTAACACATCTGTGTCCTATTTTACAGGGAAAGAGGATGATGGTGGAGGCTACAGTCCAATAATCTATACTTTAAAATTATACTATATGGTGTTTGGATAGCACACAAATGCATTAGAAAGTGTCATAAAACAGATGTGATATTGCAATACTGGAAGAAATGAGGGAGTAAAAGTCTGCATTTTGTTCCATATTTGCACAAGATGACAGAGTAACTCATTCTTGTTGCGTGGTCTTCAGATGTGAGAGTGACACAACAAGCATGAGTGTGTTCCTGCCATTTGTTTGTCACCACTGGTTTATTTTGATTGCACCTCAGTAGCAGATTCAGAGGGAATACAATGTGTAGTGACTGAGCAAATTAAAGTAATTCCTCAGTGAAAGTATGACATTTGTTACATGAGGTTACTATCCAGATGTTATCTGTTAGTGTACAGTGAGAAAGAGACCTAAGGAAAATTGAGGTGGGTAGAAGGTAAGCATCTGAAATACATTAAGCATCAGCAATCAAGTATAACCCTGTTACCTAAGGAATCAAACTTGGTGAATGTCATGTTGGCTGTATGGAATGGGAGAAATGCAAACTAAGACACACTTCTGCTATGTGTGCAGCTCTGCTATGAAGTGCGTTCATTTGAGCTGTCAGCTGGCTGGCTGCAGTGTTTGGTGCTGTTTATACAGCTCAGCCAGGATGTCTTTATGAAACCAGTAGTGCTGTGCAACCTAGGCTGCAGCAACCAGTGGTTTTATGCTGCTCTTATTTAACATGAAGGGTGTGTGTTGTGCAGTGCACCAAGGTGCTCAGCCAAAGGCTGTGGTGAAATAAGGGGTCAGGTTCCCAACTCTTGTTACTTACTTGGGTGGTTTCAATGGAGCCATGTGGGTGTAAATGTGGTGTGATAGAGTCTGGGGCCTTTAGTGTGTGTCTGAGCCTCTGGGCTCAGAGCTGACGAAGACGGGTCAGCACTGCTGATCAGACGCTGTTTGTTTGGTGGGAGTAGAGCAGTCACTTGGCTTTTCCTTCAAGTGGAGAGGGACTGAAAGTTGTTGCTTAGTCAAAAGTTGTCAGTCTTCTTTCCTTCCTGTGCTTCAGGTGGATGTGTTGGTGAATAAGACTAATCTTTCTTTACATAGCCCAAACAGTGTTTTGCCTTCTTATTCTTCTGTCCTCTTTTAACCATTTCCAGACTTCTTCCTCTTGTTGCTGGCAAATTAGATTTTCTCCTCACCACCTTCTCTATCAAGATTCTCCTGTGCTCAGCAGTTCTTAGTGCTGCATATCTGACCTACTTGTACAAGTCTCCCTCACTGCGTTTGTTACCAGAACAATACTTAAGATTTTGTGTAGACCCTTTCTTCTGTTTGAATTCTGTGTGTGTTTCTATGTGTCTAAAATGCCCTTCTGCTTAGAGTGTTTCAATTCCTCAGTAGTTTTCTGCAGAAATGCAAATTTTTATGTTGTTTCATCTACCTCTCTTCCTTCCTAGTTAATCATAGCTGGATTCTGAGCTTTGCAATCCCAATGATCTGCCTGGACAAGCCTTACACTCCATGCAGCCTTCCACTTCTCCTCATGAGAAAAGACCGTTTTTTTTTTCTGAAGCATCTCTGTGGGTGCCTGTTTCCCTGGCTGAACATTGGATTTTCAGTCTGTGTGCCCATGCCAGTCTTCCCTGGCTTCCAGTTGCAGTGTCTCTTCAGCAGACATCTTGCTTTTTAGGCTTGTCAGTGATCTCTAAAAAATCACTAACATATATTTGTTTGTAAAATGTTACATGCTGGTATTGTTAAAAAACAAAAACAATTAAAAAGCACAAAACCAAAACTCATATGGTTATTTTTCTGAGCATAAGCCTGGGTCATTTGCTCACAAAATAATGGAGAACCTATTACTTTATTATCATATCATGTGATCTTCTAACCAAAGGATTCTTTTACTGTATTAATAACAATAATTCAAATTGTTAACGTAAATTTTAAAAAAATGGAGTACCATTTTCATGTGTCATACTGATGGGTCAAAAGTAGCAGCTTGAGCACTTTTCTTTGGGCTTCTTTATCATCACTTGTTCTCATACCGTGACTCTGCTACAGTGATAAAGTACTATAGTAGTAGATTGTTAAATGTAAGTTAAATAAAAAAAGAATTTTTGAAAAGCACTTAGTTCAGAAAAAGAAAATAAAAGTGACATAGTATGCATTTTAAAAGAGGTTCTTCAGAGAGGGAAAAATTCCTGGACTGCTACGGAGAAGTACAAGAATGAAGCACCCACCAAATGAGTGAAGTTCACTTAAAGTGTGAAGTGGAAATATCTAAGAGGGGTTTGTAAATTTATTTTTTTTCATATCAGAATGCTTTTGCCGTGAACTGACTGTTGGAATGATATTGTGGTTATAGTAGATTTTAAAAAACCCAAACAATTTAATAATTATTTTGATTCTGGAGTTGATATGTTTTCTCAAAAAGGAGGTTTTTGACTAAACAGAAAACCATTAAAAATAACTTCTATCTAGAAATTTATAACCCTTCTTGTTATAAGTAATAACAAAAAGATACGGACTAAGGGATATTAGAGGAAAATGCGCATTTTCCAAATTGATTTACTCAGTGAATTTAACAATAGCTTGAGTATAGTTAGTTTCACTTTTCCTGGATGTAGGCAGTTTCTCAAGGTGAGAAAAACATCTAAACAAACCCCCAACCTCATGGTTATAAGATTATAAAAACTGATGCAGGGAGCTTGGAGGTACAAGTTACTACTTTTAAAGTCCTCTTTTAAAAACAACGCTAGACTCCATATTGATGGAGTGCTTTTAAAGGCAGTGCCCTTTTAATCAGCAAACAGGTCCTCTGTGCATCAAATAATTAAAAATAGAGCAAAGTTTCTGAACAGGACGTCTGGCAGAAGCGTCTGTACTTCCATCTGTGCATGATTAGCAAAATGTTTCATGATATTTAAATAGCACAAGCTTTGCTCTCTTTTTTATTATTTGTTGTACTGAAGACCTGTTTGCTTGTTAAGTGGTCTTTTTTGAATAGTTACTGGCAAGGAGTCAGGAAAGTGTATGAAGACATCTTGTACACACATTTGCAAATGCCAAATTGTCCCTTTTTTCAGAGACACTGCCCTTGCTATTTTGTTTTTTTTGACTGGAGTTTTTCCACATCCCTCACTTGATGTTTAAATTTTCTTAAGGACCAGTTCATTTCAGAGGGAGTTGAGCATATATTTCTGGTGGCTGCAGTCTGAGCTCTCACGGGTATTACTCTCAGGGCATCAGCCCTTGGAGCATGTTGCCGTGTGAGTACGCACCAGGGTGCACTTGCAGCGTATGTGTGTCGGCTCAACTCTGCAGCTCCTGCTGGCGCTGCTGGGAGCCCTGCCTCTAATCTGCTGTGCACACTGCTCTGGAGCCTTAGCCTATCATGAGGACGTAATCAGCCAGGCAACAGCTTTCCAAGTGCTTTTCAGGCCTTAAGCTGGGGCTCCTCTATGCTGGCAGTCATTCAGCATTGGATTGTGTGCTCTTCGTCTCTGGCTAGCAACACGGCGCTTTGCTGTTGTAGCCACTGATTTCCCTCCATACTAGTAAAGATTTTGTGTGTGTGTTTTGTAAAAACCTGTACAAGAAGGTATGGAATGAAAAGAAACTGCTGTCTGGATGCTGAGTGCATTGCTGTAGCTGGCTGAGGGCAGTTCTGTTATGTGCAATGCCCTGTTGTTGGGAGCCGGCAGGTTGGCAGGGAGCTGAGATGCTCAGAGAGGCTCAGAGGTCCTTTATGGAGGGCCAGTATTCACTCTTAGGACAATCTGTGGTCTTGGATGGGCATGAAAAATAAGAGCTTTTGTGGTGTGTGTAAGTGGTGTTTACTCTGTAGCTGGGCTTTTTGTTGCTGGGTTTTTCGTCTTGTGTTTGAGGAAAGCTGTGGTGTGTGATATGTGAGTACTGACCTGGGTTGTCACTTCAGCTAAAAACTTCAAAAGAAATTGTGGTTACTGCTGAGAGCAAAGCTGCTAACCTGTCAACATAAATGTATAAACTCTGCGTGTTTGCACCTTAGAAAAAACCACTGAAACACCTTGGCTGTGAAGAAAGAGCGTGCTATAAGCTTCCATTCAGAGTTCACCCCACCTCACCTGGTCAGTGCTGTGTTACTGGTGTCCATCATGCTGTGTCTGGCCCAGGTTTTGCAGAGCAGAGTGTTCTGCAGTCTCAGAGCAAGTTCTCCTCTGCAGGTTTATATCTTGCATGGTGAAGTTGTTGAGTTTCAGGGGGGCAGTGATAGGACCACTTTGCAAATACCTGTCCATTGCATCATTCAGCTTCTGGTCGAGGGAAGGCTTGATGATGAATGAATACAGAGAAGTACTGGAAGGGCAAGTGAAGGAACAAACATGTTTCACTGTAAAAACTGAGGGTTTTTACAGCTGAGAAAAGACTCTGGTTCATTTTAGAAAGATTCATGAAATTGTGTTGGTAGGTTGGTTAAATGAAGCCAAATTTTGTGTTTTGCTCCTAGTATTTGTTCTGAAAATATCCCGTAATGCTTTTTTGGAACAGCTTCAGCTTATCTTGTGAATGTGAATTAATTAACATTAGTACAAATTTCATATTGTCCAACAAAATTTGGGTTTTTTTTGTGTCTTCTGTCATGCCCAAGGTGCTCCAAGCACTTTAAAATAATGAGTTCAGTTATAATAGTGCTGAGGCTCTGTAGACAAACAGCCATTCTTCTGAGTGCAAGGAGATCAAATTCAAGGATGGCTTTTTTGATAGAAGTGGGAAAAATACTGCTTGTGATGCTAGTAATACCTGTGGTATTTTTTCAAGAGCATTTGTGACAGGCTCCTTGTTTTGATAGACTAGATTTTGCTGTTTATTACTAAATTTATGACTCTCAATGCAGTGCAAACAAAGTGAAGAAGAATTGTAGGGCACATATTCAGAAGCTGTTGTCCACACATAATTTTTGCATTTCTAGCTCTGATTATTTGACATCATGACATACTGCATGAAAAATCTGGTAGCCCTTGATTTCCTGAAAAAAAACTTCCTTTTATAGCCCTGCAAAAGTACATTGTATCCAAGCAGGTAAACTGGAATTCAGCCTATGATGGTAGGATCCTGTTGATTTGTGTGAAAAATGATGGTTCTGTTAGTTGTCTGCAGGTCTCCGGAGGAGAGGGAAGGCCTTGTATCACTCAAAACCAATTCATTTCAGCTGGCTGGAAAGAAACATAGATAGCATCCAACATACAGCCATCTCCAAGTACAAAGATTATAATGGAAATGTTGATGACCAGTCAGTATTGATATATTAGGAAGTATTTATATAACTCAGTGTTGTTGACTACTGTAGAACTGTTGCTTTAGGCCCCATTCCCACTGGTGTTCCTCCTGTTGACTTTTAGAGTGTTGGGATCAGACCCCTTTGGCTCAAATTTGGAGTGAATTAAGAGTGAAAGAAGCATGCATGTTCTGCAGTCCCCCTTTACTTTTGGACGGGAGAATTGAGGAAATAACTGACTTGTGCAATGGTACCAAAGTTCTTTATGGCATCATCAAGCCGTACACTGAAAATAAAGCTTTCCATAAGCTATTTGAGGTATTTCATTTTGATCTATAGCCTAAAGATCCTGTTCCCTGTTAATGGAAGGCTCAACATGGTTTTTATGCTTTCCTCGTGAAACTATTCTTTGACAAGGAGAAAAATGTATCTAATTAGCATGCACCTTTCTGTATGTGGATGATTATGCATTCATTATTTTAAGTTGGTGCTATTATATGAAAGTTTTCTCCAGAACTTTGGCAACTCAATAGAAAGGAGTGACAATTCAGTGCATTCTTAGCTGTGCAGCTCTAAAATATGTTGCTTTTGAAGACACCTACGTGTTACAGTAAAAATACCCCTTATAGCCAAAGATGCGTGACCACAGTCTAGGGAATTACAAAAGAAAGAGATTTAACTAAGTACTGAAACAGGAAAAAAAAGGAGTAAATTTTTTTAAAGAGCAGTAGAAATTATGAAAGACAGAATTACTGTTCTGTGAATGTTAGAAAAAAGCCCCCCAAACCCCACAAATCTCAAGGGTTCACTATATGTAAAAGTCACTATCAGTTAGGGAATATATGTCTGAAATACTAAATACTATAAATTTGATTGACATTCAGGGCTCAGTTGTACTCCAGAAAAAGAACAAATATGTAGCTTTGCTAGAAACGACAAAAGACAATTTGGGGAAATGAAGAAGTACTGCTAGAAAAGCTGAATGCTACATTTCTAAGTAAAATGCCATGTGACTAATATAAGTGCTGTTCTGTCCCAGATAGGGCTGCTGAAATTTTAAGCAGATAGCAAAAATGTACTGTTTCATATTTCATAGATAATAATTGTTCTGAATGCTTTAAATAATACAGGAAATGTAGTGTGACAAACTTGACATTTGAATATTAATACTGATACTGAAACAGTTCACCACAAAGAATGCCAGGGCTGCAGGAGGAAGCATTTTGATCAGATAAAGACAGAAAAGTTATAAAGCCCTTCATATATGTTGAAAAAAATGTCTTGTGAAAACTGTGACAAAATTACCTTTCAGGATTAGACATTTTATATCCCGTTTTGGTAATATCTCTGCAGGGAAAGTTGGAAGCAAAGAGATGTCTTTGCCATTTCTGTCTTCCCCCTTCGTCCCCCACTTGCAGTTCGATGAAGACTATTTGAAATAAGGTTAAGATTACATGGCTATGAAGTGTCTTGGATTCACTTGTACAAATACATGAGTGGATGTGGGCTCAAGGAAAAACACTTAGGCATGTATACTCTTTGATGACCCATCTCAAACTTGCTTGAGGTGCACTGTAAGTTATCCTCTGTAAAGTTGAGATTTGGCAACAGGTTACTTTATTAAAGAGACACTTTATCTTCTAAACATAAAATAGTGCTGACAGTCCCTTTTTTTCAACAGGCAAGCTTGCTCTCCCACATCTGTGTGCACATGAGTGTGTGCACAATCCCTTACTATAAATTTGTTATGGCTTGCTCAATTTTTGTAGTTATGTGTGGTGAGACCAGGAGAACACAGCCCTTACTTTAAAAGTAAGTTTCAGCTTACTTACATGATGGAGCCCAAGGACTGTCCCCTCCTTGTGTTCACAAGGTCCCTCAAAGAGGATACAAAATAAAGATGTAGACTGGTGAAAAGCTGATGATACTTTGCAAGCAGAAGAGGCCAGGCCAAGCCAAGCCCTTGGAAGAGGCAGGAATGTTTCTGTTCTGTTGCTCTCTGCAGTGCAGTGCTGGTGAGGATGTGCCCCACTGTTGATAAGTCTTTTAGTGGCTTTTGGCAGTTGTTGTATAGATGATTTGGTAAGTCACTTAGCTGGTTGTAGTGCTGATAGGTACATTGCTTTCCAAAATTCCTTGTCAGTGGAGTATGTAGATTACCTTTTTAGCTTTGTACTGGTAGTATAGGTTGCACCGGTTTGATTTTAGATGTTTAGCTGTATGCAAGCTAGTTAAAGGCATTTTATTTTTTGGGACAGGAAGGAAAAGTTTGTCAGCCTCCATTCTGAAAGTGTTTTGGTAGCTGTGACCACTTTTTCCCTTCAAAAATATATCTTGTGCTTTCAGATTCTCTCATTTTCAGATGTGATTAATGGTAATTTTTATCTTTAGAATGCAAATGGAATTTTTAGCATACTTTTGTACTGTATAATGCTTCTTTCTGCACAAACTGCTTACCAGACAAATTAAAAAGACAGGTATGTATTTAAAAACCAACTAACCCAAACCAACGTACACTTTACCTTCTGAAATATTTATATACTTGTAGTTTTAGGTGCTGCAACATATTTATGAGGAAGTGACATCATTCTGCTTTGCCAAGGGTAAGCAGGCTCCTTTAGCCGTGTGTTGCCACTGTAGGCAGGAGGAAATATTGGGCAGTTTGCTGGAATGATGGCAAAGCCTTTGTCTCAGTGGGGGTAACCTACATGGGAACAGCCCCTCTGAGGTACCTTCTGCAGGAGGCTGTTGCCTGTTGGGGAATCACAGATCCCTGGCAGTTGTTGGCATTCCTGTAAAAAGGGTGGAACAACAGCACTTTTATTAAGAAGTGCAAATCCCCTGCTGCCAGGTACAAAGCAGGCAGACTTCTGACCCCTTGGTGATGACAATGGCATTTTAGCCTGCCCCGGTGAGTTGTTAAATTTGTTAGGCACAATCTCATTTTCACAAAGGAGACCTGGACTGCGATAGTAATGCATTGGAGATCTTACTCTCCAGGGCTGTGCAGTTTGTAAGGTGATTCACAGCATGTACAAGAGGGAATGGAAAATGTTGTCTTGGAAGCATTCCAGTGTGCTATTTTGAAGTCATTTTGCCCAGGCATTACTGCTGGTGATTGTATGGGAGCCTCTAGAGCTATAGAGTGGAAGGTGAACCTCCTATACCTTAGGTTAGGCTATAACTAGTAAATGACATTTTATTCTGTGGCCAGGTATTCACCTGACTATTCAGACCTCTGTTTTAAATAGAAACCAAGAAAATAAAATACTTCTGAGACTTTGGCCTGTTACAGTATGGGTTGCTGCTGCAGATGATTATATAGATCTATTTTACTGCCTGTTCCCCACGCCAAAATTTAGAAAAGTGTCTTGATTTTGAACTGCCCAGAAACACAGCCCAAAATGGAGTAATCATACTGAAACAAATTACTTTTTTTACATCCTGTATTTCCTCTATTTTTCAGCTGTTTCTCAGAGTATCATCTACTGCCAGTGGTGCAATAATAGATTAAATTAACTTTTAAAAAAATTATAGTATATTTGCTCAAAGGAATATAGAAGTAAATCGTTAAGATAACATTTATATTCTGATTTAGTGTCTGAATCTGCTTCCTTGATATTAGTGCAAATTAAGGAAAATTAGGATCATACCTTTAAAGAAATAGGAACAATAAAAAAAAAAACCCTGAACCCCAACAGTTGTATGTTTGAGCTGACCAACATAAAAATGTGACTGAAAAATTGTGACATCAACCTAAGCACCAGCTAACTGTCATGGTGAACAGAATAATCTTCCATGGAGCTGTGAGTGACCAACGTGTTATTGTGCATTGGGGCCCTAATAATCCATAGATTATTGACAGAACATATGGTTACTGCTCCACACATGCCATATATAACATGCTTTCTGTACTGTTGGTTAAACTGCATTCTAATGTGTAACTGGGGATATAGGTAGTCTTTAAAAAAATTTTTGCACTGTGACATTTGTTAGCAATATGGTATATGGCCAGGATGTACAGTAGATATTCAAATTCAGTATGCTGCAGAATTTGTGAATTTGCATGTTAAAATAATTGTAATTTCTGGAAAAACCCTGAGGTGTAACTGTCCACAACCTTCCTCTTCTAAATTATTATTAAATATTTGCTTTCAAAGTCGAATCTTTAGCCATTTGGAGTATGAATTTCTAGCTAGTGATTTTAAAGTCTCACAGTCAGAACTGTAACCCAGATTTTTTTTTTACCATTTTTGCTGTCCATCCATTAATATGTCTGAAGTACCAAGGCCTGTGTACCTCAATGCTGTGCCCCCTCGAGTGCAGTTCATTACCCTGCCTTTTGGAAAAATTGAGGAAGAGCTAGGACGAGATATGGGCAGGACTCATGCAGTTCAATCCAGAGATTTCTCCTGGTATCACTTGGCTAAGGCAAGATAAATTGTTCATGCCTCTTGTCAGAACTATGTAGCAACATGTGAACCTTTGGGAGTAAGGGGTTCAAACCTGGAACATGTCCTTCCTGGGGGGACAGTTTGGAGCTTCTGGGAGTGGATCATGGGCGTGCTGGGGCTCTTTCATCTCAAACTGTGGAAGCTAGGGCCTCACCTGCCTGTGTGTGGCTCAGAGATGGAGAGCGCCTGGGTGTAGGTGACCAGGTTTTAATTTTTCCCACCTGTCCTTGCAGCAGCTGCTCCTCATGGGTTTTTTCCTGCTGCTCTGTGCTGCTGCATGGTCAGGTTTATCCTGAGAGCATATGCTTGTGGGTGCTCCATGGCAGTGATGCAGCTGAGGTACGGGGTCAAAAGAGGGACGAGGAATGTGGGGGCTGCCTGTGAATCTGCTCACCTTCTGCACAGTTTCAGTAGACCTGGAAGATAAGGCAATTAATTGCTAAGCCTGGAGTTTGTTTAAATACAACTCAAATGTTGCATAATGTCTATTACCTGAATTTTTCTATCCTTTTGGAATGTTGCCCCTTAGGGATAACTGGATACAAGTGTTGCACCATGTGTGCATAAAGGCAGGAATGTTCCTACAGGCTGCCGCAGCCCTCCCTGGAGGTTGTGAGCGGCAGAGTGTTGGTTTGCAGTATAATGGTGGTTTTTAGTTTGTACTCCGTGGTGGCAGCAGTGACAAGTGACTGTGGTCTGTGACCCTGTTGACTTGGAGCCTGCCTCTGAAGAGCAGGGACTCAGGAAAGCAAAGCTGGCTGTCAGCTGGTGCAGTTGTTCTATGGTGGGCTTTGCTTTTATTGGGAAAACCTTGCAAGTGGGAGAAGATTGAAAGCTTGCTTGGCCTTTTTGCAGGTGAAGAGAGGTCATAAAAGTTATCTTTTTGGGATGCCAATTGTTTTTTTTGAATATTAATTATACTGTTTCATTTTTATGTATTTTCCCTGTTTCTACCCTGTTCATTTTGAGTTAATTAGCGCCTCTTTCTCTTTGACTATATGTGCGGTTGTTGATATCTTTATTGATAAAATTCTTTATTAATCTAATAAAGTAGTTAAATGAGCTGACTTTGAAAATACAATTGGACAGCTAAGTGAATCTATATAAAAATTAACATTTAACAGAGAGCATCTTTGATAAAGTTAGCAAACATTCTGTGAGCAGTGTTATAGTTATGGGAATTTTCAGACAACTTGAAAGCCTTCTGGAAAACTCATCCTTTGGAGTAAAATGTTTTCTGTTTGTTTCTGTTATGAAAGGGAATAAAGTGTTACTGTTGGTACTTGTCAGAATCCATTAATTTCTCATACCTTGTAGTAAATGATAACACTCCCTATTTTTGAGATACCGAAACATGAAGTGAAAAATGTCTCATTTCATTATTTAGATATAGGCAAATAATATTTTTTCCCCTTTTCTTGCACTATTTCTGACTTCTCTTTAAAAATTCCACTGCACCACAGTAGGTGAAATTGTATGGGCCTAAAACAGGAGAAACCATTTCTTAAAGTTCAGCCTGGCTCATATCTGAGTGTGCTGCCTCTCATGCTTCATTGCGAATCCACATCAACCCACTGGTGTGATAACATGGAATGAGCTGCAGTCATCCAAACCTTTGCTTCATCTTGAGCAGTCAGGCTGGCAAGAGTGGAAAATGCTCCTCAGCAGCAGGTTTGATGCTTAGGAAACCTGATTTGGTTGGCCCTGTGCCATTGGTGACAGAGGAGGAGCAGCAGGCCATGCCAGGCTGGGTGCCCCTGGCATGGGCCTTCCCTGCATGTGGTTGCAGGGAGGGGCCCGACGAGGGTTTTGCTCAAGCAGAGCTCTTCATGCTGGGACTCATGGAACCTTGCTGGAGTTCAACTGAACAGTGTAATTAGTATCATTTTAGCTCCCAGTCAGCTGTAATAGGTCCAGCAAGCTGCTTCTCTTTGCATAACTTATTAGAAAAGCTATTTTACTTTCCTACATGTATGCCTTACATGGAAGAACAGGCAGTGTGATGTTTTGTCAAGAGACTGCATGAACTGTATTTTCCAGTTAGGAAGAAAGGCCAGCTAGAGGAAAGTACTGCTGGGTGTGCAAGGTGCTCATACCTGAGCTTGGGGGCAGATGCCTACTCTGGTACTCACTGGCATCAAGAGAGTTAGTAGTTGAACTAGGGAAGCTGGTCTGGGCAATCTTCCAGTATGAAGGATGTGAGGCAGAAATGGATGGGAGGAACTGTAAGTGATATGAGGGAAGCAGTAGGCTAGGAGAAGAAGGGTCCAATAAAATCAAGTAATAAAACACATCCATAAAACTGCAGGACCTGAAGTTTGAAACAGTAGCTCTATGCTTACATCTTGGCACAACTTTCATTTCTAATTTGTCTGCTTCCTTCAGGCTTCCCCTTGCCAGAGAAGTGGTCTGTATGCTCACTGTCTGCAGCTGGAGAGTCCCTGTTCTGGTCATGCCAGTGGTGATAGAGGACCACGGGAGATAAGAGTTTTCCTTGTAGCAGTCATTGCTCTTGGGTGGGTGTGCTTGGCTCATTTTCCAGATCATAGACTTCAGGCAATAAGGCATTAGAAATATTATAGTCTATTAAATGTACTGTGGAGCATTTGGCTACACTAACTGCTGCTTTTAATAGAGCTCAGATCTGACATTTTTGGGACTGAGAGGGTTGGAATGTAAACTTTGTTAAATTGGTTTTGAAAAAGGAAGTTCTTTCATGCTTTGAAGGGAAAAATATGAAGACAGAACTGCAAGTCTCTTCCTTAAATCAAAGTTTTCTGCCTGAAATGGGAACAGCTCAGCAGAACAGTTTAAGTAAACATGGCCATAACTGCTTATCTGAGACATTGGCATCCTCTCTTCTTACTGTGTTACTTTTTTGTGGTATCCTGGCGTCTCTCAGTCACTGATGTGTTTGTTCTCACAGCACCTCCTTTGTAGGCGTATACTTTTGTGTCCATTTGATAGTTGCCACCAAGATTTGAGGCTTTATCTGAAGTCTTTTCTCCAGGAGTGCACGTTTTTTACACCTCTACAGATGAGATTTTGGAATTGCTGTCTGAACAGTCCTTCCTGCCTCCAGCTCTGAATTTCTCTCTGTCTCTGTTGTGGCTTCTTTATTTATTAAGCAGGGGAAAAAACAGAGGCAACTGTTTCTGAGTCATCCCAGGTCAGTGTTCAGCCCAGGACAGGATAAAATCTAGGCCAGTGACAGCTGGTGTACAGTTGTAGCCTATGTGGGGGGTCAGTATAAACACTGGGAGATTTGCTGAAAATCACGTATGTATGTGAGAGTGCAATACTCTAAAGGTACCATACTCTAAAGCTGGTGCCTGAGTGTGGGATCATGATTCTTCTCCTAGGTAGGAAAAATGCACCATATTGCAAGAATGACTTATTGATACCTAACATTACACCTTGGGTGGGTTTTGGCTGTGTGTGTTAAAATAATGTAGACCCACACTGGGCCTTTTATCCAGGAGGCATTGCCACATGCAAGTAACTTCTGTGCACTCCAAGTTCTTTTACTGCAGTGAAGTATTGCTTGATGCTTCATTATTAAAATTAATTTTTAAGTTAATGCTTTGCTTTTAAGACCAGCTTCTAAAGAAACAAATTCATTTTTATTTGTACATGAACAAGAATGTTTTAGTTATAGAATATAGGATTGTAATTTATTTGATAGATCTAGTAAAGTAAGAAATTCAGTGATGTTTCACAGAGCACTTCTGTGTGTTCTATGACATCTTCAAAGTAGTGGAAGAATAAGAAATGAGAGACGCTTTTTGTTTTTTCATGGGAATGAATGTGTCTGTACATTTTTGAGGCTCTAGTAGAAGTTCTTCCTCATTTTGGTTATGTTACAAGGAATAAAATCAATTAAAAGAAGAAAAAGATAAAAAGAAGATAAAAACTAAGCCTCTTGCTTGGTTTTGTTGTGATTCAGACAATAGTACATCAGGCCATGGGAAGTGATATCTCAGCCTTATTTTTAGTTACAGTTTAAAAAATAAAGTTTTGTCAGGAAATAGTGCCCAGAGTTTTAAAGCTAGTACACATGCAGATGTAAGTATATTGCACTGCCAATGCCAATCTAGTACATAAAGAGCTTCACAATTGTTTGGATCTGCTCTTCTTTCATAATGGGCTGCAACTTGTTTACTAATGCTTGGAAGCATGTACACATCAAATAAATCTCTAGTATTTGGGCCATAGTGTACCAGCATTATGCAAAGGAAAGATTAACCACACTCAATATTGAGCTATGATCCACTTCACTCTTGATTCCTCACCGTAGTAAATCAACCAAACCATCAAAGAACAGAATTAATGGAAGAGTTCCTTAGACAATAGACTTATTTCCATGTTTATTTGTATTGTTAAGAAAAGGGAAATCAGCAGAGCAAATCTGCCTGGGGCTCAGGGCATTATAAATTAATCAAAAGACATGAAGTGAATTTTTGGGTGTGGAAAACCAGCACCAGATGCAAATGCTACATAGCTACATCATATGATGTGTATGGTGTTGCTGCAACAGCTGAGAGGCAACACGCCTGCTTTGACTGCTGCTGCTCTTAATAGATAGACTTTAGCAAGCAGTATATTGGCAAATCTGACACAGAGTGAATTTGCAACATTGACTCAAAAGACTTTCCTAACATGAAGCATCTTTAATGCATATCATTTTAGCTCTTTCCCCTTTTTACTCTGCTCTCTTTCAGTGAAAAGGTCAAGAAAAGCACTAGCTCAGTGGCTGAATTTTTCTGAAGTGCTTTACAGCAGGGGAAGTGGGGAAACTTCTTAAAGTGGTGTCTTATTCAGTAAGTTAAACCTTTTTTTCTTCAGTTAATTAATTAATGTATTTTCTTTTAATTTTTAAAATCCTATGTATCAGAATAATTATAGTCACAAGCTGTCCCCAAGAAGGTGTGAAGCTCCTCATCCTCACCTTGGCTTTCCCCCTCCCCCAGAAGTAGTCTTTGCCAAATGAAACCTGTCAGCCCACTTTGGCAGATATAGAAGTGTGCAGCTGACTCAGACCCCACCACAACATGACTGTCCCTCTGCCCCAGCTGGGGTTGGTCGCTGCATTCCCGTTCAGAGATGTGCACTATTGAGTGGGCGCTTCTTTCTTCGGCACTCGCCCTGCAGTGCCCCCCCTTTGTCTTTGTACATCCAGCTGCAGTAATGAGAGATTATTCAGGGACCAAAATGGGAACTTTTTGGGTTTTCCCCTACAGCAATAGCATAGGTATGTTTGATGTTGCTACCACTATCACTATAAGAAACAAAAGACGACCGTATTAATTTTACAGTAACAGATAGGGAGGCACTTAGGAAGATTTTCTTTAATGTAACTAGAGGTTCAGTTAGTGCTGCTGCCTTATGTTGATTCCAATAGAAGGTCAGAGCCATAAAAAGTTTAGTGCTGAATATTCAAATTTATTTGTAGTATCAATTTAGGATGATTGATGAGAATGATTTATAACAATTTATAAGTTTAACTAGCCTTAAGGGTGCTAAGTACTTCCAGCTGAAACCAGGAGGAATTTCAGCTCGTCAGCAGTTCCTGTGATTTGGCCTGATACTACTTACTATCATTTTATTGCACACCTGATATTTCTGCATTTTTTTTTTGCAGGTATGAGTTTCTTTGCTCACATCCCTTTATGCCTCATTTGCTAACTCTTCTGTTCTGGAAAATTGGCAGAATGACAGCAAGCAACTCCCTCATCCTTTTGTGTTAGGGCTAATCCTCAGGTTTCTTTCTGATGTGTCTCCAGAAATATGTATTCAGCTGAGTCTGAGTGCTGGTTTAATTTGTAATACTAAAATGTGAACAGTGCAGATCACTTTCTGTCTCTTAAAAAAATAATCACAGTAGAGGTGTATATGAACAGTTTCAGAGTTTTAAACTCAGTCACATAAAATATCTTTCTAAAATACAGATGTACTTTGGCACATGCCAAAGTACTTTGCTGAATCTGGATGTTTGTCTTTGCTTTGTAAACTCGGAACTTTACAATTAGACGACCAATCACGTAACAGGTTATGGTATTTTACTGCTCTGAATTGTGCTTTGGCAAGACAGATTTTTGTATTGATTTCAGATTATATGACTTGTTTTTACTTCTTTTTTTTGCTTACCATATGATTTAATTAAAGTTTTGTTGCAGTGATTGACAGTTGCTTTATTTGATACCTGTTTATAGACATTTATTCATTACTTTTTTAGTGTACTGATATTTGTCAGAAGAGAATGGTATTATTTCTTTTGTCAATGAAAATGAGACTATAAATAACTGTAATTTTGGGATACATTTCTGGTATGAGCAATCAGTATTCCCTTGGTGAGTTTTCTGCTGTAGAAAACTAGGTTATGCATAATATATTTTAGAAAAGACCTGCATTCCTCTGAAGAGGAATGGTATTGTGCAACTCCTGGAAACAGAGAAGAATCTAAATGTATGTATAATCTTATTCAAAGTATGGAAGCATCTGCAGTGTTGTTCCTCCTTGTTCACAGGGGGTACTGGAAATGATTGGTTTTGGGTTCTGCTTGTGATTTTATTTATTTATTTTTTTAACCCCTCTTTTGTAGGACGTGGGGTGAAGGGTTCAGCTTTGAGCATCTTGATGCAGTCACCTGCCAGGTTCTTCCCAGAGCTGCCCTGCGCCTACCACTGGTGCAGGTGTGTTAGGTCCCAAGGTGACGATTCCCACAGTCACCAAAGATCAAACAAAAGTCACACAGATGTGTCATACAGATGTGTGACTTTGTATTTTACTGACAAGTACAAAAGGATTTTGAAAAATTACGCCGTGAGTAAGCTGTGGGAGTAGGGAGGATATGATGTATTCTTCCCTGCCAAAATCATTGTGTTAACACTCTTGGTACCATTGCTGAACTCCACAGTAACTCGTGTTGTACATTTTTAAAAACTCACCGAACAGCACACACTGTTTAATTCTGCATTCTGTTATGAAACAGAGCGCGATTGCCTCAGTGAAGCACATCTGCATTGCGAGAGTAAACTCTCCTGGGAAGCAAGTGCATCTTCCACACAAGTAGGAGTGAGGCGTGGGCTGGGCATTGCTATTTTGGCAAGCAGAGGGAGCCAGTGTTGGAAAGCTGCCTCACCTTTCACTTTCCATGGAACTTAATCTTTCTCCCTGTTTCAGGCACGAGCCACTGCCACTTGCTTCTCTTAGTGGTGGCATGGGGATGGGGATGTTTTAAGTGGCTGATTAAAGCATTTATCAGGGTTTTGGGAACCATGGTTTTTGCTATCTGTCAGGTTTGTTTGTGATCCTTGAGCAGAAGAGGCTGTTAGGGAGCAGTAAAGAATGCACTTTGGAAAAACATCTGGAAGAGCTAAGAAAACATTTTGGTTTTACTAAAAAAAGCCAAACAAAACCACACCTGTGTAATAGTATCTTCTTTAACTGCTAAGTCGGCAGCTGTTGATGGAAGGTACAAAACACCTGTAACTTTCATATTGTGTTTCAGTTTGCTTCTTCCAAGTCTCTCTTTTGCTGGAAGCAAAGTGAAGCTCCTGCTGTCTCAGTTCTGCTGAAGTTCTTCTTGTCATCCTAAGTTTGGTTATCAACCCTTGTTTTTCTCCTATCAGCATGCATTACATTTTTATGGCCGTGTTTAGCAAAGACTTTCCAACAGTGCCTATGACAGTGTAATTGGACCCCTCTGTCTGACTGAAATTACTCCCTCTTTAATGGGGGGCTCTGGCTACTTTCTAACACAGCTTTCTTTGAGGCAGGCTGGCTGTCTAGTTAGCTGGTCTGTAATGTGGGTGCACAGCATTTCACCAGGCATTAGTCAAAGTAGTTATTCATGGTTTGCTGTTAAACTGCAAGAGTTTAACACTGGAGTGAGTGAGATTCCCCAGAGGTCTGTCCTGGCTTTGGTAATACTCATGGTTTTCATTACTGAAATGATTGATTGAGCAGGGAGAGCAGTTGTTAATTTTACATAGGATAAAAAGCGTGAAGGGGGGCTGCAAGCTCTTTGGAAGGCAGGATTAGAGTTTTGAGTTGCCCTGGCTAACAGGAGAAATAATCTGGGAAAAAACCCTGAAAAACAGCCAGGATACAAACATAGAAGTGCTGTGGAGAGATAGAAATATCCAGTTGCATGAGAAAGAATGGGGCTGACTCAGTAGTGGTTCTACAGAAGAAGGTCTGTGAGCTGGTGTTGGGCTGTGTTGGAGTAGCAGTTTGGCCTGGTTTGGTTGAATAGGGTGGTAAAAAGGTCACAGCTGGTTCCCAGACCAGCAGAGAAAACCAGCCTGTGACACATCCTTCTCTCCTATCCCCTGGCACCTGGACTGCCAGTGCTCTGCTGAGTGGGCAGCTTTTCTTTTGATCCCCTGCCCGCTTTGGTTCTGATCCTGGAGCTGGTAACTATTGGTGTTACCAATATGTGGACGGGAGGTGCCTTGGCTTGCCTGGCCCTTGCTGCCGTACCAAATAGCGGCTGCTGTGGTGTTCACCCCAGAGACACTTTTGGCTAGCTGGCTGCTGCTGGGCACGTGGAGACAAGTCCAGACATGCCTGGGCTCCGGTTCTCCTCTAGTTTCCCTTGACGGAGAAGCTTTAAGGCGATGGTGAAGGAAAGGAGTCAGTTCTGATGAAGAGTTTATAATCCAGAGCTTTATTCCGGCCCACGGGCCTCTGAATTCAGCTACTCCCTAAGAGAACTGTAACAGAACTGTAACAGCATTCCAACCAAATCTCTAGCCGCGTGGTTGCTGGCTCCTTTTACCTGAGGGAGGAGAGAGGGGAAGGGACAGGGACCCCACCAACCAGGTGGGGGGGGGGAGGTCTTAAAGGACGAAGGACACCTAGGTGGCCCAATGCCCCCCCCCCGAGGGGGAGAGGGGATCTTTTGAATGTGCCAATCACTGGGTTGATGCTCAGCAGGGGGTCAGGGTGGGGAAAGGAAAGGTGATTGACACATCTGGTGAGAATCTTCAGGGGAGGAAACAGATTTCGAAAGAACCATGAAATCACACTGCAACAGGTGACCATGCCTGTAGGGAAGTGTCCCAGCTCAAATCCTCCCAGGCCTGGTCCGTGTGTGCAGGACAGAACATCTGAGAGGGAAAGGAGTTGCAGACCTGAGACCGTAGGTGTCATATAGTGATACAAGGAACAAGGGTTCTCCATCCCCATCCATGTTCCTCAAAAAAGCACTGTTTTAGGGTGTGTAAAGAAAAGGCATGAAATAACCCCTCCACTCCATTCAGTGTTTGAAATGGCTTAACATCTAGTTTGGGACACAACACAGTCAAGAGCCAGTTGGGTGGTGTCCAGAGAGAAGGGAGGAAAAATGATGAAAGATTTGGAAAACATGACCTGGGATAAAAGATGAAAGAATGGGGATTGTTTAGTCAAAAGGGGATAAGGCCAGTAATAGACATGATAGTAGCGTTCAAGTATGTGGAAGGTTCCTACGGGAAGGAGGGGAATAAACTGTACTGCCTGACTGCTTGGGGGGTTAGGTCTAAAAGAAATGGGCTCAATGTGAAGGTGGCAAGACTTAGATAAACATTTAAGAAAGCTTTGAAATCATAAGGATATTTTGGTCCTGCAGTTATTTGCCTTTGAGGAAGCTGTGGAAGCATCATCACTGGAGGTTTTTATAAAACAGGCAAACCGCCTACGGGAATATTTTGGGCATTGCTTTGGGAAAGGAGGTGGAATACATGCTTCTGAAGGTCGTTTCCCAGGACATAATGAAGAATTTTTTTTTTTTTTATTTTATTCTGTCAACTTAGGTAATTAGGTAATCTAATAACCCAGCAAATAACTCAAGAGATAGCGGCAATTCATTATTGCAACATACCAGTGGTAAATAGACAGCTGATTTATGCACAAAACCCAATGATGATGATACCCTTCTGCTCTGTGTTCTAGTTAAAAAAAAATCTGAGCAAGCTAATTTTATTGGAGCATTTAAAAAGGCTGTTCTTGTAAATGTCTTACTCTATACAGAAATAAAGGAAGTGGTTGACTTTGCTTATTGAAATATAATGCACACACTATCAATACCTGTTATTGATTGTACCTAGCATGGCCATAGCAAAGCCAGCAGTACTTTGTGAGGCATGGGAGCTACACTGGAGCAAGATGTTGCATTTTCAGTCTTGATGTCTGTGCACTTATGTGCTTCTTTTATGTGGAGTAGGGAGCAGGCCAAGAAGGGATAAGATTTAATTACCTCATTGCTATCTATACACGAGTTACTCTACGTTGTCTTGTTACACTGAGTGCCTTGAGAAATGCCTTGTGGTGTCTCCATGGATACGTTCCTCCTTTTTTTCTTCACTGGAGGATCCCTTCTATGACTTTGAAAGTTTCTGCAGGTCCCCTGAAGTCTTTCAACTTCATTTCTGCTATAGAACCAAAATCTACTTTTCTTTTTGAAACAGTTTCCCCTGTTCTTGTCACTTTGTGTGACAGGGAAGAGGAGGTCTCAGTGGTACTGTGATGCATGAAAACAAGCTGGGCAATGGAGTTGCTCCAGGACACCCTCAGGAGAGTTCCCCGAGTTGGGAGGGCCAGTTTACATCCATGTGAGAGCAGCCAGGCTCCTTATGTCCTGCTCAGTGCAGCCTCTGGCTTGACAGTCCTGAGGGATGTTTTGTCACCCTCATCCTGGGCCTAGGAGCACTGGCAGAGGGTGGTGCAGAATCACCATGTGCCCAGCATGGATTTAGCAAGGCTTATTGTAATCCTGGCAGTATCCACACTAACCCTGGGCCATCAGACATCACCATGCATTCGTGTCCCTGGCCCTGCAGCTCTGGCCTCCCCCGCCCAGTGCTGTGCCTACACCAAGAGACCGGCTGCTGAGCCACTCCTGGTGCTCCTGCTCCTGGAAGAGTTGCCCTGAGCACTCAAGAATTGCTGCTCATTGCCTCTTTTCAAGAGCTTCCTCCTCCTAGTCTGCTGCTATGCAGGTCTGTGTCCTGATCTAGTGCGATAACAAAATGAGGACACATATTCACACGTGCACATATGTGCATATATTTTAGTCTCTTGCCTTTTAAAATATGGAATAGCATTGTGCACTTGTCTCTGTCCCAGTGTATCTACTTTGCATCAGAAAACTAATGTTCTTCATGATCTTGAATGTCGCATCTCATAACAAATAAATCAGCACTGCTCTTCCTGTGGAGGTTCTTCAGGGGATTTAAATTGCTGATTTCAATTGTCACTAAAATCAGCAATCAGGATAACTTTATAGAAATCATCAGCTTCTAAATCTTGCTTTGCATTTACTCTTTTTAGTTATAGTCCTTAAAGAAGAGAATGCTTTCAGTACTTGAGATAATTTTGTGTATCTTTTTTTAAACTTGTACTACATTATATTTCTACAGATGTTCTACCACTAATCTGCTCCAACATAGATTTCTGTGGGTCCCTAATTTTTCTATTTTTTTTTTTAATAATCACTGATGTGCTTTCTGTTCACTGTTGACTAGATTATATTTTTTCATGTGACTCGTATCAGGCTATATTCACATTAAAATAAACGTTCAGCAAAAATGCCCAGAAAGGAGATTCTGAAACATTTCTGTCATGCAACTAAATGCTTTCTTAAAATATGAGCTGAAAAATAGGAGAGGAGAAGAGAAAAAAATTCAACTTGTTTTGCATTAAAATTAAGTAATTTTTAAAAGGAACTGTTAATTCTAGTTATTAAGTCAAATTTGTTTTTTTGGACACCGTATCTTAGATAAGAGTTTTGGGAATCATAGATCTTGAACTCTTGCATATCACTTCTGTTAAGAAATTATTTTAACTCCTATTTCCTTATATCTACAACTTCCAGTTTCTTTCTTTTGTATGAACCAGCTATATAACTCAGCCTGCTAAATGCACTGACATGACAGATACCCTCTCTGGCCTGGCAGAAGACTCTGCTGCTGCAAGCTGCTGCAGGCTGTCTGGCAGGCCTGGTTTATGAAGTGTAGTCATTAACTGATAGCAGTTTTGAGGTTTGATTTTCTTTGTGACTTCTAAATGTTGCTCAGACAGCAACCCTGAATTTGAACAGTTTCAATAGATACCACATTTGAATGTAATGTACATTGTCATAACTGAGTTTAGAGTATGTCTTAATTTACATACATAAGTGCATGAGAAAGAAATAATTTACTATATATTAGCCTGTATGCATAAGGTGGTGACCTATCTCCACTGTGCCCAGAGGGGGAGAAGAGGATTTTGTAGCAGACTTAGGAGAGGAACAGAGCTTGAGGCTTTGCTGTTGTGTGCCCAGTCACATTCTTGGATCTTGCAAAAGTGACTCTGTCTTTCGGATTCATCCAGCTGTAAATAAGGAACTGAGACTGTTGAAAGATTTTAGGAATAAAGTTAGTAATTTTGTTTTCTGATACGCTACATAATCTCTTCCAGGAAAAGACAGTGATGGCTGTTGGTCCCATGGGTGACAGCAAGCTCAAGGCACATATGGATCAAGTGTGATAACACTGATCACTTGTGGAGTCTGGCAGTTTTCTTCTTGGAGAGCTTTGCAAACACGAGCTGGAAAGAAAGATACTGGAAAAACTAATTTTCTTTCTCTAAGGTCTATAGAAAAGCCAGTTCTTGGAAACTGGGGAAGGAATCAATGATGTGGTACTGAGATAAATCTTCAGAGATGGGCATGGGTGGAGTATTGAGTGATTTCCCCTCTTCCATCTCCCTTAGCCATGACTTTGGCTGTGCACTCTTCCCAGCACAACTTCTGGTCAGAATTCATGCATGGGAAGAAGTTGCTGCTTCTGTACTGTGCTGGCTAACTCTTATCATCATAAGCTTTGTGCTCCCTCACTTGTACCTTTCCCTTCTCCTCCCCTAGTTTGATGCCCATCCTCAGCTGCCTCTGATGCAGGGTGTCACCCATGCCTAACTGTGTCTTAGAGGGATGAGTGCATCTCATGGGTCCTTTTGAAAGGTGATACTCAGAAGTGTGTGTATTGACAGGGGTTGTGGCTGGGAGATGAGGAACCTTTTTGCAGAACTATCAGTCATGGTTTGTCATCCATTTGTCACTGTTTAGCAGTTTCTGCACTGGTGTCCTGAGAACCCTGTGGTGGGATTTATGTAAGCGCAGCACGGTCTCCAGGCTGAGGTCAAGAGAGTCCTCACTGAGTCTGCATCTGAGTTCTGATCACAGTTTGTCACTAATTGTGTTCAGGTCAGTCGACACTGTATGTCCTCATGAAAATTGCACAGTGATTTCAGGAATCATCTGCAGAAGAAATAGAGGCACTTGCATCATGAGTTCAAAGAAAATCAGTAAGTGTGAAACCCAGCAGTAAAATGAGCATGAGGGTGTTTCTTCATGGCCAAAACCCTTCAAGGGTAATGGAAAGATTAGACTGGGGGAAAAATTGTGCATCAGCTTCCATGAATCCTGTGCATTTGTCTTTTGGGATTTTTTTTTTTTTAACAGCTTGCTAGCGGATGCTATAGTCAGGAGTATGTTTGTTTGTAGACTTAAAAGGGGAAGGCCATACAGCAGTTTGTGGTTGCAGACTGATTTACTGGCTGCTACAGCCTGGGGATGGTGGGCAGGGCAGGGTGGATTCCAGGAGCACAGACACTTAACTGCAGGCAGCTGATTGGGACCTTCTGTGAGTGAGTAACAAAAGGAGTTCCACGGCATGCAGGCCAGAAAATATCAGCTAATGAAGCCTCTAAGATAAGATTTAAACTGTCAGGAAATGAAAACTAACTTTACTGTTTTTCATATAGGCTGACCACCCTCCCCCTTCACTAATGTTCCTGATGACTGTAGGGTAGCAGTTCCTCTACCTACTTCTTGGAATATACACACTTGGGTTAGAAAAGTGCATGACCAAACTGCAGAGCCAAGCTCTGCTGTCTGTGGGGCTGCAATGAACCTTGGCTCTCAGTCCAGCTTTATTTTAGACAAGTCTTTGCTGTCACTATCTGCAGAAAGCTGCATTTGAAAGCAAGGACTTGGGTAAAGAAGTACAACACTTTCCTGTCTCTCTCTCTGCCTGTAATCTGTTACAACAGATCTGTTGCTGTGCAGAGTGTGTTAGGCTCAGCAACTGCTCTTCCTCAGCATACCTGTCAAATTTTGAAATCTATAAATAAGGATATTTGGAGTAGGGGGAATAGACGCACCTTCTAGCTTCATTGAAATGCTTGGGCATAACATGCTTATTTTGGCAGGACAGATTGGGGAAAACAAATTCTATCTCTCTTTCTATATATATTGCTAAAATACAGGGACTGTCCCAAATAAAACAGCTGGTGTGTCTATGTGGCTAAAGCAGATTTCCTTAGATTTATGCTAGTCATGCTATGAGCTGCGCTAGAAGAAAATTAAAGTCATGTTTCATCCATTCAGCTGCAGTTTTTTGCAAACAAACCTTTGCCAAAGTTTGTTCCTTAGAAATTAGAGGAACCTGATGAAGCAGGATCTTGTGTCTAAAACCAGAGCATTTTACTTTCCATCTTGCCCCTTGCAGTCAGGGTATAATTTTACCTCATCCAAGAAGTGAGAGGAAAGGTGATTTGAGCTTTGCCTTATGTCTCTATCCTCATTTGAGCTTGTGACGGAGTTCCTTCATCTTTCCTGACCAGGTTCAGAAGTGGAGGGATCCTGACAGTGAGGAACCACCACTGCAGGTTGTTTATGTGGCCAGGGGAGCTTTTGCATTTTGCAGGTAGTGTGGCCTTGCGTATGGCTTCTGCTACCCAAGAACGTGGGGCTAAATGTTCTGCTCTTGCAGCAAAAGAGGGTATGCAGCTCTGAAAAAAAAGATGGAGCTTTAAACCTGAGTTTTGCAAAGCCACCTGAACTGCAGGTCCACTGGAGTGTGGCTCTGCAAGTAGCCCCAGCTGCCCTTTCGGCTTCTTGAGACATGTACGAGCTGTCCGGCTGCAGCTGCCTCCGGGCTCTGCAGGTGCTTGCAGGGGAGCCAGAACGGGGCCGGAGGGGATACTGCAGCCGCCTGCTCTCGGCACCCACCAGGAAAGCCAAGTCTGACTAGCAGGAACGGAAAAGCTGGCTGACGGCCAGGGTGAATGCCATGATCCCAGCGACAGCTTCCTTCCCCTCATCTCTTCCTCCCCACCCGCCGCCTGAGTGGTTTGGAGGGTGGTGTCCCAGGCGCTCGTTAGGGTGTGTGAGTGTTGGGGCGGTGCTGTTGCTTTGCTTTCTGTGTGTGTGTTGGTTGTGGTGTTTTTTTTTAATGTGGATCAGTCGGCAGCTGTTTGCCTGCTGCTTTTCTAACCATGCGTGGCGTTCTTTGATTCACAGGATCGCAAGCGTACGAGCCAGCGTGTGGCAGCTTGGCACGACGGTTTCATTAGAGCAAAGAAGGCCTGTGTCCTGCAGGGTTGTTTTAGTAAAGACATGTCCCATCTGCTGCTTCTTATCACCCTTTTTATCTGTGCTGCTGACTCATGCAGTGTGGTCTGCTCAGCTCTCCATCGCAGTCACATCATACTTTGAGTTACCTTTACTATGACTCATGTTTGCTTTTTCACTTGGCAAGTGTTAAGCTAAAAACAACCCAGTCTTGTCCCTCCCTCGTGTGTTGTGTCCTTTTCCTACCCTGTACCTCCAAGTCTTTTCTCTGTCATAACCTTTTCCTTCTCTTCAAGTAAAATATTTGTATGTAAGTTTTAAGCTGTGTAATTTTGTCTTTCATAGCATCTCTGTACTGTGCACCTCAGGCTAGTGAGATTGCCAGTCTGTGCTAAAATATGATAGTTACTCTAAGTTGCCATCACAGATATGTTTGGTGGAGAATATTTTTGTTTCCTCTATTTAAACACATCTGTGTTTATTAATGTTTTGGTCTGAAATTTTGCATTGGGACAATGTGTCCATCTTTGTGTTTTGATACATAGTATATGCACACGGATCCAAAACCCCTTGACTTCAAATTTTGTGCGCACTTTCAAGCCTGTGTGTTGAGCTAATGAGATCATAGCTTGAAACCACTTGTGCTGAGGTTTCCTTTGCTTACTTTTGGCCTATACTTTCAGAGCCAGCTTGAAGACCAAGGTGTGTATCCTGTGTGGGCATCAATAACTCGTTTCACCAAGCTGGAGATCCCCTCTTAAAGTGCTAGTGCATTGTTTCCAGGCTAAAGAGAGTGACTGAGGACTGCTACTGAAGGCTTGGTATTTCCTTGCTTCAGTTGAGGGGAATTTTGCAAGTGATTTCTTTGTGGACAGATTTGTGTGCATTTGGCCCTTTTCAATGCTGAGATCCCTGAATCTTTTTCAAAGGAGAGCCTGGTGCATGTTTCACTGAGGACAGATGATTGGCAGAGGTTACTGTACAGTTTAACTGATGCTGAGTTCTGTATCTTACTGTACTGAGTCCTTGGTCATGCCAAACTTCTGCCAAAACTGGCAGTCTGGTTGAGGTCTGTTTGCCCTGAATAAACCTTGAAGAGTTGTGCTTTTATAGTGCTGTTGTGATAACTACTTGGATATCATAAGAATTGGCCTAGAAATGAAGGAGAGAAATTCTTGGAAGAAGTTTTAGAACAGGAAGGGAGGGTAACGCGAGACTTTTTATGTAAAAGAAAAACAGTTGTCCTCATATTCTTCTAGCAAACACCAGGCAGGTTTAGATTGCTGTGCCAGATTTTCTTTTCTAGGAACAAAGTTAGACTTCTTTTTTACATCAGGGTGCATGCAACAGATGAGAACACACATCTGTCTCTTTTAGACTTGTGTGTAGAAAACAGTTTTCAGTGTTAAACAGGTAACACTTGTTTTAGACCAAGCTGCTTAAAACTATTGCAAAGACTTACGTGATTTATCTGTGCCCATGGACACAGCCTTTGAGGCAGCACCACCTGATTAAGCAGACTCTCTAGTCTCATTTCAGCCCTCTGAGATGGAGAAAAGTCCTTTTGGTACCCAATCTGCAGGGTTAGAGACTTGGTAGCTCCTTCTTGTGGAAGACACCAGACCATGTTTCAACATTTCTTCTGGTGCGTGTGCTAAACAATGCCTTGGATAGACTGGAGCCATTGCTGCTAGCAGTTTAGCTTGAAAATACCAGGGGATATGTGGTAAGTGCAGGAGCTTTACCTTTCCAAGCTTGTGGAATGGCCAGCTTCTGTATCTGGGCAGGTGTGTCATGTCATCTCCAGTTCCCATCTCTCCTTCCTGTTTAGCTTGAAAACGTCATGATTTTGTGAGTTTTCTGTTGCTGGCAGTGTGTTGCCAAGCTTTGTTGGTCCCTGGTGTAAATAAATGGGGTTAATGGTGATCGCAAGCAAAAATATTCCATTGTTTCTGAGAAGCATCTTGTTCTCTTGTAAGCCTAAACTAATACAGTCCATAACTCCAAACAACAAATGTAGGATCCTGCTCAGCATGTGGCATCTGACTAGGAGATAGACGTTGCTCATTGGAGTCCTTGACCCTCAAAGATTTTGGTTTTCCAAGCCCATGACTATGTATATATATATATGTATATGTATAATCCCATGGTTATATATATACATGGTGCTGTCCCTGACCTGCTGCTAATGGTGCTGAGGTATGTCATGGGCACACAATGTGGAGCAAAGGAAATCAGTGCTCATGGACAGGGGTTCTTGGGCCTCACAGACACAGGCTGCACCCTTGGGAAGATGGTGGCGTGTAGAAATATCTCTATTTTCTGTTTTCTCTCGTGGTGGGAAGGGGGAAGTGTGGGTCTGCAGGTGGCCAGTGCTGAGGCCTCCTGCTCGATACTGCAAGGCAGCTTTTCCTCAGCAGGAGCAAGGCAGTGCTTCCTGCCTCGGGACAGGCTCAGGTTCACTTTGTGGCTCGTTTTACCCATGTGCAAAATAGATGTGTAATGATACCTGCCTTTGATGTGGAATCCAGTCTTAATTAATTAATTAATTGATGTTCACTAAATGCCTTGAGATCTGAGAATCACTGCGTATGCTCCAGAACAGCAACAACACTTGGAGGTTGGAGAACCATTTTTGCTCCCATGATGAGGTTTCTCGAAAGGAGAAACTCCAGGTCCTCCTTTGCCAGCTCCTCTCCCATTTTTTCTGGATGAAGTGATACTGTGCTGTGCATTAAATGTATAGCTTGCTCCTTCTGATTTCTGCATAAATAAATAAATAAAAAAATAAACTGATGTGCTTAATGCAGTCAGCACATAGGGTGCTTGCCAAAGAATTTCTAAAAGCAGCAGAGCTGGGTTGCCAAATGTCATGTCTTTTATATAAAGCATTCTTCAGGAAACAGAGTTGCACAGGGGAAAAAAAAAGAGAAGAAAATATTATAAAAACTCTTACTGCTGTAAGAAACATTGTCTTTCTCCAGAGGGAGAATGTCTAGGCCATGTCATGGTGGGATCAAGGGATCCTATTTTTATTTCCTCTCAAAGGCCCCTCTCTCATTTCTTTTCTACACTCCCCCTCTCAAAGAGTAGCTCTTTACTGTGCTGGCTGGGGGAAGTGGATTTCAATTAGCATTCAAAAGCAGGGTTATACGATGGTCAGCTTACATGTGGATTTTGCCAGTGGATTTTGGGTGGAGAAGAGGTTGTTTAAACAATGTCACTGTCAGAATATTTATTAGTATAATGTGATTAATGATTGAAAAAAGGCAACAGAAATTTTTAAAATATATTTATTTCAGGGAACGTGGGGGAGGTAACAGAACTTCAGCATCAAAACATACAGCCTGTATGTTGTAAATGCATACAGATCTGTTTTTACTGAGAAAGCATATATGTACTACTGATATGTTTAGTTGTGTGTGTGTTCAGGAGTGCATTGTGTCAGCTCAGCGAGTGTGGGCTGCAGTGGTTTGACCCTGGGTTTTCCCTGGCAGGTGGAGTTTGCCGTGGGATCTGCTATGTTCAGAGAGGCTCAGCATCAAACCCCTCTTGTACTGCAACCCACAACTTGCTGTGGGCTTGCGGGAGCCAAAGGTGCCCTGGAGTGAGGCAGCCTCACTGTGCTGCTGTGTTTTTACAGAGGCAAAGGATGCTGGGGGGTCCATGAGTGAGTGGGTGACAAGCTGGATTGGGCATTTTGGGGGTCAACATTGTGTCCCATGGGCTGTAGGCTGGGCATAGATGTCCTGGGTAGCTGGGCTGAGCAGGGTTTTGCCCAGTTTCAGGGCCCTGTAGGGGTCCCAAGACAGCAACTAGCTGCTGCTCAGCTCACCCGGCTGCTTTTTGGTAAAGATGTGGGAGGATTGAGTTTTGGAAATCACTTTGTGTAGGCTCATAGAATTGCTTCTGCTTATTTGTGTACTCCCAGTTCCTATCTCTGGGTGGTTCTTACAACTCCAGAGGCCAGTGCTTTTTCCTCTAAATTAAGGCTTTGTTATGGCAACGTGTTGTCTGTAAGTGTCTGCAGGCCCTCCATTGCTCTCAATGTTCTGCACTCACTAGTTGACTTTTTAAACCTGGCATGGATTTGCAATGTAAATGTGGTCCATTGAATTGGTATCAATAACAGAGAGCTGGAGCTGTACTGAGGTTTACAAAACAGGGTTGAAGTAGATTTTCTGAACTTCAGCCCTCTACAGTGTTTTATCTCACAGGAGTATTTAATCTGGTAGCATAATGTGAGATCATTTAGGCAGCAGTGCAGCCTCGCAACTCAATTCTCTCATGTTATAGCTGCAAACGACTGAATGCAAATTTAAACTATATATACTACTGTTTCCATCCATATCTGTCACAAGTTCTTTTGAACTTCCATCAGGGTTACTATATGGCACTGCAGAATAATTAACACAGTATGCATTAGCAATATGTTCATTTGTCCTATATTTTGTCAGGAACAAACCAGCATCAATAGTTGGATAAGCAGCAAGAGCTTCTGCTTTTGGATTCTTAATGCCTGTATTGCAACAATGCAGTAAGTTAATGGTAATGAGTCTTCTTCAGTTAGTAGAGTTGCATAATTTTAAAATGTTGTGAAAAAAACCTTCAATCCTCCTTCTCCTTCCTTTTTCCAGGAGCCAAATTGAAATTCTGTGTGATGAAAAATCCACATCTCTGGGTATGGTGTCAGTAGGGAAGTCCTCACCATACAGTTAGTTGTGATAGGTGCCGGTGTTTCTTCTGAGATGTGCTGTGTCAGAAATAGAGGTTCTTTCAATTGTAGTTCTTCTTTCTTCTTGTAGCTACACAGTTCTGCAGTCCTGCTTCTCTCCCTGGGTTGCATGCACTGAAATTTTCACTGCTTCTGAGTCCTTGGCCATGTGTCTTGTGTGTTGATTTACCAATGAGGGAAAGAAGACCAATTAATAGGCTAGTGCTCAGATTTTACAGATTTTTTACAAATGCCTTTAAATTTAGAGTGCAAATGTAAGATAATTCCCAGATAGGAGAAGAGCATTCTGAGCAACAGTTATTGTATGTGTTTGTATGACTAGTGTAGTAAGAATGTAAATTAATATGGTATGTGTTATATAAGCACAATTTTAGATTAATTTCTGAATGAATAAGTTATATAGTCCTCAGAACACATGAGAATGAAAATGATATTTGCATGAAGAAAGAGAACATGATAGATAACCCTTCCATTTATACTTAGGCACAGATGGAGTACGGTGATGAGAATGGGAAGAGCCTGCATTGGTTGGAGTTATAGTGACCTAAGTTTGCCACGTGCCCTTCCCTCCCACATTCCCTCTAGGTTTTTTTCCTTCTTTCTTTTTCATCAGGAAATTCTTTCTCTTCTCTGTATTTTGTTTACACTGTCAATACAGCAGTGTTTGTTCAGAAGAGGTATTTGATTTTGCAGCTGACATTTATTTACAGGGTCACCTTTTAGTCCCTGTGTCGGATTGCGATTCCCTGTGAGCAATATTTCACGAGCAATGTAACCTACTGTCTAAGAGATTCCACAGAAAACTCTCTCTCTCTCTGAGTCCCCAGTAAAGGCAGGTGGAGGCATGCTTTGGGCATTATGTTAACACTTTAGTGGGAGCTTATATTGTTCTTTGAGACATAATAAGCCTCCAAGATCACACTAGCTCAAAGGGTTTCTAGCAGTGTACTACTGTTGCTGAAACCTGTAGCTCAGTTTGGCTGATTTTTGAATGGTTGGCTTTCAGCAACATAATCCAGGGAAGATGTCTCTGCACATGGCAAGGCAGGTTTTGGAATAGCTCTTTAAATGTCCTTTCCAACCCAAACCATTCTGTGATTCTGTCGATCTCTGACAAGTTTTTGCTGCTGTTTTTCTCCAGTGCAGTGATCATCTTTGCATATTCTCAGCAGTTACTCCTTTACTACTAGGAGCAGAGGGTACTGTGTCTTTGAATGTTTTGACACGCACTGCTTTAGTTCTTCACTCATGACTTACGTAAGTCTCTTGAGTAGGTTTCAGGTTGCTATTTAGAGGTGATGATATGCTTCTTGTGGAGAAAGCATGGAGGCAAGGAGATTTAGAAATTGTCTTGCTTTCCTTTTCTCATGATTTTTGTTACTTTTCTTGGTTTGTGTGAATAGTAAGGGAAGGCAAAAAGGGAGAAAATAGATCTGTGGAAAATGTGTCCTTAAATGCAGATTTAAAATTTTACTGGTTATCAGAGAGATTAAAAGAGAACAGAAAAATTAGTAGGCTTCTCAGGGTCAGTGGCTCCTTGAATATGAGAACATTGCTGTTAAGGTGCTCAAATATGAGTATAGAAAATATAAGTTCAGGTATTCAGGTTTGAACACTTTACCATTATAGAAATGGGAAGTGGGAAGAGGAAGAGTTGGAAGAAACAAATAACACAGTGACTTGTGGGGAAGCGTCAGATATTCAAAAACTGTTACTCTAAGCTTCAACATTTTCAGCTTTTTAAAAATCAACTTTCTGCACCAATTCATTTTACTTTTTTCATAATCTTCACATTTCCCCTCCTTTACTTTTTTTTTACAGCTCTCTAAGCTACAAACCTGTGTGAAGTGGGGTGGGGAGAGTGAACAAGAGACAGTGAGCATGATTTATGAGTCTCAGTTTATCAAGAATGTGGTGGGAGGGAGGGGGGATAAGATAAATCTATGAATAATACCATGCAAAGAAGTTCAGAACGTGGAACCACTCCAGGCCGTGAATGATCCTGAGAAATTTCATGCCTTGTTTGTGTAAGAGGGTCAGAAAGTTATTTTCTTGTCTCTGAAAGAAAGCTGGCTCCAGACGTCCTTGAAATCTTGTGGGATTTGCTAAAAATCATGGGAGTTGGTAGCAAAGGTCAGGGTGAATATAACAGTTAACCCTATATAGATGATTATTTTGGCTCATGGTCTTCATACTTCAAACCTTATTTGCATTAAAATGCTTGTTGTTAGACTTGTAAAATGTCTTTTGAGTATTAAGATTTCTTGAAATTATCTACAGGAGAAATATTAGGACCATGTTATTCATGAAAAATTTTGAGATCCTTTACACTGTATGAACTGTGTATGTTTATTTATTTTCATCAGAAGGATAAACTTCTCATCATGAATATTCTGTTTTGCTCAATAGCTTCCTAGTCAGATAGAAATGTGGATTTGAGATATACTGTGACTTTATCCTGATATTTTATGCTTATTGTGCACTTGTACAATACCTGTTTGACTTCTGAGTGAAATGCTGTGTATGGTTGTAGGAGGACATATATTCAGCATTTTAAGGACTCAGTAACATAAAACCTGAACTTCAGCATGTAGTTTCTTACTCTCACTGTGTTGGAGGCATTGCCCTGTGGTACTAGAACTACTTTCAGTTTTTTGATAGTAGTAGTGATCTTTGCTTGCCTTGCTACAAATACACTGAGTGGGCTTTTGAGGGATGAGGTTTACTGCTTATGTAAGCAAGTTCTGCAAATAATATCTGAGTTAATAATTTTATTTTCTGCTTGTAATTACATATCCTTTTTTTGGTAATGCTTTCAGAACTCCTCAGTTCATTTTAAACTCACAGATCATAATTTTAGGAATAATGTGTATCCTGACTGGTCTTAACAAGGCTGAAATTCCATCTTGGGCTTCTGGTGTCATCACAGAACTGGGATGAAATTACAGCTTTAATTTATGTACTATGGGGGATACATTATTTATTACTGTGCATTAGAAAATTATTAATCTCTGCTTGTGTTGCAAGGCTCCGCGTCCCCAGGAAGTGCTGAGACATTGTAGAGCTTCTTGTGCGGATTACATACGTTTTTATGAAGCTGCCAGAAAGACCATTGCATTATTCAAAAGCTGCTAGAGGTGATGAAAATTTAGCAAGCTACTATGGGTTTTTTCCTAACTAGTAGAATTCCTACAAGGCTTTCATTTCCTAAACCTGAGCATGTCCATACCTTTAGTTGCTTTCAAGTGTTTTGTTTCACATAAAGCTATGCTCAGATAACCGGGTTGAGGAGCACTGTGTTCTGGGGACCCTCGTGCATCAAAGCACTTTAACTGTAGTCAAGCTCTTCGCAAGATAATGAAAATCAATCATGTGCTTCAGTGGTCTGCTGAGTCTGTTCTTTAATTTCTACTTCTTTGGTTGTTCATAAAACCGATTTTCTTCCTTTTCCTCCACTTCCCAAAATTGTTTGTGAATGTGTGCATGCATATGCATGTGTCCATGAATACATTGAAGCTGCAGTGGAGCAACATGAGCTAATGGAAAACTGTGATAAAATTAACTGATTTGTCCATATTTAATTTCAATGACTTTTAGAAAATGTTTTAATATTCTTATAGCATTCAATTTTTATGAGCATTTTCAGTACTAGGAAAGTCAGTAATCAAGTTCTGATATGTAATAATCAGTACTGTGTAACTCGTTGTAATGTCTACAGCTAAGGCTGTGATGAGTTTGAGTCACAGCATTCCTTCAGAGCTAGTTTTCATTGGAGTTTAGCCTTTCTGCATTAGCTGAGAATTTGTCTAGTTTTGTTTTCTAGGCTGTGGACATGTGTTTGTATAGACCTAGTAGCAGCCACTACACCATACAGCTGTCACCAAGTAACATAACTAATCTGCCACTTCATGAAAAGAATTTGGTGTCTGAGGGAGGTGATTGGAATTTTACATTTGCAATGCTGTGCCCTGATTTGGAGGGGAGGAAAAAAAACCCAGCAAAACAAACAAACAACAAAATCTAACACACTACCTGTCCCCTGCCCCAAAGGAAAAAACCCTCACCAAACCCATCCCCAAAAGGTTTGTAGGATTTCTAATTAGTAAGCCCTAGCAAATTGTCTTCAAAGTACTCAGCACTATTAGGTCTGAAAAATAGAATTAGATATTTGTAAAAGATCAAACAGATACAAATACTTAAGAAGTCACTGATTTAAATTAAGTGAATGCTTTACACTAGTACAAAGGTATTATAAAAAATTAAATATTCCCACTTTCTAAGGTGGCATTTTTATCTTTTAAGGCTTTGATGACATGTATAAACCACTCAAGTTTCAGCCTTGTGGGTTATATTGTCACCAGAAGCTCTGACTAATGATACAGTAAAGTCTTACAAATGACAGTTGGGTATAGTATGACTCTAAATTACCTTTTTTGGATTGTTTTATTATTGTCATATGCTAAAAAAAAAAAAAAAAAAAAAAAAGAAAGCTGCAATGCCTACTGATTAATTGAACTTAGTGGGGAAGTGTTACCCTCAATTTAATTAGGGTGGCCATATTACAAATCGCAGATGTGGAATCTAATACCCAGTGACAAAGCTGATAATCCTTGAGGTGTAAGAATCTTGAAGCTGGTGTAGGGAAAGACATGCGAAACATGCCAGTAGCTCTACCCCACGCAAAATTAAAATGATTGTCATTTTTGCAGGGAACACCATGGGAATCAGAATTAGAGATATCCACCCCTCTTCAGTTTGAAAGCTGAGGAGATGTCTGCAGTTTCTGTGCAGAGTTTCAGCCCGCTAGAGCTGTAGGAATAGATCTCTGGTGCCGTGCAGATCTGTGCGGGACCAATCGCTCCTTCCGTTCTACATCACGAGGAGCTGCAGGGAGAAGTCCTCTGCCGCTACCTGTGTCAGGCCAGTCAAACTGACCGCTGGCTGGGACTTCTGAGGGTGGAAAGTCTTGCTCAGAGGATGTTCTCCACTCTGAAGGAGTAAGGAATGAGGTTTATGTAGATGTAGACTGATCTTTTAAAACTCATTTGGATTTTAAATGGGACATGGCATTTGTGCTAGCTTTCTGAATGAGTGGCAGCCTTGGGTGAATCCAGTATCATGTGAATCAAGAGTGTATCACATCAACAGAGAGGAAACCAGCTGTTTAGCATTGGGAGTTCTAACTGGGCTATGATAGATACATGAGACTGGAAATAAATACAGCAGCATGAATTTTATACATACACTATAATTTCTTACTTTTCTGCCTTCTAGCTCACTATAAATATTATTGCCAGTTTTGTGTAGGGAGGGGCTTTAAGTGTGATAGGAGAGGTAGAAAGGAGGACCAAAGTAAAAGCTGAAGGGTAGATTTCCCAAGGTTCTTAATCTACCTGTCATTCCTGGTAGTCATAGGGCAAATTCTCTTGAGCTGTCACAGTCCAAAAGAGTTGGATCCTACTCCTGCAAGCCAAGAGTGACACCCTGGATGTACAGTTCTGCACGTATGTGAAGGACTGAATCCTCATATAGAGGACCATAAAAGCACAAAAGAAAGTTGGAGGAGAGAGAGAAGAAAGAATGACACTGAGTTTTGACATAGGATTGAGGTCCATTAACTTCTTGGCACAGAAGTCCAACTCTGGGAAATGAATCTCAAAGTAGAATTGTTAAACATCTAGGAAAGTGTGCAGTCACTCCTTCCTCTGCAAGTGCTTCCCTCTTACCTTGCCTGCAGACACGGACTGGAAAGACATGGCTCTGATCACTCTGGTGAATGTGTTAGAGCCAGTCCAAGCTTTGTTCTTCTTCTTTACTTCAGAGCAAGGGCTGTTTTATTGCCCAAGTTTTCGTTTAAGATCAATAAAGGTTGGGTAGTCTGGTTGTGCTGTGCTAGTTTGTGCCTGCCTTGGTGCACTGTGGGAGTTGCCGAGTTGTATAATTGCACGTTTACTGTCATACCATGAATGACTGATGGCATAATTTGTATTTTGAAAATACATAAACAGCTCAGCCTAATCAGGTGGTGTGGTAAATATTTCCAGGAGATAAAAACAAAGTACTAGGGCAGGGAACAGAGTTACGAACTTTCTTTAATGAGCTGCATATTGTTTGATTGTGTTTTTTTCATATACATGAGCCAAATAGATGCCAAATGCTAGTAATCACTGGCAGCTGCTTCACAGTCCTGGAGAAATAATACTGTAAATACTGGAAACAGTAAAAATGAGTGGATGTGTCAGTTTGCCTCTCAGACTCCTGTGACTAACAGGTGATTAATACAAATAACAGAAGGCCCTTTTATCTTTCTTCTATTTTGCTTCTAGAAATAAAAAGAAAGGGAAAGCTGTGGGACTGAGGGAACAAATTCAGCTCCTCCAGACAGTTAACAGTGGTACTGCTGACTGGCTTGGATTACAGTTCTGGCTGGGTGGGTGTTTAACTTGTAAATCTGAGTAGTTCTGCTCACTTCTGGAGCCTCTAAAGTTAAACACATAAATGTTTTGGGACCTCAAAGAGCCTCCTTGGCTTATTCTGGAGAGTTTGCTGCAAAATCTTATGATGTAGAAAAACCTCCAAATCATAAGTCTTTTCCCACTTCTAATGAGTGGCTCATAATGTTGATGGGATGTGGAGAAACATTTCTATTTGTTTATGCATACCAATCTTCAGTGCTCAAAAAAGATGCAAAAAATGAGAATATCATGGTTTTGTGTGCTGATCAGCTGCTGTTAGTTTTCAAAGGCACAAATTTTAAATAGCAGATGCTAATTTAAGTAACATTTTAACATATATGGAAAGCACTCCTGAAAAAATACTGAAGTTAGAGTGAAGGATTTTTTTTTTTAATGAAACATTTTTCTCTAATACAAATGTATCAGTGCTTGGTGACAATCACACTCACTGGAACTTGGGAGAGCAGGGGGAACAGTTCACTCTTTCACAATGAACAGTTTGTTTTTAATAATAAAGAGATCCCAATAATAAATGTGAAAAGGTCTGGGAAAGTAGTGCATTCACAGGTGGATGAAATAGTCTGTAGAGTTTAGATGTCTTTCTGAAAATACTACACAGCAAATTTCTGAGCTTGATGCTACTCACTTGCATGAAATGAAGGCTTGTTTCCTACCCTGTGGGGGGATTCTAACCTCAAATTTTATGTCCTGTCATATGATTATCATAAGCCTAAAGGAGCATAATTGTCCTTGCTGACTTTCAAAATCTCTTTAATATTTTTGAGCCTTAAATTGATTAGTCTGGTGTAGATTGCATTTAAATATATACTTATATGTTGAGGCATATGTATTTTAGCATAAAATAAGAGTCAGGGGACTAGTACAAGGAGATGTGTTTGTAGATTTTTAAACTTATTTTCAAGCAATTATGTAATGATCATTGTCTTTCTTTTTAGTAATATACCAGCTACTGAAAGCGGGTCGTTGTCTATTTCATCCTATTTGAAAGAAAGTTGCACAGTTGGTTTCCTTTCAAATGTTGCTCATCCTTCCCGACTGGCTGAAGGGTTACTTTCATTTTCTCTGGGACAGTGGTGACAGGAAAGTTATGTGGTGGTATAGTTACTAGCTCTAGACACCAAAGAGAAACCTGGGTGTAAAGTCAAGGAATTCTTGAAAAAGACAGTATAATGTTAAAATTGACACAGGCTGGTGCCAGAAAATGAAACTGTTGAGTGCTGTCTTTGTCACGACAAATATATGCAGGTTGAAAACAGTTTCGTCCTAGGTATGAATTAGTGCTGGAGAGATTAGACTGCACTGCAGCCCACATTAGTACATGTGTATGTACGTAAAGAGGTACAATATCCAAAATAAATTAGGCTGTAAATAATTTTTCTGGTTACAAATTCTGTTCATCAAAATTAGTAAGACATATGTAGCCATATGCAGCATCGTGAATGTTCCATAAACTTAGCTTTGTTTCTAAAGATATCTGTCTTATATTATGAGTAATGTAAAGGAAAAATAGTTTGTTTTGATCCTCCAGGGGAAAACCCTTTCATTATCTCACCTCTCCTCAAAAACCCCAGACAACTGCTTGTCCTCTGTCATTTGAAGTAGATTTACATCTGTTATCTGTACTTTTCCTGTCTTGCATAGGAACAAAATGTTGTCCTACTTTCTGTAATTGGAATTTGGTAAATTATAAAAAAGTTACAGTAGTAAACTGAATGTGTAAAAGAAATGGAACAGAGGACAGATTACAATTTAATTTCCCAGAAGATAGACCTAATATTATTCATAAACAGAATGCAGTTCACAGTAAGTACAAGTAAAGCTGTGTTTCAAACCAGCCTAAGTAAAATAAACCTTCCTGGGCAAGACAATGCTTTATTTTGTTACTGATGAATGTTACAGAACTGGCACTGCAGTTCTGAGTTTTAAAATCAGATCCATTGGTTTACCTTTCTTGCCAGTTTAACATAATTTTTCTCAGGCCAAGATGAATATTTTAGTTTGTTTTCCTTGTAGAGTACACTATCTTCATATCTCCCTGAGTCTCTGCAATAAGGTTGGAGTCCACTGGCCAGCTCCAGCTAAATTTAACAGGCAGATTGAGCTCTGAGCAGTTTTGTGGAACAAGGATTTGAGTATAGAACAACGACAGAAACAGGTGACCTTTCTGAAGGAAAGGCTCCACTGTGTTATCAGGAATGTGAGAGTGTGATGGAATGAGCCATTGCTCAGGGTTAGCTTTGCTCAGAGTGTGCATCTCACTGTGCATGGGGTCATGTGGAGGCAAAGCTACAGGGAACCAGCCTTAATGGACTCCATTGTGTATGGGACAACTTGGTCTTTTATTGAGGGAGAATATCCCACATCCTCTTACTTTACCCGTGCTTTATTGTTAAAATAAACGTTGTCTATTGTTATTGTTTATTGTTAGTGTTCAGCTTACTCTAAACAAAGAGCACCTTCACTCATTTCACATATTCTGTATGAGTCAAATGGAGCCCAGACCAAGGTGATGTGACCAGGGCTATGTGACAGATGGAACATGGTACTGGTCTGTACAGCTGAGCTGGGAGGTTAGAGGCCAACCCACTTTTTCTGTCCTGTGCATAGTCACCAGTGAATGCAGCTAAACAGAGAGATCACTTTTTAAACATCCCAAACTTTCTCAGACAGCTCTTGAAAATGCAGGACAATGAGTTAGGCCCAAAGCTGCGCTGTTAAAAATTAACCATATTAGAAACCGTGTCCCTGGCTGGTTTAATACACAGAAACAATTACCTTTGCAGGAAACTAACACAGATCCACAATGCTTTGGAGGGAAAGGACAAACAGCACGGTAGCAGTTATGACAGGGCCCAGCTTCCAATACTGACTTTGCCATTTTCATTCATGAAAATGGACAGTGGTGGTGAAGTTGAGACTGGATTTTACACACACTTCCTCTGTGCTTGGGCTTCCTGCTTGCAGTGATCTCAGAGTCATCTCCTGTGTGGAAGGCATGTGAAGGAAGAGAGAAGCTCTCAAGGAGGATTTGAATACTAGGAGAGCATTTCACTTGGCCTCAGCCAGGTCCTCAGCATGGTGGTCAATTTCATTCTTGCTCAGAAATTTGCTGCCAGGTCCAGAACTATTTAACAAAAGTTGAACAGATGAATCAGTGAGGTTTAGTTGGTTTCCTGTGCCTGGAATGCAAGGAAGTTTCTTTCACCAGGTATTTCTTAGCAGCTTCCACTGAAACTCTGGAGTGTTATGCTCTTGCTATTGCTAGGAACAAACAGCTTATGAGGAAAAGAAACAAGTATGGGGGATTGTGTACAGGTGGCTTTTAGCCACTGGCCTGAAAACCTCCACAGACTCAGCAGGTACTTTTTAGTGGGTGGCTAAAAGTAAAGCTAGACATCATGTCATAGAATTCTTGGCCTTTCATGCTCTGAAAAAAGATGTGATGACTGTCTTATTAATTGAAGTAGTTATGGTAAGTGTCAAGATTTTGAAGGTCTATTTAATGACATTTTAAAGAGAACAAAAGATCTACTGCGGGGACAAAAAACATAGGACATTTGACATAAGCTCAGATGACAATATATTAAAAAAGCACTGCTGCCCAGAATTTTCTGCTGGCAATTTTTACAACTAATGCCTAAATTTTTATTTTATGCCTAATGTTTATTATCTTTCATGGGGTTTAATGCTAGTAGTATTATCTTTCATGGGGTTTAAAGATAGTACTTTTTTTTGTCTTTTTATCCAGTTTGGTTTAGTTTTTCCCTTCTCTAAATTTTTTTTTGCTGTTTTGGTGAAAAATGAAGAGGAAATTTTCAGTTTGTTTTACTTTTTCCCTTCTGTAACTGTTTTCTTACTATTTTGGTGTAGGACAAAGACAAGATAATTTAAAGAGTAGAAGAGCTCATTGTAAAACTACAGAAATTAGGTTGGTTATTATAGCCAAAACTACTTTGATCTATTCTTTACATTGTTCACTTCAAAATGCTCTTGCTGCTTGTCACTATTACACTGTTGCAATATTAGAATAGAATATAGTAATAACATCTTTTTATTTGCTAACATAAAGATGAATGACAGCAGACTATTCGATTCTTATGATTATGCCTATGATAAAAAGTAGTGGACCAACTGGAGAGAATATCCGTGAAAACTGTGGTGGTATGCTGAGGTTTCCACCAGCCATGTTTTGGGATTGCTTTTACTTCTGAGCCTTCTGGTGCTGCTGGCTGCTCACTCTGGGGAACATGATACTTCTAGTTAATTCCTGACATGAAGGATTTGTTCATGTGCTGCAGGACCACCCCACAGTACAACTGAAAGCCTAGGCAGAATGGATTACCTGGAGACTTGCTTCAAAAGCTGCATGCCTGATCTAACAAAAGCAGAAGGTAGCTTTGCCCTATAGGGATGTAGTGGGATGAAGGCATGGAAAGAAAGACATATTTCAGTGATCTGATTGTGTATAGTTGTGCCAGTTAGTGAAACAGGTTTAATAATTTTTCTTTCTTTTTGTTCTTTCTTCCCTTTTCTTTGTAATTATTACTGAAAGGAGAAGGTTGATGTGAGTAAGCTTCTGAGAAGGAAGGCTGTTTAGAGAAGTTAGAAAGAAGAAATCTTCTACTGAAAGGATTGTATCTTCTTTAAGGAGCTTATACAATGCCAAGTGCACATTAGATGCTTAACCAGTAATGACCTGTGTCTAGTGGCTGGTACTTGACCTGGTGATGTCAGCATGTGCTCACGTGGGAACAGTGCTTGTAACCTTCAGTAACAGAAGGTGCTCAGACAGACACTGCACTCAGCTGAGGCTCTCGGCCATCCGAAGACACTGGATGGCATGCTTTATTTAAAGGTGTACAGCCTCTTTTTGGTGTGTGCCCTGATGCAGGGAAGGGGATGTGTAATGCCATATTACTGCTAGCATGACTTGGAAAAATACATGATGTTATCTGAGACAGTAGGTGTGAGAACTGGTCTGGCAGATGTGACAGTCCTGCTTTCTGGATCTTACAGCTGGCAGCCCAGGGGGCATACAACCAGACCTGGTATTTGCTGAAATGCTCATGTTACGGTTTGTGCTGAAGGAAAGGAAGTAGAAGTAGAGGTGACAGAAGTAGGAGTACAGTGTTTCAGGATTTGGTTTTTTCTTTTTTTTTACAAAAGACAAGTTTGGAAGTAAACTTACAGAAAAGCTTTGTCTTTCTCAGTTTCCTGTCTCTTCCTTATTAAAAGAGTAGGTTTGACTACAAAAAAACCAACCAATCTTTTTAGCCAACCAACTCATTGAATCTAGGCAGGTGACAACATTTCTTGCTCTGCCTGGAAGATTTTAGCTGCTGGCATAGTCCTACTCTCAAAAAGTAAGATCAAACCACAGTGGTGCTGAGCTGGTTATGGCATAGTCAAATTTCTATTCTAAAACTAGCTTATGGTAAGGCCTCCAAAGTTTTCTGCAACAAAGGTCTTCACAGGTTTCTTCTGAAATGTCCTGAATGTCTCCTGTACTCTCTGTCACTGGAGATACATGATTGTATAAGGAATGTTGGTTGTTCAGATCTTTCTATGTAGCAGCAAGCAACTAGATCCCAAAAAACAACCTCATATAGCTAGAAGGTAGGTGAGATGAGTAAGTAAAGCAGAAGGCAATAGGAAAAAAATACAAGGCCCATCTGTTCCAAACAATTTGGAATTTCTACTGTATTTCTAGAGCCCTTCCTTTGAAGGACCCAGAATGTATCTGCACATTGAATATCACACCATATTTCATTTTCTTAACATCTCTTTCTAAACTATATGTGCTCTTTAGTACAGGCATGCCTGCCTGCTGCTTTTTGTGGGCAACACGCTGAACTTTTACAGGAGGATGTATGTTACTGTTCAGAGCAGCTTAGCCAGTGCAAGAGTGGGTGGAGGGTATTCAACTCTGCATCCACTGGCATTCCTTGTTTTCAGAGGTTGTGAGCCAAGGAGGGCTGTGCCTCTGAGCACAGGCAGTCATATGTCAGGGTCGCTGCCAAGGGATGAAGCCACTGACTTGTGATGTAGTCTGTCTCTCAGACCTTCATGCTGGGATAAAGGAGGCACTTAGGGTGCCAGGGAGAGCCTGAGGTCAGCTCCTGATGAGACTGGGGCTGTATGACTTGGAAAAACATGACACGCCTCAGGGTAAGTGGGGGAGAGCATGGCTCTGTGTCACCTTGTAATGATAAACAGGTGGCATCAAGGCATGGGGGCAGTGAGCGTGGGCTGGTAGTTCTAGTCCAAAAATCATGCAATAATGTCACTTTGACTGTTAAGAAAAGAGAGGAGTCCATGGTGTGTGTGTGCCTATGAGCAGAAGGCACGAAAAGGAGTAAATAGCACATAAGAACATGTGCCTGAGCCTGCCAGACCCTTGGCATAGGCAAGGGAGAGTAGTAGGTCCATTCCTGTGAGATTTGGGGGGAAGAGTTCCTGTCCCCATAGCAAGAGGTGTGCAGAGAGCCTGGTGCTGTCATTTCTTCATCCCTCACAGCTCATTCCAAAACGAGATCATATTTTAGCAATCCACTGTTCTCAACTGGCCTTGGTTCTGTCCTGTCATGTGCAATAGTACTACTTTTGCCCAGGCCCACCCCAGAACTGTTTGCCCTGGGCATGGCAAGGAAGGCTGCCAGTCCTGTCTCCTTCCCAGGCTTGGAGGTAGGCAAGCCTGCCCAAATCCAGAAATAAGACAGGAGTCTTTCTCTGTAGCTTGTCTTGAAGTTTAATTTCTCTCTTTACTTGAGTCTTTGTTTCCATTGCTGTGTTTTTTCATCAGTTTTGATCACAGTCAAGTCATGCTAACATAGCGAACATGCAGTTTACCTAGAATGGAAAATCATCTCAGTCCATTCAGCTCCACTGGCCTTTTGAGAGAGGCCCCACTGTGAAATGAAGGAAGACTGGGGGAAAAGAGGTGTCCTACTGCTGGTATTTTATCCAGCTGCTACTCTCTTGGTATTTTCTTAAAGTCTCAAGCTGGCAAAGCAAGGGGTAGTGCCTGTCTCAGCTCTCACTGAAAAGCAAAATATTTCTGCCTTTGAGTGCAGAGCAGCACAGCACCTGTTGTGTTCCTGTGGCTCTGAAGCCAGAAGGCAGAGAAATTGATCTTGTAACTTTTGTCCAATCTAGTTGCTTTTGAGGGAAGTGCTGTGTTTTGAGGAGATGTGTGCTGATCAACCATCATTTGATTCTTGAGGGTTACTAGTAGCACACACTGCAGCTGGGATAGGCTGTTGGATAGCCCTGGCTGAATTTAACTCAGCCTTTGCAGCTGGCAGAGTTAATGCTGTGTGTATGGGAGGAGGAAGGAGGATTTGTACTTCAGACCTGCCCCTGCTGGGAGCTAGAGAAGCCAAGCACCGCCTCATTTATTGCACCGGGAAGAGTGAAGGAGCTGACAAAATATTCCTTTAGTTTGTTTGAAGCTGCATTCATTCCTCCAGAAGGGGCAGAGTGGTGTAGTCAAATGCCGGGAGGAATGTGTCTAATTCAGGACTGTCCTTTTTCCCTGACTCCACAGACACTACGAAGGGGCTGTCAGATTTACTCACAGGTTTTGCAAAGTCCAGGATTATCTGGCTATTGAGTGAGACTTTGTGTGACCCAATAATTCTGTTTTTAAGAGTTCATTCTTGGTTTTGATATTATTTTGGTTACTGAGAAAATATTATAAATGCATGGAGGTGCAAGCCATGAGTAGACAGTGACTGCAGGAAGAGTACATATGTATGGATGGCCTGATGTTCCTTTCTGATGGTGAAATTTGAATTTGGCTCACAGATTTTATGTTGTAACAAAAAGAAGGAGGGCAGAATGAGTTTAAAGTATTTTTGTTATGTTGAATTTTTAGTGTTTTATCCTCTCATATATAAGTTGTTACTTCTGTTTTTTTTGAAAACCAGACTATTTCCTCCATCACAGTTAAATCTATTTTCTTTTGACAAACCCTGATTTGTTGCTCCTGTTTCTGTAAGGATCAGATGAATAATGGAAGCTGTACAGCAACTTTATGTATGCTACTCGAGATAGTAAAATGCAGGCCTACAATAGGCCTTTTTTCAGCAGCTGTAAAGCTGTTGTGTGAATACAGTGAATCCATTCAGTGTCCCCCACGCTTGCTGGGAGCACCCTGGAGAAGAGAGTTGTACTAGTGAAATGACTATCCAGCAAAATGGTTTCAGAGGGGCAGGCTGATGACTCACTCCTTATTTTGGTTTGCAGGGTCTTTTTCTGGGTATGTGAAGTTTCAGCCTGAGTTAAGAGATCTGTAACTTTCTATTATTTTCTCCTTGCTTCCAGATTATCCACTAAATCAGCATGGGTGCTGTGTTCCTTGCATCAGCCCTCTGAGATGGGGGAATACTCTTTGTTTTTTTTGTAGAGGCAGGGGCAGGGGAAATTTTGGGTTAAGTGACAGTGTGCGTTAGGAGCCAAATGCTCATGCTGTAGTTGTACTATACAAGCTCAAGTGTCATTCAGAGCTATTTCAGCCTTTCAGGAAGTGTCACATAGCATTTGCCCATAGGTCATGCAGAAAAGCCTGGAGGATAGCTGGGAATCTGTCTATCAAACAGTTTTATTTGACTATTTAAACAGAGCATTAAAAATGTAAGTATGTAAAGTGAGGACAGGAGGATTTTATGCTGATTTTGATCTTTGGCCACCTTGTATTTGAGTTGGGGAAAAAATGAGAGGCAGAACCTAGTTGATTTGGCAGGGTGACGCTCTGTAAGATAATCCCTTTAACACTTTTTCTTAAATTAAGAATGGTTTCTAGGTGGCATGAGTCATGGACAGACTGTCCTCATTTCACTTTGAACTTGCAGCCTTCTCTGGATGTGTGTCACAGATTTAGAGGGCTTTGTCTGCTTCCTGCAAGTGGTAGGCTTGGCTGTTGCAGCCTTGACTGGTGCTGAGAGCAGGCTCCTTGAAGGAAGAGGCAGCACCACATCAGCGTGAATAAGCATGGTGGAATAGGGGCGCAGGCTAATTTAAGCGGAGTATTTTGTACAATAATCAGCTCTGGGGAGCAGTGACATAGGCATAGCCTTTGTACAGGTGTCAAGGTCCTCCTTATTTGTGTGTTGTATCTGCTTTAAGTTTTGGGTTGTTTTCCTCCAGGGTGTGTGGGGGAATACCCTCTGGTGTAGAAAGCTGTACTTTTTGAATTTTTGACTACTTTTGGAAAAGTTGTCTTTTTTGGGGTATATAAAGCCACAGAAGGCTGTGAATATTGTCATAATTTCTTAATTAAAAGCAAGGGGAGAATTATTTAGACTTATCTGTTCTAGCCAAGGAAGAAAATGGAAGTGTTCTGGCTTACATGCACACAAGGTCAAATTATCTCGTTGTCATGTTGTGTAAATTTGTTGGCTTCAGTGGGGGTAGCCACAGGTGTAACCCTGGGAACAGTTTCTTTCAGGCTTTTTACAGAGCAAAAATGAATGTGGTTGTTGGTCCTAAAAATTGTTTGTAGAGAAATATCTGGGATGCTTGTAATCCAGAGAGGCCATGCAAATGCCAAGAGCACGCTCTCAAGAGGGACTGTGAACTCTGCACTGGCTGGCAGTGTTTTCCTGCTGACAGAGCCTGGTTTGGAGTCTTTACTCACCTGGCCCTTGGCCAAGCCTTGCTGCAGGTATGGGAGAGGGAGGAGGGTGAAACGGGGTGGTGAGAAACTGTTCTTGGTAGCAACACTTGCTGAAAATTCAAAACCCTTCAGACCTTTTTTGGTGATGGTAGAGAATGTCAAAATTGATTGTATTAGAGACCTGCCAGTTACTCTTAACTCATCGGCTTTGCCGCTCCTCCTCCCTTCCTTCCTCTCTCTACAGCTGGGCTGGGTTTTGTAGTGCTAATGCCGCATTGCTTCTCCAGCACGGCTACTACTTCCCCCACGCTGCTACTACAGAAATACTACAGGAACTCAGTGAAGACTGAGGGAGAAGGCTGTATATGTTTTATTAGTGATAATAACAGTGATAGCAATAATAAAACTGTGTAGCAGTTTAATACTTTATGTAATGATTTTTCTTCTGGTTTGTGTTCTGGGTGGTTTTCTTCCATTTTCTCCGTCATAAATTTGTGGAGTCTAGTATATCCTGGATTGTGCTTTAAGTGAATACTTTGTAGTATGCTATCTTACGGATTTTTAAAATGCCGTGTTTTTGAGTGGTCTAAAACAGTGTTAGATTTTTTTGGTTCAGTTGAGTCTTTAATTTTATTTTTTTTAGTACAGCTCACAGAAGAGCTGCTGCTGTTGTGGAAGTTACCACACTTGCTTTAGATAATGAAACTTACATTCAAAAAAGGTCAGGGATTTCCCCTGAGCCATCCACCAATTGCTTGAAATGACATTTTCATTCTGAGTGTTTCTTTTTTTGTTTTCGTTTAAGATCCTGGAGCACAGGGAAAGAGTTTTAATGCAAAATACCAGAAACAAAAGTCTGCAACATCTCCTGTAAGAGGGGGGAGAAAAGGAGATTAACAATCACATCTTGAAACACTCATGATTTGAGGTAAGTGATTGGAGGGTCTTGTCATAAGTTACAGTTAGTTTGTAATTAAATTAATCATGATTTACCTCAGAGTGTCATGATATTGTTGTTGAAGGCACTAAAAACAAGCCAGGAGAGGGAGAGAACTGTAATGACAAACCCAGAAACAGCAGTAAAGATATGTAATGAACTTATATTTTTGAAAATGGGCCCCATGAGTTCCAGTCCCACAAACTAGCAGTCATTCTGACATTTATAAGGGTTAAAGCCTGTTTAAATCAGTGAGGCTATTCTCCCTGAAAGTTAGGCATGAGCCTAAATATTTCCTAGTTTGGAATCCCTATCATATTTGAAGGGAACTATTGAAGAAAGCTATTGAAGAACATACAACACACAGGCAGAAAAATGCGTATACTAATCTCTTACTGTTGGTGATAATGTCATGAGTAATCTGATTTTGCAGCATTCTTAAATGATATTTTTATATTAAATATATAGCTCTCATTTTTATGTTTAAACACCTCACTGACATACCAAACTTCTTAGCAAAGCCTGTGAACTCTACACCAGCTTTAACAATACATCTGCCTCACCTGCTTCAAATGGAGTTAAATGTATAAAGAAAATAATGTCTCCTTTCATAACTAGAGGTGCACTTTGGATCCAAATTGCACTTGGATATTTGAATAGCAACTGAACTAAGAGTTCCCTGACTGAAGCTGAATTGAGTTGTTAATTTTTTAAAATAAAGACAATGATGAAGCACAAGGAGAAGCTCACCTTTTCCCTCTACTCTTCTTTTTTTTGTTGTTGTTGTTTCTTTGTTTTCATTTCTCATTAGAAAAGAATCTTACCTGAATCTAGTAAGGAGAAAATGCTATAGTTATAAAACTTTTAACCAAAGAAAATATTGCATAAATGAACACTAAAAAACACCAGCATCTTTCTTAAATAAAAATTTTAAGTTATTTATTCTGTTCCGCCCCACAACTGTGCTGAAAGAGACAAAACTGCTGTAAGGAATCTGCAGAATCAAAAAGACACATACAGCCTGGAAGAAGCAGGGTATACGTTCCCACAAATGTGCACAGAATCAAAACCTTTTGGCAAGTGGCATTTGCAGACATATGTTGCTTACCAGATTTCAGAAGAGAGGAGAGCATAGCTGAACCCTGTTAATTGCTCTGTATTTGCTTTGTAGGAACAGAGTTATTAAGTTTCTTTTGAAATCAACAGGCCCACTGCAGGGAGCTAAATAAATAATAAATAAATTTTCTTTCTGGTCAGTGGACAGGAGCCATTGCTTGGGAAATTGTAGTGGTCCTGTAGGTATTTGTACTGATTTTTCTGAACAGGTCAAAAGTTTTTCAAATCAGTATAACCAACTCCTTGTTATGTGCAGGTCTTGCACTAGGGACTGTGAGCCCAAACAGGAATACAGGACTTTTTCAGCACGAGTCTGAGGCAATTTTTGTAGTTGTGAAATGAGGTATTAATGCAAACCTGTTTGAAGGCTGAGGTCAGGAAATGTCTTGCTCTCTGGGGCGAGCCCTGTTTCACATGCAGGTGACAGTCTCGGCCAAACCGGTGAGAGAGAAGTGCTGCGTTCTGTGATCACCCTCAGCCCACCTTTGCTTTCTGTCCATCCCACTCTCTTGGAGGGAAGCATTCCTTCTTGTTTCTGTGGAGCATAAATCAAAATGCTTTTACTGCTGCCTTCTTTTCATTGATGTCAGACCAGGATAACGCACATGATTTTCCTTTCACAATTGCCTTCTTGGTGCTCTCTGAGGAAGTGCACATTGAAGTTCAGGAAAAGTTTTTTTGTAGCATCTGTGTGGCCTTTATAATAATTTTATCAGCTCTGTTACACTCAGAAAATTGTTGAGGTTGTTTTTAGCTTTCTTTGTATCAGAGAGTGCAGGACCTCATTGTCAGAGTATTGGAGGGAGCCTCTTTGGTGCCAGAAGATCCATTTTAGGATATATTAAATTGTACCGCTATCCTTCTCCTTTCTTATTTTTTTCAGCATGTGAAGAAATAATGCCCCCATTTGTGTGCCTGGAGAAGGTCCTGTGGTATATGCCAGGGACTTATGTGGGTGCTGAGCTGAGCAGGCAGAGAGACTGATTCTCTCCTGCTTTGTATTTTTCACTGGGAGTGAACACAGGGGACCAAGCCTGTCCAGATTAAACACGTGCCTTTTTTGTTTTGCTCTCCGTTCAGCTGTCAGCATGCCATGTTCAGATGGCACTGATCAGTCACAAATTGTCCCCTGACCATGCTCCTCAGCTCTCCTGAACCATTAGTTTTGTGGAGCTCCTCAACAAAGATGGCACTGATTTGACTTCCCCATCCCCTGCCCTGGCTAATGGACGAAGACTTTGTTTGTTTGCATTTTCCCCTCAAATGAGCTGCATTAGATCCCAAAGCAACTTGTGTTAAGTGGAAATGAGGCTTTGATAATATGTGTGCTTGCTAGAGACTTAAGATTTTGTTCCCCCATCGCCTGTATATGGCTCTTTTCAATGGGGTGCTGCTTTTCAATGGGATTCTGTGAATCAGAAGGAAAGTGCACAGGCTGTGAGGCACATAATGGAATTATTCTTTTGTTTCAGTATGTGTGTGTGAGCCTTTTTAAAGAGGAGGTGGTGGGGACAGAGAACGGAGACCTTCACTGCAGGGAGGCAGGAGAGTGCAGTGGCACAATGCAGGGCAGCACTGTGGTGAGATGTGGCCGTGCCAGTGCCACCATGCCCCTTCTGCTTGGCTCTGGTGGGCACTGCCTGGGACTCACACTGTCACACTGCATGTCCCAGGAAAATGGGTGAAGCTTGCACAGCCATTCACTATGCTGCCTGTAAACTGCGTAAGGCAAAATTTGAAAGCTGTAATGTTTCAAGTGCTTTCCATAAACTTTCAAAAGAGTGATGTAAAAATGAACTGTGCCTATACTGTCCTTCCTCACCATGAGGCTGTTTATTATAAAGGACGTATAGTATAAGTAATTTCAGTATGAAGTACATAAGAGCTTGAACCAAAGCCTTGGATCCGAGCCCGCCAACAGCTTTGCAAAAGGCAGGATCCAGATCTGAAGTCAGTGGCTCACACAGTTTCTAGCAGAGAGTGGTTTTAAGTTACTTCATGAAATGGGAGTAGCCAGAAATTTTAAACTGAGGCTTTTAAACAAGTTTTTGACTTTTTCTCACCCACCGTTCTCCTCTGCTTAGAAGGTTATTGCAAAAGCACAGCAGCTATTTTCTCCTAGCCACTGTGGCCAGGACACACCAACTCAGGAAAAGGAGAAGGTCCTCTGTGGTGGTGACTGTTATACAGCCACATGCTTTTTTTTCTGTGTGTTTTTTTCTTCTAAGGAGTTAGACCGCTCTTCTGGATGGAGGTCTTTGAAATCACAGTGGAGGCTTTGGAAGTAGGATCCTGAAATTTCCAAGACATCAAGAAATGGTTTATCACCTTGGCACGGAGCAAATCAGGTCACAGTGGCTGGACTCCCACCTCCTGAAAAGTCCTCTCTTGAGGACTGAATTCATAACTGAATTGCAGACTTTAAAAATTTCGGCATTGTAGACAAGAAATCCATAAGGCCCAAGTTTTTCTTTTCTTTCTAGATATGTGGTTCTGTTTTTATTCTCTCTCTTTTCTTTTCCCCAAGGACACAACATTTTAGGGCTTTTCAGTCTCTAGCTGTGCATGCACTAGAGAGGCATCCGGCTATGTGTTACTTTACACATCTGTTACATATGTCAGAGAGTCAAATCCAGCACCCAGAGACTTAATGTGTATTTGCAGTACTCTCTGTGGGGCTTTGAATCCTTCATCCAATAAATTGCTTATGAGGATACAAAAATGCAGTATTTCAATCTAGTGCATGTATTACTGCAGTTTATTGCATATATATTGCACATATATACACTACAGTTTCCTTTGTATTTGGCAGAGAAAATCTGGTGTGGGAAAGATGAGAAGTGCAGGTGAACTGGGAAGTATTTAGGTATGGCAGTTAATTTGCTCCCTCCTGAAAACATCCTCTCTCTGGTTGTCTGCATGAGAAACAGTTTTCATCATGATTCGAATATCTCTAAAAGGTGCCCCAACAGTGTTTGTATATTTCAGACTTAACTTCAGGCTCATAGGACAGTGGGGAGAGGCCAAATACCTGAGGCAGCATTGGTAGCTGAGGCAAAGCTCAGGCTTTGCAGTTATGTCTGGAGAATCTGTACTATTTGCAGGCTGTATAGGAGGCATGAGTGTCATGGCTTGACCCCAGATGACAACCAAGTACTACGCAGCCACTCACTCCCCGTATCCCCCCAGTGGGATGGGTAAGAGAATTGGAAAAAAAGTAGGTAAAACCAATGGGGTGAGATAAGAACAGTTTAATGATATAACAACAGCAACAATAATAACAATAGTAGTGGTAATGATGATGATGTAATGAAAAGGGAGGCAACCAGAAGAGAAAGAGAAATAAAACATGAGAAAGAGAAGTGATACACAGCACAGATGCTCACCACCTGCTGAGTGATACCTAGCCTGTCACCAAGCAGCCATCAGCCCCTCCTGGACAACTCCCCGGAGTTGTCTCCCCGGACAGATTGATCAGGATGCTCTATTGTATGGGATATCCCTTTGGCCAGTTTGGGCCAGCTGTCCTGGTCATACTCCTTCCCAGCTTCTTGTGTATCTCCTTGCTGGCAGAACGTGGGAAAATGGAAAGTCCTTGACTTAGGATAAGTCCTTGACTACTGAGCTACTAAAACATGAGTGTGTTATTAACATTATTCTCATGCTAAATGCAAAACCCACAAAACTTACAAGCTACTAGGAAGAAAATTAAGTCCATCTCAGCTGAAACTGGGGTAGCGAATTAGTTTGGGTTTTTGCTTTGCTTTTCCTCTGATGCTTGTTCTGCAAGTGCATTAAGTTTGCAGAAAACATGTGGCTTCTCAGATGGCCTTTTTTTATGATCCACACTGAGCCCAAATGTGGCAGGTGTTATTCCTACAAATGCTAACTTAGGGCTATTCTTTAGTGTGCAGTGCATGCCAGTGAGCAGATGGACTTACCTGTTGCTTTTTGGGGTTTTTCTGTTTGCTGTGGTGGGACTGCCCTCTGTGCTGGCCATTCTTGGGTACAGCAGTCGACATGAGCATTGCTGATAAACTTGTGTACGTGATATCTCCCCTTTTGCTGACCTGTAGTGGAGCAGCTGCTCTCTGTCTGGGGAGGCAAATGGTAGCCATCATAATGACAGTGTATGCCAATCTCTGCTTTGGGAGCCCCTGGCTAGGCCACTGTTAAAACCTGTTGGCTAGCTGTTATAGGGGGCCGGGTAACACAGGCATTAGTGCAGGGGAGCTGGGATGGGGGAGATTTTATTGAATCCAGGACAATGTGAAAATGCAGATTTGGCAGAAGGCACACTACAACAAGAGGGAGAGTGCAGAGCATCGTTATTCCCTTCTGCTGGAGGGCTCAGCAGCTGGAGCCCATGTGGGAACATTTTGCTGCTGAGCAGTGGTCCTTTGTGCCCTGATGGAGGTGTGGGTGTGAGGAGAAGGCGTCCCAAAGGTTCACCAACCCTGTGGCCCACTCTCCGTCTGCAGCGGGGAGTCCTTTGGCAGCCCTCTCCTCTCCTGGCTCTCTGCAACATGGCTGCTGTGGGCAGGGTGCTGCAGCTGCTTGTTTGAAATGATAATATTTTACGCTGTTACTGTGGAATACTGCAGTATTTTTGTAATTTTGGGCTGCAGGCCAGTAATGTACAATAACATTTTGCTCTTCCTGTGCTGTTGCTACTGTAGGCATTCGTTCCAATTTGGGTTGCATTTGCAGTACTTTTTTTTTGTTTGTTTGTTTTATTGTTTCTAGATGTTACTTGTTATCTATTGTGGATATTTTTGGAGTATTCATCTCTACCCACGTATGTCCATACAAATCTATCTGAGAAAGGACTTCAGAGAGTAGCAGTCTCTGTTGAACAAGCAATTGTTGTGGCTTTCACAGAATTACATTTTTTTGAAAGTATGAGGCAAGAATGAGATGAAGATTGCTTTTTAAGTTTAAAAACCATTATGGTTTTAAAAAATATTTGAGACAGATAGAAAGCAAAGCCTTTCTTTGATTGATGGAGGGCATATTTAATGTTGAAGTCCCTGTCTGCACCAAGCTGTAGGTGATCAAAACCTCTGGGATGACAGAATCTGAGAGGCAGAACCTTTAATGATTCTCTGCAGTTGTGGTTTTTACTGTTAATTAAAAAAAAAAAATCAGAGGAAAGTAATCATAACTTGGAAGAGAGTCAGTAGTGTTCATGCCAATGATTGTTTATTAATGTGGTCATGGTCTGGAGATGAAACTTTAGTGAAAGGGAAATTCAAGTCCTAGACATCAGAGCTCACAACTAGTCAGCCTGCACGAAATTTTTTTCTTTCTGGAAGGCAGAGGTTGCGTCCAAAGGAAATTAAGAAGGTACAACACAAAGAATACAATTAATTTGTTTTCGGGTAAATTTGGAATAAAATAAAATGTGCTACACAAGAAGGATTGCACTTTTCTCACATGTAATTTTAGTGTCCTATTACGGTGCTGACTCACTAAATGACTTCAGTCTCAATCTACATTTGGTTTTAATTACTTCAGAGGCCTGCATTTGTATGCTGCTCTGTAAAGTAATTCTCATCTGTAATCCAGATTTTTTTCCTTTTGTTCGGCATTTCAACTGACTTGTCTCTTTTCATTTTCCAGGTCTCTGTTTTACTAACATTTGAAACCAATCTGTCTGTGTGCCTGCTTGGGCCCTGCAATTGGCAAAAGTAATTTTTCAGCAACAGATAGAACAAGGAATGAATCATTGCTTTCTGCCTTTCCATTAAATTACCTAAACCACTACTCATAAATATTGCTTTATGTATGGTACAGCAGCATGATTATCTCACTGCATTGATGGAACAGTGCTGGAAGTGAATATAATTTTTCTTCTATTACATCTTTAATGAGCTTCAATTAAAAATAGTGTGTTGGCGTGCCAGAGTTGATGTGTTATTCTCAGAACTTTATTGAAGCAGTTTTGCCTGTTAGATTTGGTTGACAATGTGTTGTTCTGAAAACCATGGTGGACATGATGTGGTTCTGAAAACCTTAAGAATTAAAAATCAGACAACCAGAAAATCTGCTTTTCTAGGTTGAAAGGTGACAGGACAGTAAAATCTGATGACTAGAAAGATTCAGGTCTGTACTGAGTGGAAAAGCTTGCTTTTTGTCTGTCTTTGAGGGTGAATTTTTTAACATACAGTTAAAAAAATATTCACAAAGCAGCAGGTTTCTGCAGAGCTCCAGTTAAGTCCCTGATCACTTGACACCTGTGGCAGCAAGTCTGAGTCACAGATAGCAAAAAGCTGCGAAGCCTAATACTCTCAGTATTCAAAAACACACCTATGTAGGAGTTTAATTCCAAGTACCTCTTTTATCTCTGGGTTCCCCCCCAACCCAACAAATTTTAAGAGTCATTCTTAGAATTTTGCAGAGAAAAATTTTCCCAGCACTTGTGGATTTGTGAAGTATTGACATCACTTGGAGATCAGAAAATAGCTCTGTCAATTTTAGCTTGATGGCATTCCATTCTCTGCTCCAAAAGCCTGAGGAATTACAATGGATGAGNGGGCAGCTCTCCAAAGAATGTCTGTGTGCTTGAACTGTGATTTCTTGAAAGTCCAGAACAAAATAGAATTGTGTCAGATGACAAAAATCATTCTATGTTTCTACGCATTTTTGCAATATTACATGAGCTTTATTGAAGAATCCACAGCAACAGGCAGGAGATGTCTGATAGAGAGGTGTTGCAACTTCAGCAGCATGAAGATCTCACTATCATGCTGCTTCATTATGTTGTGATGAGTTTTTGCTTAATTATTTCTGTGTTTTATCAGCTGTTCTCAGTGAAGTAGCCTGACAAAACAAATTATCAGTGATTTGGGAGACTTGGACCAGCTTGAAGCACTTGTTGAACCACAGCATCCTTCTGTCTTTGCCTCCGTTTGAAAACTAAGGATTATGTATTTAATGTATTTTAGCAGGATGCTGAGAGTAGAAATACTAAGGACAAAGAATTGTGGGGGTACTACTGTTACCTAAGTGATGTGGTATGTTTAAGATAAACAGTGTTGTCAGCTGTTCTTGGCAAAATCCCTGGGGTTATGATGAGTGAAATTTTAACTCTGAACGGGTTTGTTTTTTTTTAACTTGCGGAAGTGGCCTGTATCATGCATTTTCTAATGTGTCAGAGTGAATGTGTGAAGTATGAAACTGCTGAAAAGAAATGTGAGGGGGAAGACAGGTTAAAGTGGTTGTAAATGGAAGATCTGTGTATTTTACTTCTGCACTAGATAAGTATGTCACTTAAAATTGGCCAGAAAAAAAAGAAGGAAAAAATGCAAGTGTCCCCTTAAGAGCTGCTGTGTCAAATTTGAAGAATGATTTGAATTGAGTCATTAAAGTGTGAAATGGAGGGATTTTATTTCTGCTTCAAATTATGCATCTCAAATTAACCTTAGCTGTGGAGTCTCTGCTGATGCCCCCGTAATGACACATTATTGGTATTAATGTCTTCTTTGTGACTTGAGATACAAACAGACATCCTAGACAGAAACATTTTGGCTTTGAACTAAATAAGACACACGGTGTGCATTTCTACCTTGGGTTTCAGTTGCAAAGGCCTGCTCACCTGGTGCCCATGAGCTCTTTTCAGTTTCCATGCACTGCTCCCCATCCTGGCAGGCGAGGGCAGCGATATGAAAACTTGCTTCACAAGCTTTGAAGAGCAGGAGAGCAATAAATCTGGAGTGAATGTGAAGCCTGTCCAGACACTCAGCGCTGTAGGGAGCCAGAACAAAGACAGGGATATGGGTAGTGGTCAGGGAGGGGGAACTTCCAGTAGATTATCATCTCAGGAGGAAAAGGCCCCAAGATTGTGAGGGAAATGGAGAAGAGTTGCCAGGATTTAAGGAGGAAGTTGCTAAATAAGGGAGGGGTGAGATTATAACATAAAATAAGCAGTAGAGGTTAGTCAACCCTTTATGTGCCTTCTGATGTAAAAAGGGACTGTATCTGTGCAGCTCTGTGCACTCTGTTTTGAAGCTCATTATCATAATTTGAAAAATTCCACCTCTACACAGAATCACTCATGGGCTTGGTAGCTTTCTTTGTGCTGTTGCTGTCTCTCCTGGGAGATGGTAGTTACTACTTCAGTGTAGCTCCTGGGTAGGCAGAGTGAGAGTGGCTGTGAATTAGTGAGAATGGCATTGCCTGGGGTGCTGGGTACAGAAGGTGCACAGAATTTTATGTGTCAATGAAAAAGGAGGAGGGCTTGGCCCGCAGGCCCAGAATTTAGACCCTGACATCTCTTCCCAAAGATATTCACTAGATCATTGTTTGATCCTAGTTTTCTCAGTGGAATGTTAATACACACGATTGCCTCCCCTTTCAAGCTGCAGTTCTGGGAATTTGCCTGTTGGCTATGGCAGGAGCAATGGAGAGCTGCTTCTGGCCCGTGGTTGTGTTGTGTGCTGTGTTACAAGGCTGTGTGACATTATGTGACTTTCTCTATGGACCTTCTCTCAGCAGAGTGTGCTGTGGAGTAAGTAATCTTGTGGTATTCTGGATCCAGAACAGCACTTGATTAGTTTGATATAGTTTAATTCTCTACAGAATCAACACCAAAAAAAGTATTCAGAGGCTTTCTTTATATTTCTGCAAGGAACCACATTCCTTGCAGAAATTGGGATTGCAGAATTGGGACCCAAGAATTAAAAAAAAAAAAGTAGGTGTGCAATACATCACAGTTACTAATGCATTAGAGATATTTATATGAATAATTAAAACACCATTTAGAATTGCCACAGTAATAGAGCAAAATGTGTTTTGTCACTTTTCTGTTTCTTTTTGTTGATTGATCAATTTATTGATTTCTTCCATAAATTTAGAGTAGGTATCCTAAACATTACTGTAAATTAGCAAGACTGTGCTTTTTAATAACCTGTTGAAAGCATTAATGGAATGAAAAGAAGTCAGAATTTGATAATAAAGATCTAAAAAACAGAAACCTAGAACACATATCTAGTGTTTTGCATCAATTAGGTTTGTAAAATATTAGAGCCTTTGTTTGTCCTACCAGTTAATTAAAAAAATGTGTTTTATATTCATTATGAATAGCCTAATAGCACATCAGAAAAAACGGAAAAAATAGGCAACAAGCTACCTTTGTATTTGACTTTCCATTGTATTTATAGTTAATTTTAGGCTGGTTGGAGTCAGTGGGAACATGTGTGGGATAGAGGACAGAACTTCACTGTTAAAGAGACCACAGTCCTTCTGAAACCATGTGTGAAAAGAAGAAGTAAACTTCTGAAATGGAGGTCTGGAAAACAGACAGGTGTTACCAAGATATTAGGAATTCAATATCAAGATACCAAGAATTAGGAATTATATTAAATTTCACACACATATGCACACAAAATATTTGTGTATTTCTTAGCTCAGATTTCTTCTGGGTTATATCTTTGATTTTTCCTTACTATTTACATTTAGTTTGTTAGTCTGTTTTGTCATATTTTTTTCCTACCTTCATAAAAACCTGCTTTATGAATATGCTAGAATGTACACCTAACAAGAACCCTCTACAGTTTTTAAGTCAATATTTTTCTGATCCCTTTTCGGGGCTGTGTTCCTCTGTTTTCGAGCTACAATGGAAAATTTGTTGTAACACTTGGATTAGCATCATATGTTTTGTTTGGTACTGTTGTTCTAGCTATGCTTGGAATATGTGCTTTCATATGCATTTTTGGGGGCAGTTTTGGATGCCATCAGAGGCTTATGCTTCTGTGTCCCCATCCACTGGTGATGTCCAGACTTAACTGAGGAGGAAGAGGTTATCTGGCAATAGTCACAGTCTGTTAGTCTGGGTTTTAACTCTGGTTTGAGGGAATGGTTACTGCTCCAGGCTTAATTGGAGGTGCCTTACTCTGTTGCCCTAATACAAAATAAGTGATAGAAACTGTCTGCTGCACAAGGGGATATAGAATATCTCAATATGGAAAGTGCTGCATGAAATCATTCCACTTACTGTGACTGGTTGTCACACTGATGCTGACTATAAGTGAAGGATATTAGAGGGGGAAAAAATCATATTATTTCAGTTAGTTTATTTTGTGCCTACTTGATAGCCCCATGTGTATAGTCAGTTACATGATTTCTTGGGATAGCCAGATTTTTCTTTATTTTTGTGTGGCTCTTTCAGCTATAGGGAAAAGAGACTAAGGATCAGAAAATGTGTCTGTAAAGCCAGGAACAATTGTCTGCAACCTCAAGAAGATATCTAAGAACATGAGCTTTTTACTCATCTTCTAAAAGCAGCTCAGTTCCGGAATAACAGTACTCTTTTGGGCTATATTTCAAGATGGTATGATTATTCTCAGACAGGAATTATAAGGATCAATAGCAAATCCAACACATCCTTTATTTTCATGACAGATTTATTGATTGCCACCAAAGCAGTAATAATGCACTGGTCAGCATAAACACCAGAAGCAGTAATCATGGATTTCTGTCTCCATCTTAACATTTGTTTAAGGTTACACAATATGTTGTGATGGGTTTGTATCCACAGGTCATGAGGAAGGAGAATTGTTTGATCTGTTCACCTTCCCTTCTCTTTTGCTTTTATGCTTCCTGCTTGAGTAGGGGCTGGGCTGTTTGGTGTCTCTCTGGGGACAGAGCAGGGCAGAGAGAGCATGCCTAGCCAAAAAGATAAGAGAAAGGTCATTTTGAGATACCAGTGATTTACATGGTGTAGGTTTTCTTTGTGTGTCCTATTTAGGAAGTAGTAAAGACCATGATTTTCCATGGGTGTGCGTCAGGAGCCCTTCTGCATTGGGGTTTTGGTGGAGCTGAGTGCAGGGTTGCTTTTCCTCAGTGGAGGGCCCTGGGCTTCTGCTGTGTTTTGGCAGCTTGACATGGTAGTGGCTGGATAACCTGTGTGTATGAGTTTCGCTTTTATTTTTTTATTTTTTTTTTTTTTTAATGTGCCATCCTCAATTTACTGAAGCTCTGTGACTTTTTAACCTGCTGTCTATGGGCTGTTGTTTTACAAGCTCATTAAGGTGGCGAGGATAGCGATGGCAGCGATCCTGCCCCCCTCATGGGTGCTCATTAGATGGCTTCCTTGTGCTGACATAAGCGTTGTGTAGTCATGCTCTTCCAAGTTAAAAATAAAATTATTATTATTATTATTCAAAATAATTATATTATTATTATTAAAAATAATCTCTGGGAAAAAATAAAAAAAAAAAGGTAAGTTTTCAGCAGGATCTGTTCCTGGATCTAGCTCACCATCATTCTCACGCTGGCCTGGAAAGCATGAGGGTTTGTACTGGCACAGAGGGAGGTGAGGAGGAGCAGCTGGGGCAAGGTGTTCAGGGGTGTACTGCTGGCAGCAGGGATGCTGCCTGCCTGTATGATGTCAGCCTGAGGAAATGGGGCTCTTGTGAGTGTGCTGCCTGTCTTTCCTTAAGTGCATTGGCCCAGTAACTTCCAAAGTGGTGAGGCAGTTTTAGCCAAATTTGCCGAAAAGCAGTGTTGAAGGGGTGAAGGTCCCCAGAGCTCAGCAATTTATGGTGTCTGGTAGGCAGACCCAAATCAACTCTCCCCAGCTGATGGAAAGCTGTCATCTGGGGCTCAGCTGCTGACCTCATCAGGCACTGATCTCTCTTGTGACACAGTCCCACTGTCCCAGTTTGGGTTGAACGGTGCTCGTTTTGCCATGGGGCCAACTGTTGAATAGCTGATTCTGGGAGAAGAGCACAAAGTGCTCTCTATGAGTGGCTGTTCATTTCAAGGGGCAGGGATGGTTCATCTCCTGGATCCTGACTGCACAGGGAGCTGTATTTCCAGTTGTGGGGTGGTTTTTAAATTAGGGGTTTTTTTTGTTAGTTTTTTTTTTTTAATTCTGCCTAGTTATCAAAATTTCTGGAAGCTGGGATAGGTGGGAGGCAAGGCTCCCTTCAGTTTTCTTGGTGTGGCCAACTGTTTAACCCTGAGGTCAAACAAGTCTTTCTAGCTGCACCTCTACATAGCTTCCCTTGACTGTCTGGCAGCATCTTTGTGCCCTGCTTGGTCCAGGTTCCGTCCCCGTAAGGCTGTGCTCCTCTTTGGTGGGTGTGCCTGGCTTTCACTTGCCCAGCCTGCCCTGCTGCATGGGCAGCCTTGCTCTGCACCACTGCTAAGGAGCTAAGATGAAGACAAACATTGTGGTTTTCCTGCTGTTTTGCTTTGTAACCAGTCCACTGGTAAATATAGCTTGTGTGCGGTTATAAATTCATTCCCTCATTATGGTTGGTTGTTGTGCAATAATTATGTAGAAATTACAACTGAGAATTGTTGTGGACTTTTGTTTTGTTTTGTTTTATTTATTTATTTTTGCACTTGATATGCCCTGCCGTGAAAAGAGCAGGCTTTGGTTTCTGCCCTAACAAAGACAAGGCCACAAGCAGGTGTCAGCCTTTGGCATGGACACAGGCACCATCTAGCAGGCTGCTGACTTTTGTGTGGCTCTCTTTGTGAGGCGAGACGAGCACTGCAAGGGAAATTTGCACCTGTGCTATTTGGACTGTCTTTGATTTTTCCTTGCTTTTCTCTATGGGTAGACAGGCTGTCCTTCCTTGCACGTTTGGTACTGTACATGTGTTTATTCTGAAATGAACCTGTCCTGTCTCTTTGGAGGTGTTGGTTGCGCATTTCCCGAAGCCCTTGTATCTCTGGCAGCTTCTAGCCCTGCTCCCTGGGCAGTCCTCTGGGTCCTGCTGCTGGGCTGAGGCCATAGGGCTCAGAGTCTCTGCCCCTTGCAGAAGTGCTGAGGCTCTGCTCCCCAGAGGTCTTCCCTTCACATGTGGGCCCCCTCCTGTGATTCCTCCTTCTGTTCAGATGTGGGATTAAAATAAGTGTGGGGGCTTTGTTGATTTTTTTCCCTCCTGTTTCTTTATTTAAAATTCCAGTCAAGCAGATCCAGAACAGTGCTTGTCTCTGCTGCATTCTCATTTTTCTGTCATCCCTCCTTTAATTTTACATTATTTCCTGCACTGTGTTTGCAGGCCATATGTGTCCTTTGAACTCTGAAGAAGCTGTGCCAAAAGGAAGCCTTCTTCTCCTCCCCTCCTCCCATCGTGGAGCCGCTCTTAGATAATTGACATTGGTAGACAATGCGGAGCGAACGCAAATGTGAAGTCCATGGGTGAGTGTCTGCAAATTTCCTGAGCGCTTCAGAAACGCTTGCGCTTCGTCTCTGCTTTTGCCCTTTAACCCTGCAGCAGTTCCCTGAGTCCGAAACAGCCCTGGGAGGTGTTTGTAACCCGCATTTTCCAGCCGGCGTTCCTGGCGGAGCGCAGCCGGTGCCGAAGCCTTGGCAGGGCGCCGTGGCTCAGCCAGGGATTCTGCGCGGAGGGAGGTGGAACCACCCGTCCTTGCGTTACGGCGCGGGCACCGAGTGCTTTCAGCAGCGGGCTGCAGGAGAACAAGCCCTTCAGCTGTGCGCCCGGGGAGAGGTGGGCAGGTTGCCTGCCGCAAGCTGACAGGAATGGGGAAAGTAAAACTCACCCCGTTAAACAAGAAGAAATAGGAGAATTCCTTCTTGTCGCTCCTGAGGTGTGGAACAGAGGGACGTGCTGCCGGGCCAGCCGCTGCTCAGGGGCTGAGCATCAGCTGCTGGCCCGGCCAGAGCGATCGCTGACAGGCTGGGCTTTAGTGCTCAAAGGGGATGTCATCCGTGGAGAAGGGTGACAAATGCCTTTTGTGTTCCTTCCCCCTTTAGCCTCTGAGACGTATCTTCTGTGTTAAACCAGGTTTCTGACCTCATTTCTCAAAAGAGTATTAATTAGTGCCCCGTTAAGTACTTGTAGTCAAGTATGATAATTTTCTTGAAAGGGTAATGTATTAGATGAGTAAAAATACTCTCCATTAAAAAATGAATACAAAGTCATTTTAAACCACAAAGATTATTGTACATTGCTGAAAAATTAATGTGATTAAAGCAGAATATATTTAATAAATTAAAAAGACCCTGTAAGGCCGTTTAACTTGTTGGTCTCATATTAATTATTTTTCAAATCTAGTGCTAGAGAACTTTGACCCTACCTGCAGGGATAGGAAATGATTTGTTCCCTCACTTCATTTTTGGGCTTGTAATTATTAGGTCTGAGTTGTGGGTGTGGTAATTTTCCCGTTTTTTGTATGTGTGTGTGTGGTTTTTTTTGCTTTTCTGATGTCTTTCTCAGAGATTGGCCACAGTGAAAAGCCAGACCCTAGACAGTGATCAGAAATTATATGGAGATTTCCTTGATGGATTTAGTTAATGTAAGCTACTCATATGCTGCTGTCTGGATTTGGAGCTGAGAAAACTCCAAATAGCTGAATATTTTCAAGGATGGTTCCTCCTCTTTGGTTTGTCTGTGATATGGTATAGCTTGTGTCTGCTAGGATCACATAGACTTCCTTCAGTTACTTCATGTGACTTCACACAAGTTATATTAATGTTTTCCACACAGTTTGCCCCGTAGATTATTTTTGGTTAGGAACTTCCTTAACTCTCTACTGAGCTTTTACACATTCAGCTACTTAATGAGAATTGCTCTGTATGTTGTGGAAGACAATAAAGTAAATGGTTGGAGCTGGACACATAACCCAGATCTATGGGTGTGCCTGGTCATTTATGAAGTTTATGTATTGACTTGGGGAGGATATAAAAAGCTCAGTGTAAAACTGGGTTTAAATAGTAGCCTGTTTAGAAAACTTTGGGGTTTATGGCATTAAGAATGAACGCACTTCCTCACCAGTCTCACCAAAAACATTGCAAGTATTTTATACCTTCTTGCTTGGCATATTCTCTTGCTGGGGGTATCTACAGGGCAGGTATTTGGTATGTGATTTCCCCAGACTTTTGTTCCCTGTAAGAGGTCTGTGGTACAGATTCAGAGAATGCTAGCAGTCAGTTCTCCAGGTTTCCTAGTTTACAATTTGTTGTGGTGTAGGTACCTGAAATCCACGTGACATTTTGAAAATATTCTTCCAACAGACCAAAAAAATAGAAGAGAATTTGGGTACCATACAATGTTCTCTCAGGTGCCTTCTGAACTTTCAGTTTATTTGATGATGGTCACTGCCAATTTTTTTTTTAATTTAAGGCACATCTTTAAGTATTCACTATCTTTAAGAAGACAGCCTTTGCATCTGATTCTCCACGTTTGTATTTTACTTTCAGCTTTTCACTTCTTGTCCTGTTGCAGCTTTGACAAGCTTGTGCAACTGAGGTGATGATGGCTTCCTCCATTTCTTATCAAAAGAGTAAGATTTATATCTAAAGGTACTTCTCTCAGCAGAGCACTTACAAGCTACACATGTGAACAAGAGAAAGAGATTTTAGTTGTCTTTAGGACGCTAGCAGAGCCTGCAGTGCTTGGATAATTAACTATTGAAAGCCTTGAGACATTTCTTCTTTTGTTTGAGAAGGTGGTGGTGGCTGGGGCTCCTTGGTGGTGTACTAAAATAGCTCTGGAATTCAAGGAGAGTGTTGTCTGTGTTAAATGGTGCTCACATAAATGTATGGGAGTTGTTACTCTGTTGTTACTATACCAAGTGCCTCCCAAGATGAATGGCCTGTACTGCCTTAATGTTTAAAAGTATCATTATTAGTCTTTTCTGGTCTTAAATGATAGCAAATCTGTCCCCTGAAAATTATCTTGAAAATCCTCTTAGTACAAATGATCTCATTTTCAAAGCCACCTCCTCAGGTTGCAACTAAACTGAGCACCCGACTGGCTGCGGCTGTGGCAGTGCCAGGGCTTCTGTAATGACACCCACAGGTGTGGCCACGTGGATGTCCCTGTGCACAATCTGTTTTGCGTGGCTCCCACTGAGCTGCTTGCCTTCCCTTGTTGTGTGTATTTTCCTCACCACTCACAGAGGACACAGTCAGACTTTTTAATATTATGACACTGCAGCTATAAATCTGTCAAAATTGCAAGAGTAGATCTGACCGATGGCACTGTTATCTTTTTCTTTGCATTTCCCTGGAATTTTAGCTGACAGCGGCCCTTAATATAAATTTGTTATTTGCAAGGAGCTCTGTTTAAGCTAGCAAATTATTGGGCCAATGTGTGACACTAACCATACAGCAGAATAAAGAGCGGTGAAGTATTTATGATGCTAAAATAATTTCAGGTCATGTCTTTTTTTCTTTTTTTTTCCCTTGGTGTAGTTTTGCTTTTATTACTAGTGCTTGCAGCACAAGTGAGAAAACCAGACTGAACCTCCTGTTTTTTTGTTGGGCTCCCAGCTGGAAATCCCTCTCTCTATTTTCCATTGATAAAAGTGTCACAAAGGGAATCCAGAGCAGAGGAATAGGCGGAAATAGAACAATGCAAAGTCTTGGACTTGAATCACAAAGAAAGTTAACTAATGTAGATACGGTACTGGACGAGCTGCTGCTCCTTTCATGACCAGGTTCATTTACCTGTGGTCTCAGCATTTGTGGCTGCCCTCAAAGCCATGTAACAAATCAGCTATTTATTCTCTCTTTGCTGTGGAGGCTCTTTAAAAGGATATTGCAGAGCATTTTCTTCTCCCCCTTCCTATGGACTGCTTTATTTGACCTTCAAGAATTCAGAGTCTCAACAGGGGCTAGAAAACTTGCATGCAAGAATGCTTTTATTGTTAATCTATAAAATATGTCTTTCAATAATAAAATAAAGACGTGACATAGAACTCTGAAAGGAATATGGCAGTGGAAAAGGCCCGGGTCTCCTGCTGTTCAAATTAAGGGAAGCTGATTTCAGTGAGAGAAGAATCAGGCTTGTTAAATGTGCATTTTTACACGTGCACTCAGGTGTTCCCATAATGCTCAAAAAAATTCCAGGAGAATTGAGAAGTAACACCATAGAGAACTTTGTTCATTTAAGTGAATGAAGGTAATCGGTCCTTCAGAGTTTTTTGAGAGGGAAGCTTACTTGAACTTTGTTTCATTAATTAGGTGGTTAAGTTTATAATTTTCCTAGACTTTCTTAGCATTGTATCACTAAAACAGTGGCTTCTGTATTGCTGCTGTGTTTGACCTATGTGTCAGGGTCAAAGAGCTGCAGGTGAGGGTCTGCATGCAGTGGCATGACCAAGGGGCTTGGAAGCCCTGTGGAAGACAACTGGTACATGTCTTGTGCTGGCGGCAGCAGTGAGTGCCACGGTCTGTGATGGAGGAGCTCAGGCCTAAGTGAGACAGTGACCTGCTTTGCTGCAGTGGGAGCAGCCGGTGCTCAGCACCCCACAGCAGTGCTCAGTACCCCATAGCAGTGCTCAGCATATGGCTTTTTGGAGACCTGGATCTCTTGAGCTTTGCTGAGAAGCACTGTGGTTGTCCTCTGGCATACCTTCCCGTGTAAAAGGCTAAGCCCTGATCTTGTCTTTCCCTCCTGTTCTCCTCTGCTCTTTTTTCCCCCTCTTCCCCTTTTCCTGTCTTCTGTAGTAGCCTGCCTTAAACCTGACAAAATGAGAGATCCACACACTGAAGTCTGTTTCCTCTTTCTGATGGTTTATTGTGATAGGGTAACAAGAACATGCACCGTTATTGAAGTATGGAATGATAATACAGCAGGAATGGGTAATGTAATGAGCAAATAAATGGGATATGCTTGGCTTATCCATATGTTACTTAAGGGTAAAAAGGAAAATACGCAGAATAGTGAGTGAATGAGAAGGAAGACTGGAAATAGTGTTGGATTTATTGGACATTTCAAAGCTTTTCCTCTGACCCTGTATATCAAAGTGGTTATATTTTGTGCTGGGTTTGCATTTTTTAATTTAAATATTATTGGGCCACCCTTCCTTAAAGCCAAAAAAGGACATGCAGCAGGCAAAACCACTTTAAGTTGAAAACCAAGTGAGAATAAATCATGGTGTGATACCTTAATAATGCTATTAAAAATTGCTTTCCAGTGAAGCATACTGAAACCTAGGAGTAGTAACTGCTATAAGTGATACAATTTGTCTGGCATTTTGACAATGCAGGAGTTTTTTCATCTTGTCAGTGTAAGAGTCAGTAAAATTTGGTTTCTTACTGCTTCCACTCTACCCAACATGCTATTTCCATGCAGAGATGGACTCTTCATGCCTGTGCCTTTTCATCACAGCGAGAATACATGAGAGATATGTATTCTGTGTATGAGTAAATACAACAACCTAGGCCATTTATTTGCGTCACTGTTTTGCATAATATGCATGCAAATGCCATATACAGCAGAGGAAGATGCTAAGAGCCAGTTCTTACTAGATCCTAATTGGCTACTAGTTGGTGAGTGACTGCAAATGAAGCTACCCCACACTGTCCTTAAGAGACTCACTTTTGGAAAAGGCATGTTATCTGCAATAGTCGGCAGAGCATCAGTGGATGCATCAGAGTGTTTTTGTTTAAGAACGGGCTGCCAAATATTGAAGGCAGGGAAAGCAGTATTGTTTTTTCGTGCTCTAGGTGCCAAAGAAGCAAAAGAAGGTAACAGAACAAAGGGGTAACATTCTGAAGGTGTTTGGGTTTTCTTTCTGTTACAAAAAAAAAAGATGTTTATAAGAAATGAGGGCAATTTAGTTGAGTGTTCTGCTCTGGACAATTGTAACACTAATAGGATGGAAGCAGTATAAGCAGCTGCTACAATTATAGCTGCAGTTACTAAGCGAAATCCGTGTTCTCTTATTTGAATGAAGCATTCACTGTGTGACTGAAAAGCAGCAGTATCTTGAAGAGACAGGGAAGGAAAATGATCCTGTTTTTTGGTTTGTTTTGTTTATTATCCACGTGCTTTTTTTGAGAAAGTTTGTGCATGTGATTCATCCAAGAGTTCAAATCCAGTCTTTCCTTTGCACCCAAAGCAGTTTAAACAGTTTGAAAAAGAGAGTAAATGTGCATATAAAATTTATATATGTATACATATAAAAATGAAAGTATCTGCAAGAGAGCAAAATGGAACAATTGAGTTTGTATTCCCTGTAGCCCACTAAAACTTATGGGTCATGCAAAATTATTCAAAGGGTAATTTCCCTTCCATTTTCATCAGGTTTTTTAGTACTGTGAGCCATTATTTGCTTCCTTTCAGTGATGTGTCAACAAACATTACTTTTCTTTGTGGATGCAGCTGAATTTTATTCATTAGAAAGATTACAACACATGAACAGTTGTGCCTTTAGAGTACTGGAATTTAAGCAGTTTATATGGAGTATGTTAATGCTTTGGATGGAGATCACTTGGTGCTGGTGTTAGTCAAATTAGGGCTGAAGTAATGGAAATCTTAACTTTTCGCCCACTTCTTGTATCTCTGACAATTTAGCATGTATGGTGGGCAGTTTCCAAATGCAAACAGATGGTGCTCATAAACACCAAGACACAGAAAGGTGTTATTAATACTGAGTTTGTCTCTATAAATGAAGGATGCAGATCTATGGCTGGTACAAATTTAGCATATTCCTGTCAAGTAAAGTTATGCCAACAAAGATGGAATGAGAATCTGTCTTCCTGGCCTCTATTTTTAAACACAATGCTGGAAACTGCTCATGTAGTTGTCTCTGTATGTGTGTTTATCTATTCCCTTACACTGTCTCTGTGGCAAAGATGTTCTCTAGCCATCTTTTTTTTTATTTTTTCCAGATGACCAAACACAGTTTTTCAGCAGGTCTCAGCCTCTTTTCCTTCTTTGAATGCCTTTTATTCCTGTTTTTCACATTTTCCAGTTTTGAATTTGAAAGTAACTTCTTGCATCCCTATGCTTCCAGATGTAGCAACAGGATAGGATGTCTTTACTCCTCACCTTTCCTGCTTTTCTCATGCCCGTGGATTCATACATCCTGAGGAATTGCTTGAACTTAAGCTCAAGTTATGTCTTGCAAAAAGCCCAACAAATAGTCACACCTCTATAATGCAGAGTGATTGACAGCATTAGTGCAGGCTGTGCTGGGGTTTGCTGTTTGACTCCATGGATGCTTTGCTGTGCTGGCTTGCAGCTAGCTCTGGACTTCCCAGTGGATAACACTGAACCAAATAGGATGGGCCGTTCCCATTCAAAATGTCAAATTTGTGTTCTTAATTTCCAGTGAGGATGTAATGTGATAGCAAAATTGTTCTGTAAAGGGTCGTATGCTGTTTTACTGTCAGTTTGTGAGGCTCAGACAGAAGGAAATGATCAAAAACACTCCATGCTCGTTATTTATTAATTGAGTTCTGGCAGAGCCTTGCTACATTCTGGCTTTTTGTTTGTTTCTTTGTTTACAAACAAAAAAAAGACAAGCACATTCACAAAATAAACGAAAAGGGAAAATTGTTAACAAATATTTCTGAGAAGGAAGAAATGGGATTTGGGGGCATTTGAGTGGAGGTGCCTTGGAATACAGGGAGAGCAACTTGGCATTGTGTCACCCTCTCTGAGCGCTGCTCCTGAAAGAGAAGGATGCTTTAGAGAACAGCAGACTATGAATCTTCTATGCTGGCATGCTGGGTTACCAGAAAATATTTACCCTGGTAAGTTCTGTGGTGGGGATATTTTAAGTGCTTGCACTTTGCTGCTTATATGGATTTACTTTCTTAAAAAAAAAAAAATCAAACTATCAAGAAGGTCCAACTGTTTCTTTGCTTTTCTACATCTCTGCCTTGTTTCAGTATGTATTCAAGAATAATACACTGAATTACAGTGTCTTTCTTTACTAACTGTGGTTTCTTGACTTCAAAAGTCCCAAAGCTACTTAGAACAGTGAACCCTATGCAGACAGACCCTTCCATACATGCTGCGGCCCATGTGGAGCTGTGTCAAAGCCTAGGGTGTGAAGTTTACATTGCTGAAAGGTCTGAAGATTCAGCTGCTGGCTTTCCCCACCCGAGATTAAAAATTAACCAGATATAGGTGATTATTTTCACAGGAATAGCTAAGAACGCATCTCTGATCAGCATAATACTTCTGCCAAATTTTCAGACTTTCTCCAGAGCCTGAAGCCATTTTTATATCTCAGTAAATTAGAACGACAACAGCAGCAGCAGCAGAAGTAAATTTAACAGTCAGTTATACATACTTAATTTGCCTGTTCTCTCCAAAATGGCTACTTTTTTCCCTGAAACTTTCCCTCAAAAAAACAATTGAGGCAGATATCACAGGATTTTAAAGAAAATATTTCAAAATATACTTTATGTTTATATTAAGCATTTTCTATTAAAATATTAATTCACTTACTTGCCATAGTTGTAAAAAGCGAAAACCAAGGCTCTTGAAGAAGAGGGTTGAATAGTCTTCAGTGTCATGGTTGCTGTGAGAATGGTTTTCTTTGGGTTGCTGGTCTAAAGGTGTTGTGTTCAGCTGCAATTCTATATGCCCTGTCCTTGCAATACCCAATTCTCTGCCTTTCACTTTCCCCAACTGCTGTTCTGTGGAGTGCTAGAAAAAATTGGTACAGGAGATCGTTCTTTCCAGGTCACTTAGATCTGCATTGTTTCAGCTCTCCCTTTCTAGTCTGCTTGACTTCACAAATGTTTCTTTCCTCCCTTTGGATTAGAGGTGGAACTTTAAAAAGGCAAAATACGCAGCGAGACCTGCTGGACTTCTGCTCTGGCCCGGTCCTCATCAGTTGAGCCCCAGGGGGTCTGCAACTTACCCAGTAAACAAGAAGCCAGTGTCAGCTGCTGAAGCTCCTACTGCTTTTCTCTCCTTTTACACCATCAGTGCTTTTTTGGATAGTAGTGGTACCCAGCAGAGGTCTGTTGCAGTTCTTCTTGCCTGGTTAAGTGGTCGTGGTGGCTTTTCTTGAACCATGTCAAAACCAGGACCTGAGAAGTGCTGCACAGTGTACCCATGTCTGCACAATTGCCTTGTTGAATTTGGCAGCATAACCAGTCGGGATACAGAAAATGTTTGCTCATCTGGGTCACCTGAAGAGAACAGGCAGGTCTAGGAAGTTGGTTGGGGCAGGGCTACTGAAAGAACTTGCAGACATGCAAGATTCCACCTCTCCCTGGCTGTGAGCTGGCTTCCTGAAGCTCTGCTAAAAATCCTCCTCACTGTTCCTCTGTGCTCAAATCAGTCCTAGTTGAAGCTGGGAGTAATATTTGCATACCTCACTGGTTGTTCAGGCTAAATTAATATTTGTATAGCACACTGTGTTCCCCATATTGAAAGGACGACATGAACATTACCGTTTCTAGGCAGCTACATCCCCTGCTTGAATGTTGTAAATGTACTTAGCCAGGGCAGACAAGATTCATTGCATTTGTTTAGAAAAACCCTGTCAGTGTCTTGGTAGATGTGTGAATGCATTGTTTTTTTACATAGGTGATGTGTCCACTGTACAGCTGAAGCTCTCCTCTGTTGGAATAGCCCTGTTTCAGAGGTTGGGGGCTATGTTTGTTTCCCATTTTTTATTCTGCTCGCCTCTGCATTACATGCTGGGGGGGGAGTATTAGGTAGGTTTTTTCAGGGTCTTTCCCTGCTTATAAAAACGATGCATGCATAGTGCATGCATAAATCCACTAGGAATGCTTTTTCTTAAGCTGAGAACATAAATAGAGTAGATTGTTGTCTGGTAAAGCTGATTGGTATTCCTTAAATCTTGATCTCATCCCTTACTTATTCACACATCATCTGCACAGAAGATATTTCTGCTGTCTTCTGAACTCTGTTTCACACAGCCCAGTGAGATGTTAAAAAATAATAATTTTATAAATATTTGCTAAACCAAATCAAGCATTAAATGAAATCTGGGGGGAAAAATGAAATCTGAAAAAATAATTAATTCAGGCTAATAAATGTTCTGGTCATCAAAACTCTCCTGCAGTGTGTGAAAGAGGGTGATTTCTCCAAAGGTCCTGCTTGCAGAGCATCTGCTGGAGATTATAGCATCAGGAAAGATAGAACAAGCCGTGGCATCAGTGCTGTTGCATGGTTGGCATTGCGGCATGAAGAGCAAAGCAGCACCGTCTCCTGCAGGAAAACCTGGGCTTGTAGCTCTCAGCGCAGAGGATTCTTCTTGTTGTGTCACGCTGCCGTAAATCCTGAGCAGCTCCATTGAAATGGAGGGAATTACTCCAGATTTATGCCAGTTTTGGGGAAAAGAGGCTTTCTGCTGAATGGATTGGGGCAGCCACTCGCCAGGTGGAAGGAAAAAAAGTGACTCAGCTTTCGGCAGTTGTTGCTGATTGCTGGCTTTTGCCAAGCGCAGAGTCACAGGTTTCCTTTTATACTTTTTCCCTTCTTCTTCTCCCTGCCCCCCCCCCCCCTTTTTTTTTTTCTTTCTTGGTGAGTGTCTGCTTTGCACACTGCACAGAAAATAGGACTTAATTTCTGATAGAAGAAGGGATCCAGTAGCAGGATGAACCAGCCTGAGTCCTTGCTGTGAGCAAGGAGCTTATGGAGGGGCAGATCACCCTTGCTTGAAGCATTTGGCTCCTCATTTCAGAGTGTGCAATACTGGCTTCTGCTTCTCGCCTTTGGGAGACAGACGTTTGTAAGAGGGAGTTCTCTGTGTGGCTGGCCTCGCATTTCTGTGTGCATGGCAGTAACCCGCTAAGGACAGGGAGAGCAGCTCCGCCTACGGGGCACACACAGGAGCAAAGCCTGAAGCAGAGCAGAGGGAGCTGCAGCTGGGTGCTGCCTCTTACTTTCCCCCCATCTGCAGTCACCCTGCTCTGCCTCCCCAGCAAGCTCACAAGCATCTGTGACCATTGCCTGAACCCAAAAAAAAAGAAATGAAGGGGGGGGGTGGGATGGGGTGTGTGGAAACCGTGTAGTTAGATTCGAGGACCATGTGCTAGTTGAGTAAATATTGGAGTTTATTTTGGACTACCCAATAAGTGTACTCCAAGTTTAGAAATGGTGTTAAATTACTGCCATGAGAAATGGGATTTAAAATCTCTAAACGGAGAAGACAATAGTGCACTGTAGATCTCTGAAAAACTGGGTTGTTGAACTGAAGCTCCCTGAATGTTTCAGCCCATCTGTCTTGATAGTTTCTGTGTCTTAATCACGGATTCCATGAAGTGTCTAATTTTCTTTTTTTAGCTTTCTGTCTTCCTCTTGTAAAAAAGTTAAGACAGGGAAATCATCTGAGCTGGATTTACTTTTGCACTCGAGAGAAAAGCAGTCTATAAAAAGAAGTGAGTGGTGTGTGTGCTGGGAAACCAAGTTTGTCTGCTTTGGGTTTGGGGAGCAAGATTTTCCCACCCTCAGTTCTGCTACTGTGGTGGTTTTTGGGATATCTGGGAGTGCAAGTAGAGGTACCTACCCTGTAAGTACCAGTGCTTTTAATTGTCTGGCTCTGGTCCATGGATGTCCAAACAGTGTAGACTGGCTCTACTGAAGTCACTGGCAAAATTCCTGCACTGTCCCTCCCACTGCTGCCACTGTTCCTGGCAGCTGTCAGGATGTACTGGCAAGTTCCTGAGCCCTCTTGCACCTCGGGAAGTCTGCAACAACTCTTCTGAACTGGAGAATTGCTTCCTATTCATAGCTGCGGGGTGAAAAGCACAAACCAACCAACAGAAATGCCCCCCCCCCCACCCCCCCCCAAAAGTCAGAGTATTTTAATTGACCCCTCAGAGGGTCATTAAAGAAGGGTTGTGCATCTCCAAATCCTTCCTCTGTGAATCCATCACATAGAGTCTACTAAATTTCTAGCAAGAATGGAAATTTTTGCCTCTGCTCTGCACGGAGCACAGAAAAGGCCATGTATATTTGCAGTGTGTACTTCTGTAGTATGCAGAAGATGCTGATTGACATTAATTAGGAGTGGGAGGTGTGAAAGTTTAAAACTAAAATTCCTTTCTGTCAGGTTTACTATTAGAAATGAAGTACATGGTGTAACACTGAGTGCATGTGAGTGTGCACGTGTGTCTGCGTGTGAGTGTGTGTGGAGTGAAGGGTGTGTACTCAGTATTTAGAACAATAGTGGGAGTGAAGCATTGCAGGTTGGACCATCTGTAAAAGTCTGCGATTACAACATTTTTCTTGGGAGCTCTTCAGTGAAATGTTCTTAAAAATGGATTCTTTTCCATTGCTAGTTCAAAATGCCAGTGCTAAAAAGCACACAGTGCCAGAGATTGCTACTTGTGTCAGCTGCCTCTGCCCGGCTTTGTGCTGCTACAGTGACTGTTGTGAGAAGCAATCAGAAAGTACAATATTTTTGGTAAATTTTAGCAAGAGCAATACTTTGAAAATAAATGGATCTTTATTTAAGATTATTTTTTAATTTTTATTTATATTATCTTATTATCTTATTATTATCTTATTGTCTTATATCATCTTTATTTAAGATTATTTAAGATTATATATCATTATTTAACAAGCTCCAGTATTGCTCGGGTTAGTAATATTTACTAATTCCTTCTCTGTGTGTGTACTAAAAATGAGAAACAAAAAGTGAATTCTGCTTTGTTAGTGGTTCAAGAAGTGTGTTGTTGAATGTGCCTGGCTTTCTCTTACAAAATAAAAGGACAATCATCTGTGTAACTTAAAGAGCATATTCTTTGGATCTTAACTGCGTTAGAATAACTGAGCTCGAGAACTATTGTGTATGAAATTTCTTCAGTATCTGTTTTATGTGGGTGATAGTGCCAGAGGGTTATCTGTGGAGCTTTTAATAGCTGTCTGACTGTCCATCTGCTCTATGTTACTGTTTATCTTTTATACGAGAAAGTTCAAAACATGGGCACTTTGTCAGCCTAATTAATCTGTCACTGAAGTGGGTGGGACTGACTGAAGACCTCCTCCCCAGTGGTTGAGACATTTCCATGTGGAACTGCAAGACTGTGTTTGGTCTTCATTGATTATAGCTAAAGGACAAATCTCCTTTTGCTGTTACACCTCTGAAATAATGTGTATTACCCCAATTTTTGCTTGGATAAGTAAGCTGCTTTAAAGTGGACCCCTTTTTATTATTATTGCCCAGTGATTCAATGGAAATGAGTTGTTAATGTCTTCATTTCCTAGCAGAAATTTTCTCCATTTACAAACTGACCATTTGCTGAGGGAGAGGATGGGAGTGGCACTTCAACTCTCCAGGTCTGCAAGGTACTTATCATACATGCTACAGGCACTGTGAGTTGTGGCTGCTTGTGCTGGGCCTGTGATTCAGATACAGAGCTGTCACTTAGGCCTTCTGGTTAAGTATCATTTTCTGTCCATCACTGAAAGTAGACCTAATAATTTGGACATTCAGTTAATATACTCTCATCCTCCTAGGAGGAAAGCACCAAAGCTGACAACACCAGCATTGGTGCTGTTGCTTTATCATCATAATATAGAACTGGCTCAACACCACCCCTCACCCCAACCCCCAAAATCAAACAAACAAGCAAAAAACCCCCAACACCTACCCAAAAAACTCACTCCTGGTTTGCTGCTGCTGATCCTTCCCCCTTATGGGCTAATACTTTGGGAGAAGTGTCACATGTTGCTGAGAAGGGGCACGAGACTTCAGCTAGGAGAGGTTGCTGACCATGTGGATCTAAGAGTAGTGCTGGTGGATATTTTCCAGCCAGCTTTGGTATCAGGTTTACAGAGTGCATGTGGTACAGCACTTCACATGCTGTGTCACAAAGACAGGAATTCTGAGGTTTCTCCAAATGTGTGCCAAAGGCCCCTCTTAGTTAACTGAGCTGCATGTGGTTTCTGTAGAGCGTGTCTGGGCTTGTCAGGAAGATGCTCCCTACACTGTCCCTGGCCATGGGCACACCTGGTCTGCCACAGCTTGGGTGATGTGCATTGGAAAATGTTTGAATTAGCTACAGGAGCACCAAAACCAATTCACAGGTACACAAATACTGAGGTTTCCCCTTGAGAAGAAAGATGCTGTAGTTTGGTTAGGAAAACCACAAGGAGGTTGATTTTTGGGTTTTGGTTTTGTTTTATTTGGTAGTATAACAATGTACTTGTGTTTGAAAGGGTTAAGCAGAGATAAGTTGATGGTTGAAGCTGCAGTGGTGGGTACAGAATGCATGGCATATCTGGTGTCAAAGAAGTTGCTTGTAGTCACATATGTGTAGATAAAAATATATTGAGTTTTCAGCAGTGTTTTTTTCCTAGCTGTAATTGTGATGTTACTAGCAATTAATGACAACTGGGTTTCATGACTGTGTTTTCTTGCTGTAAGCCTCAGTTCAGTGAAGTGAGCAAATGCATGTGAACTGTGAAGGGAAAAGAAAGGGGGGAAAAAAAAAAGAGGAGGGCAGAGTAAAACCAACATGTTTGAAATCATCATCAGACTGTTTCTGTGTTTAAGGCCTGGTCAAGTAGTGTTCTTGGGAGAATGAATCAGAGCTTAAAGAATTCAATGCATATTCAGTGTCTTCTAGAATGAGACCTCTATTGATTGAAGTACTCTTTGGTCTTTGAGACTATATCTATAAATATATTTTCCTTCTTGGGGTCTGTAACTGCTGAAGTCAAACCTACCAATATTTTGGGTTAGACCAACCCACAGGGTTTGATCTTCATACACATAAAGGCCACTTTATACTCTTGAGTCAAGTAATAAGATCTTGAACCAGGCGTAAATCGTACCGTTCATTTTGCCTTCTTCCTCTTTTCATACTGATTAATATATTAGGCTGTCTAAACATAAAATACACAAGTAAAATATGTGTGGGAAAACACTGTGTAGGTATATAGACTTCAATGATTGGGTAGCTATTTGTAAGCTTGAATTAATTAGTTGGGCTGACATGCAATCCATTCAGCTTTGTGGGGGCTGGACAGTTTGTGGGCAAGCAGGAGGGAAATCCTTTGAGAGATGTGTCATTGTAGGACATTCTATACTAAAGGCTTTTTTGAGGGGGGGGAAGAAAAGTACTATTAGAATATCTGCTCATGATCGTCCCTGACATGAGCACAGTTTAAAACCAGAGCCCATATTTCAAATGGTTCTTCAGTTGTCATCATGTTTTTCAATCCTGTGTTATAAAAAAAACCTGATTCCATTATTTTTAACACAATGCGTAGAGAGAGTGCTTGAAATAGTTTGTAATCAGCTAGACCAAGTCCTGGATGGTGCTTTTCTGTTAATGATTATAGAAGAAAACAGTGTTTGCACAGTTCAAATGCTTTTCATGTCAGCATTGATCACATTTGTTTGCAGTCTATGAAAACAGAACATTAGATTTCACCTCAAAGCTATTCTAAGAAAACTTTTTAATAATCATTGATTGTATTTCAGAAACATGGTAGTACTGAAAATGTTACCTTAGCTATGGCCATGAAGTTAGAAGAGAACTGCTATTATTTTTGGAGCATATCTAAATCAGTAATTTTTCAAGTGGAAAGGTTGGCAGAATTTCATTGTGCTTGTCAAAGTTACTCGTTTCCTTCCAGTTCCTCCAGTTTTACTGTGTTCTGTTTGGTGAAAGCAGAACACAGAAATGCAGGATACGCTTCCAGAGCCCACCAGACAGGGAGCCTGTATGCAGCATGTCAAAACCAGCCTTCCTCTCAGGCTTTCCTGTGTCTGTCCCGACTGTGCTCTCCTCAGATGGGGAAGGTGTGGTGCCTCCTTTGCTCAGATTGCACAGTCGAGTCCGGAGGTCGGCTCATGGCCCAAAGGGCAGCACAGCAGAGAGCTGAGGCTGGATCTCCCGAGGAGTCTTGGCACTGCATCATCCTTCCTCTCTTCTGCAGTATAAAGACCTGTTTAATGCTGAGCAATGGTTGCAAACATGCTGTTCAATGCCATCGACTTGCATGAGTGAAACTCTGGGGAAGGATGCTGTGGAGCTGCCAACACAACTTGTCCAGGAAGTTTTGTTTACTGAGGAATGTTAAAGTGGCATTAAAGTTTTCTTTTTGCTGGGGTGCTTTTTTTTGCTGTGTGCATCAGTGATGCTTGGGTGGGTATGTTCCTTTTTTCAGATAGAGATTTGGAGTTGTGCTTTTCATTCTTCACTTGCACTTAAATAGTAAACAAATGTTTCATAACACCAGTGTTTTCAAATTCTTTGATAACTGAAGTGTCCTAATGATTATTTATTGGGAGTAGAAGTTTATAATTGTATTATCTTTGGACTAAATTGGAAGGATAATGCTTCAAGCCTTTTTTAACACCAAAAAATTATAATAACTTGACATTCCACAGCATACATAAATTGATGAAAGTCAAAAGACCATTTGCTTTCAGGCTGTGCATAATGATCTCATTTGTTATTATGTGGTCTGCGCAGGCTACTCCCAAGACATGTAGGATTTTTTCCTTTCTAATGTTTCTACATCAGGATGATAGATATGAATACTCCATGGATATGGGGCCATCTGGTTCTGCCAATTCTGCTAAATTTATCAGAAGAAAAAGTAATGTATTATGCCTTTCTAAATATAGTTCTATTTCCATGATTGAAAATTGAATTGCTTATTCTATGGAAAACTGATATTCTGTAGTTTCCTTTGTTCCAACTTGAATATTCTTAGGAAAAGTAAACCTTGATTTCTTCATGTAAGTTTGTGGCATTTTTTAAAATTTTTCTTCTTTTGCTGTCATTTTTGGGTCCAGATGTTCTCCAACTATACAAACCAAATAAAGGTATTAGTGACCTCTTTTGTTCCTTATAGCAAAAATAAAGACCTTAAAATGCCTTAGAAGGAAAGGAAAGCAGTGTAAAAGAAAGCCTGCTGGGAAGAATAATTTAAGAAAGAAATTTGAAGCACTTCTGTAATAAATCCCAAACTTAATAAAACTCTTTGTGATTGGGTTTGGTCTTGAAATTGTATTTCTAGTTTGGAGCCTTCCACTGGCACAATGTCTTTTAAGAGGGTTTGGTGTGTGTTTCGGGTTAGTATGAGTGGTTTCAGTTGCTGAAGCAGTTGCAGGAGGCATGTTAGAGGCAGTTCAGACCTCTCTGTGGAGCTGTTCAGCAATCTCAGTGAGTGAATATGTATGTCATGATCTTGGTGCTTCTAGTAAAAAGAATGATATTAATAACAATGAGAAGAAGAGGGACAAGCACTTGATGTGATGACAGTTTCTGTTTGCCAGCCAAGTAAATGTGTCAGAAGGTCACCAAAGAGTATCTATGGCAACCAAGAGAGGAGGATGGCTCTGCTGGATCAGTGTTGCTTGTTGGGTAGAACCCCAGGCAGTGAACTGGGATATGACCTGATTAGGAGTAAGCTACTAATTGAAAATGATAGTATTTATTAGTCACAGTCTTCAAAAATAGGTGAGAAGCAAAAGGAAAAAAAATTGGTGGAAAGCAGAAAAAACAAGGATCAAGAAATTTTGTCTGATATCTTTCCAATTAAAAAACTCTGTATACATAAAAACGTGGTAAGCCTGATCACTGGAGAAAAAAAGTTACTTCTCATTTCTGATGGGAATGTTCTTACTCTGTAATGTCTTATTTTATATTTAAATTTACGCTTTTAAGGAAGGAGGGTTTGTCAGGAATCTTATAAACCAACATGAGACTTGCCATGGGGCTAGCCATAAATTTTGTCAAATGTCATTTCTTGTATGGTTTTAAAAACTAAAAATAAATGAAAAATCACCAAGTCTTTTAAGCCTTTGATGGAAACACAGCAGCTTAAATATTGTTGAAATCCAGTCTGTGGGGTGAGTTAACTGAATTCCCAGTGTAGCAGCTCTTTTAAAGCAACTGTCTTAGATAATAAATGGCAATATGCTCTATGACTCACTTGAGGGGTCATTATTTTTGCCTGGCCTGAAAGACAGTGTTGTTTGCTGGGCTGCAGTGAGGAAGGTATCAGCCTGTTCCATGTATGTTATCAAAGTGATATAGTGGAAGAGTGAGGTCAAGTGTCCTCAGAGACTACTTGGGATGCAGGCTGGGGAGAGGAGATGGATTCCCCTCCCTGTTTCCCCAAAGCTGTTTCTTTGGCCTGTAACACACAGCATTAAAAGCTGCTGTGAAAGTGCTATATGTTCCTTTCCCTTCAGCACCCTCCATTTTGTACTGCAACATGGAAGCCTGAGGAGTAGTACTGCGTGTGGCACTTCAGGATCTGAAGGGCTATGGAATTGCATTATTGAGGGGATTAATAATCTCTGGCACACATTGTAATTTGCTTTCTATTAATGAACATGCACATAAATAATGTAGTAAAGATCTGCACATAGAATGTTAAAAATCTGCAGTTTGCCTGGGTGTTCTTATTTCCCATGGATCTGCTGTATCTTTTATAATTTAAAGCTTTGCATATGAAGCACTTCTCGCTGCTGAGATGGTCTTCTCTAGCATGACCTCATGCTCTGATCCTTAGTTTGCTCAGACCAGCTGCCTTGTGAGCACTGCCTGCTCCTCTCAAACCTTTGTTTTAGTTTTCATGTTCCTACGCTTTGTCAGGTGCCAGCTGGCACCGCAGCTGCGCTGGTGGCACTCAGAGGAGCCTGGGGTCACTGTGAGCTCAGCTGGGCACTGGCTGCTGCAGGGGTGGCACCAGCAGCCACAGGGAAACTGGGAGGTGTTTGTCACGTTGTTCTTGAGGTGATTCGACTGCATACTCATTGGGCAACGTGAAGAGACTTCTAGTTCTTCTGTATCTCTGCCAAGCAGAATGTTACTACAGAGCATCATCATTCAGCTAGAATAAAGGGAAATAAAGGATGAAAATGTTTTCAGGATCGCAGAACTGTTGACTCTTTCAAACCCCTACAAAAGTAAATGACTGAACAAGTCTACAGCTTGGGTTCAGCTGTGGATGTGCAGCTCAAGCTGTAATTTTCTATTCTGAGATAAACTCTGGTTATTGTTTAATGAAATAGAAAGTCAAGGGTTTAAATTGCAAGCAATTCAGATGTTTTTTTTCCACAAGATTGTGTAGCATTTTTTGTTTTGTCTTCTGTCTTTTTGTGTGAATATCTAGAAGTTTACTGTGGTAAGTCCAAGTGGCAGAGAACATGGTTTGTTCTGGCACAAAGAGAACAGCCAGGTAGTGTTTCTCAAGGTTCAGAAAGCTGAAAGGAGGAGCGAAGTCAGTCAGACTGATGAGTTTGAAATAATTCCTGACTGATGCTTGTAGTTTGCATCCATGCTTTCAATTTCTGTGTAATGCATTACAATGGTGATTCTTAAAAACCCAGCAAATTCTGTTCCTCTTAGTGCACGGAAACTGCCCTAGAATTTTCCTTGTTATTTTGGATCCTGTTTTGTTGGCAGCACTGTACAAGCTATAGCTGGCACCCGCATGATGCAGTGCTAGGCTTTGTGTAAAAATACACTAGAGTGTATGTGGGCAGGGCCATAGCCTCTGCAGTTGCTCTATTTGTAGCATGGCTCCTTCATCTTTTGCATGTTCCTGTATGTGATATTTGGGCAGATTTTAACAAACCTGGCTTAGGGTCTGAAATAACAACCAGCATCGTATTGAAGCACAAAGCGTATTATGAACGGCGCATGCTTGTACAGCAGGAGTATTTATAGCCAGCCCTTCTGACTGATGTAAGGGAAAGGTATTCTGAAAGTACTTGAAATAGCTACAGATTTTTATACCATGTCAAAAATGCGGTGCTTAGAAATCTCACCATGAATGCCTACATTGATAATAACAGCTTCCCCCTCCATTTCTGGGGATCCTTGTGACTTGAAGGCCGTTATGATCAGTTGCTTTCACTGTGTTGTTGTTGGATTATAAAGAACAGTCCATAGGTATGGTATGTTCACCATGATCTGCTGCAGAGGGTCTACCCTTAGTAATGGCATGAAGTATTTTATGGAAGACAGATTGTTTCAGCAGATATGTCGTGTGAAACCCATGCAATGTCACCAACCTCATCTTCTGCTAAGTTGGACAAAACTGTTTTAAGAATCAACCTGGGTTTTCTCATACCTAAGCATACCTATATTCTCATACCTGAAATATTAGGGAAAATGAAAGTGGAATTTATTGCTTCTAAGTGCAAAAAAGCCATTGGAAATGTTTTTAGACAGGCAAACTATAGATTCAAAAATATGTGTAGCAAATTTATCATAAACAAGACATGTTTATTTCCTCACTCATTTGTTTCAGAGACACTTTAAACTATTGCTTGTTTTCTGAGATCATAAGTTGCAGGCATTGAAGAGGAGATAGCAGAAGACTAATAGCAGTGACGGCAGAAATACCACTTATATGCTGATTAAATAAAAACTGTTTTGCTTCTAAGTTCTTAAGTGCTATACTTATTTAATGTGGTTTGCCCAACCTCTCTTTTTAAGTCATTTGTTCTGCTCAAAATTGCAAATAAATTTTTTGTCAGAACACTTTGTTGTTTAGATAATAACATTTTTTTGGTTGCTTTTGTTCAACACATAAAATAAAACATTTTCAGATTGAGGGTTGGCCCTCATTAACTGGAGTTCTAGGAAGCAGAAAATGGGAATGCTAACAAGAATATCTTCAAATAAATCATGATTAATTGCACGCAGAAATACTCTGACTTCATTTGTGTATGCTTAACAAGCCTTTACTACTACAGTTTCTGCTGTTCAAGAATAAAACTGAGAGCATTCAGCATCAGTATCTGTTTGAATATACCCCTGGTCCTGCTTTCACTGCTAGAAAGCACAGGCACTGGTTCTGCTGCAATCTGTTGTTGGCAGCTATAAAGAGCTCTTGATGAGAGCAGACTGGATCCTGAAACTGGGCATCCTCTGTGTACAACATGGATACAGATCTTTCTTTCCAAAATCAGTGAGCATCAGTCTTTTTTTGACAGAGGATTCTGCTTTGTTCACCTTTGTTTCCCTGCTTTCTCTTTAATTTAAAAATGGCCCTTTCCAATCCCCTACCTGTTGCACAAAGGTTCTCACAACATTATTTGGCCATATGTGAGTTTCTTGTTGCCATTAGAGCAGCCTGCATGATGCACCTTTCTGTGCTGTTGAAGCTGGTTGTAATATTTCTGTCTGTGCCCTGCCACACTTTAGACTTTGGAGGCCTAGCTATTTTGCAAGGCAAATTTCTTTCCTGCTCACTGCTGCCAGTGTGCAATTCTGGTTTGCCTGAGGTCCTTCCTTTTAAAAGTCATACTTGCCATGTTGGCAGGTGGAAGATGCCTATTTGATGGGGAAGGAGAGGATAAAGGGTCAAAAGAGTAATTTTCATGCTTTAAGCTGCTATCACTGAAGTGATGCTACACACTTTCTGTATCAACTCTTGGTTAAGCTGCTATATCACTTAACCGTTCATCAGCTTCATCTGTGTGTTCAGCATTTGGTGATGAAATCCAAATTTCATCCAGGAAAAAGAGATTGCAATTTGTGGAGATGCACTCATGTGGTGGCCAGAGGAACCCCACTCCCCAGCCTCAATAGGAAATGCATCCACAGAGAACAGTTCCCCTGGCTCTGATTTGTAGCGTTTTTCTTTAACCAAGGTTAAGTCAGAAAGCACAGCTGCCTTCTACTGCTTTGTCGTACTTCGCAACTAAGGAGAAAAGTTTTCCTCTTAACAGCTTGATGTAGTCAAGATCCAAGAAGCCCCAAATTCTCTGTAGTTGTTTTGTTGCTGCCAACTTGGAGACTCATTTGGGGGAATTATGTTTGATCAGTCTGTGCTTCTTCTCCTTACACTGTTGAGTTTAAATCCCTTCCACTTTTGCGTGGAAAAGCTTCTTGTGGGAGTCAGCTGGGTTTTGTTTTCCATTCTGAGCAGCACAGCCTGAAGATCTCCTAGTTTTATGCTGATAAAGGTGCCTTCTTTCTGAAATCATGTAATATAGTGAGGTTCTGTGAGTCCAATTCTTAGCTGGATGAGATAGGGTGTCAAACCATCTCTTCTGAGGGTTTTTTTTTCTGATTCCAGTTAGTTTTTATAAATTTGACTGTACCTTTGATAATATTTTTTATGTCCTTTCTTATAAAGGAAGTAAAGGCAAAGGCAATGCTTTGATCTTTTATCAGTTCCATAGATTCCTATAAAGGTTTTTTTAGTTTTTGGTATTAGGGAAATAAAAATCTTAGGGCCTGTTTTAAAAAACAGATTATCAGCCTAGGGAAGGAGCAGTAGGATGGTTACCAGTGATGGGAAGATAAATAGGAAAGCTGAGTAACATGGGAAGGAGCTACACATTGAGGCTTGGGTTGGGAAGATAGTGTAGGTGGGAGCTGGAGCATCAGTGAAGTGTGTACAAGGTAACTGAAAAGGTCAGATAGGAAAAAGTGAGAGGGGAGAGAGTAGAAAGCAAGTGTATTGGAACATGCTGGCACTGGATTTGAGAAGCAGGAGTCTCTGTTGTTGTATATAATGCTTCAGCAGTGTAAAAGACTTGTAAAAGACTTTATTCTTGTTGATGCACTAATAAGAGCTCAGGGGTTTATATCTTACCTCTCTGGAAACTGAGTAGCTGCATAGTGAAGAGATCTGCCACAGCAGACATAAGCCAGTTGTTGGTTGTTGGAAAGGTTTCACCTTCGGTCCCTCTTGTGCAGTCAAGGGACTTGTAAAGCAGTGTGAGCATTCAGCGTTGTGTGCAACTCCTGTTCTAACCCTTGTCCTGTGCTATTCTTTTGAGTTTTCCTAAGCTTAACTAGCTAATGCTCCAGTGGCAAAATACAAATCTATCATCCGTGTTGCTAGGAAAAATGATGGTATTTTTAAGTGTGTTAAGGGTATCCATATATTATTGGTGAGGTGCTTCAGGCAAATTGTTTAATTCTCAGTTTATTCCCCCTCAGTTGTCCTCATGCAGATTGCCTTTCAGTAACACAGAAGACACAATGATCAGTTCTTTCATTCTTTTCTGCATAATTTCTTAAATTAACAAACTGGCTATCTAGAAACACATTTTGAGAGAAAAAGATTATTTTTCTTGGAATTTTTTGTAATATCTGAGGCTAAGGTGTCTCACTAGTAATTAAGGAATAGGTTTTTCATAACCATATTGTACTTCTTTTTGTGCCACACACATCTCTTCCCAACCTTTATCATCTAGCAACTTTTCATGCATTCAAGCTTAATTTAATATCAGTTGCAGGCTTTTACATAGTTATTCTAATCTTAGTTCTTTTCAAAAGAAGGGCAAATTACAGAAACAACTCTTGTGAGATACAAACCTCTAGATGATGATACCAATTTGCTTTTCACAGTTAGGCACAATAAATTACTTTTCATTGCAGGTGAAATGAGCTGCACTGACATGTTTCTTCTTCCATAGAACACAGTTGGGTTCTGGGACAAAGATGAAGAGCTAGCAGTCATGAAACTGAAGCAGCATTTTTATTTAACTTCATATTTATCTGCCTGAAAAGCTGTATGGACAAATTATTTTCCTATTGTCTTTTAATTTCCTGTTACCTGTGAGGAATTTGCTCTTAACTTTGTGATGAACCCAGAACCATACAGGCATTGCTTTTTCAAAAATTCTTTATGTGAAAAAAAGAGTGTCTCTGTGTAGGAAACAAGGGAAAAAAATCTCTTGAGTCAACTACATTTTTGATAAAGCAGATTATATTTTTTATGGCCCGATTCAGTATTAGATTACTGCAGTCTCATGCCTTCTTAATTTCATCCATCAGTGGACTTATTTCAGCATAAACCTGGTACAAGAGATGGCAGAATTAGCCTTTCTGTGTGTAATTATTCTTTAGTATGCAAGGGTAAAGAAGTACCTTCTGGAGGCCAGCAATACCGCCCTATTAAATCTGCTGCAAATGTGATCTGAGGCTTTGAACACTGAACTTTAAGTACTTTAAACAAAATTTTGAAGGTTTTTTTTTTTTAACTGCAAATACACCAAGGATTTGTTACAAGAGAAAGGGTCTAATGCCCTTAGCCTGTAATGAGCCCCACAGAGGCAAATCTTACCTTGTTATTTACTCCAAAGCCAAGGAGTTGCCTGCCTCTTGGTGAGAGATATAGAAGAGTAGGCCCTATCAGAAAAACATAGTTATTAACTACCTTGCCCTAGCCTGAAATAAAAACTTCTTTAAGGTGAGTTCATTGAGCTGTCTTCTCTGATGTCATGCTTTTACTGACTTCTTGTGTTAAGGACATCCACACTGTATCTCTGTATTTACAGGGAGAAGACAGAGGGATTGACACTAAATATCCACTGTGTGTATCTGACAGTAGAAGACAGAGTAGGTTGCCTGTCCTTCAGGCAACTTACAGCCTCCAAAATCACGTGGTTTTAAAAGCCCACATTTTAAATGGCCAAGTCAGTTTTTGCCCTTAGAGGTGCTACAGGACATGTAGCTACAGTGTATGTATTTGCAAGATTCAGCATTTAATTTGTGTTTTAGAAACCTCATATTATTTCCCTGCTGGTGCTAGTGTTGTCTGTGTTCCACAGCTATATCTGTTAAGGTCAGAGCTATCAAATCTGGTTAGTCCCAGCCTGATTTTCAGAGCATGCAAGTCTCCTGCAACCCCCTACTTCATTTTAATGGACCTCTGGGTACACATAGCACTACTGTGAAGGAGGGCAGCTATTTAGGTCCCAAAATATGGATTGGTACCTAATTTAGTGTATCCAGGGGTGAAAATGTTGGCTTAGTATTCTCTCTGTTTGGGACTCCTATTCCATGTATTGCTTCTTGTATTTGAGATGGGAGCTGTCATTCACTGTATGCCATAGAGAAGCCAAGTAGGTCAGTGCCTCCAGGCACTGCTGTATATTGTACATCCATCCCCACGGGTGAGCTACCATCCTCTGTTGAATCTTATTGTAGGTATTTGCTGAAACATTTTAGTGGGGCTCTGCTCAGGTTACCCTCGTCCTGCGGGCTGTTTGAGCCCTGCATGAGCAAAGGTGAGCAAAGCAAGCTCCTCCTCTTCAACAGGTTCCTATAAGGGAGATCGAGGGAGTTGCCCCTTCTTGGAGACTTGAGCCAGAAGAGGTGCAGTGGCAAAAGCAGCCAGAAGACAAACTGTGAGTCCAAACTGCATATAAATCTCTGCCTAAGCTGATTTGTTGTTTGGTCCAACTTTCCTCTCTTCCCTGAGCCTCTTGTACTCAACTTCACTCTTAACTGGATCATCTTTATCCACTTCCTGCAGACCATCCTTCATGCTCCTTTCATTCAACTGATCTTTTCCCATGGAATGCAGAACCCTACGTTTCACTGCCAAACCAGCTGCAGGGGAGTAGAAGACTGAAGCACACACGTCTTCCACTAAGACGCAGTAGCTTGCTGCTTGCTTGCTCCAGGTCTGTTTCAAGGCAAGAGGGAACTAAAATAGCTTATTGCTGTTGAAGATGAACATGTGACTACCTCAAACTGCATCGCCACTAAAGGCTTAAAAATAACGTGGTCTGCTGCCATCTGCTTACACATCTTTCCTCCACCCTCCATTGCTCTTGTCACTTCAGACTGCTGTAAGCTCTTCAAAGCAAAGATGGTCTTCTCTGCCTTTGCAAAAGGCATGCCACTGTGGCACCTTCGCAACCCCATTGTTGCTTAGCTCTCAGCTTGTGCTGTACTACAAATAAGAGAGTTGATAGTTTTATAATTTAGTCTTAACGGGGTTGTGGATATAAGCAAACGAGACTTTGATTTTGTGGTATCTGCCCAGTTGTAACTCATCCCTAACGTGAATTTGTTGGTCTAAGATCTCAGGTATTGATCAATGATGTAATTGCCATCCTATAGTAGGACAGATGATGTAATTCTTACCCAGTTACTGAAGACAGTGACCTTGAGACAGATCAGATGGTTGAGTAGCATAGATGGTTCACTGATTATAAAATGCCCTTGTTTTAAAACTAAGCTGTCATCTGTTAATTATTGGGGAGGAACAACTACAACAAAATTCCAGCATGTCACGAAAGATACAGCCTATCTTGACTTTTACCAGCAGTTACATATTCCTGTTTTGACAGGTGACTTTTGATGGTTTTGTTGATTTTTGCTTTGGCCATCATTGCAATTTACATTAGGATAGCATAAAACATTACTTCTGTGAGCCTAAGGAAAATACTTGGTTTGATAGCCAGTCACACATTTAAAGAAAAAGAAAAAGTAAAGGTGTATGTGACAGGAGAAATTCTGGTAGATGGGAGGAGAATATATGGCAAAGTTTTGCCAATGGGAAAGCCTAGTTCCTCCCTTGTTCCGAGTAGAGATGGCTTAAACTTACATTTGAGTAAGAGGCAGCATCACTTTTCATTTGAATACTTAATAAAAAAGTGACAAGCATTGACTACTAGCTTTTGCACCTGGATAAACAGTAGGCAAAACACAAGAACGTAATGGAGATAAAAGGAATAAAACCACTTGGTATGGTTGTTAATAATGTGATAGGGAAAAAGACATATTTTTCTTTGAATGGAAGGAGTTTCTGAGAGACCCCAGTACAAGCCTAAGAAACATTCAGTTATAAGAAGCATGGATCCTAAGAAGAAAAAACAGGTTTGAAAAGACAAACGGTTGAAGAGCTATTTTTGGTTCTACTGTTGGTATTTTCTTCATACAAATAATGTTCTTCTGGCTTAACATTTGCTGGTTTGTGTCAGAATTTTTTTATTCTTTTGTTTCTCTCTTCTTAGTCAACTGGCATATTTGCAAGGTAAGTATTAAACTGAAGAGCTTAGCAAAGACAACTTCTCAAGCAGATCCTTACTAAAAGTAGTGGAAGAAATTAATAATTTGCATGGATTTGTGACCTAATGAAGACTGCAAAAGAATGATCTGTCTAATTAATTACTGCAATGAATTGGTCTTAGGAAATCATAGAGGCATAGCTCAGTCAGATCTGTATTTTCCCCTTTTCTCTGAGCCAGACTTTTCTCTGATAGCTTGTATTTGAAAGTAATGAATATTGCAGGGAAGAATTTATTTTTCTGAATACTATGAGCATGTACTTTTTATTGCTGAGATATGCTTCGCTGTTTTATGGACTTTTCAGGTCTTCTTTTTTCCCACAGTATTTGCTTGATATAATATTGTTGAATGTCCAGGGGACTCCTTATGTGTAAGATCTTACAGTCTGCTAAAAGCAGGTGAAGATGTCTGGTTCTTATGTTCAAAGGACCTTGTACTTGAAAATCCTTCGTGCTGTGTCTTAGTGAGAATTTCGAGTTTCAGAGGAATGAAATAAGAACTCTGATGGATGTGGTCCCTTCAGTAGTATTTGTTTTCTAAATGGGCAATAAATCTAGATGTGGATGGTTGAAATTGTGAGAAAGTCATGAAAGGGAGGAAATTACTTTAATTCTGTAATGCCAAAGGAACCAGAAAATCTCTCATGCACACTCTGCCTCAGGGATTAAGCATGGGTCTTCATTTTTTAGCAAGCTTCTGTAGAGGGGTGCAACCGCTTAAAAAATTAGGTTTCTTTGGCAGGCAGAGGTTCCAGTTGTGTGGGGAACCCTTCTTCACTGATCTATGAGATCTGCTCTCCTAATGGTTTCATTAGCACAGCTTTGCATCAGCTGGGCAACTGCCCTCCCTCATGTTTAGAGTAACAGAATTGTTACTGTTGGAAAGGACCTTTAAAATCATTGAGTCCAACTGTTAACCTAACCTAGCTCACCACTAAACCATGTTCTTAAGTGGTTTTTAAGAAACATCTGTATGGTTTTTAAAAAACATCTGTGTGGGGATGGTGACTCAACCACTTCCCTAGGCAGACTGCTCCCATGCTTTATAACTGTTTCCATGAAGAAATTTTTCCTAATATCCAATCTAAACCTCCCCTGGCACAACTTGATTCCTTTTCCTCATCCTGTCACTTGTTACCTGGGAGAAGAGGTCAGCCCCCACCTGGCTACACCCTCCTTTCAGGCAGTTGTGGAGAGTGATAAGGTCCCCCCTAAGCCTCCTTTTCTCCAGGCTAAACAACTCCAGCTTCCTCAGTCTCATCAGACCTGTGCCCCAGACCCTTCCCCAGCTCGATTTCCATTCTCTGGACATGCTCCAGCCCCTCAGTGTCTTTCTTGTGGTGAGGGGCTCAAAACTGAACAAAGGGTTTGAGGTGTGGCCTCACCAGGGCTGAGTCCAGGGGGACAATCACTGCCCTGGTCCTGCTGGCCACACTATTGCTGATGCAGTCCAGGATGCCATTGAATTTATTGGCCACCAGGGCACACCTGGGCACACACTGGCCCATGTTCAGCCAGCTGCTGGCCAGCAGCCCCAGGTCCTTTTCCACTAGGCAGCTTTCCAGCCACTCTGTCCCAGGCCTGTAACATTGCATGGGGTTGTTGTGACCCGAGTGCAGCATCTGGCACTTTGCTTGTTGAACCTTATAAAACTGGCCTCAGCCCACTGATTCAGCCTGTCCAGATCCCTCTGCAGAGCCTTCCTACCCTCCAGCAGATTAATACTCCCACCCAGATTGGTGTCATCTGCAAACTGACTGAGGGTGCATTCAATCCCCTTGTGCAGATCATAGATGAAGACATTAAACAGAACTGACCCCAACAGATGAACCATCTATTGGGTTCATATATATTTGTTATATAATAATATATTTATAATATATTAATCTATT
>WBNO01006355.1:331466-419207 GCA_013400575.1 Peucedramus taeniatus
TTATTATATTATATTATTATATATGATCTATTATATATATTATAATATATAATAATATAATATTATCTATTGTTCATCCTCGTTCTTGTTTGGTTCCACTTGGATATCCCCATTCCAGTTATACCAGGGCACCTGAGAAGGTGGGGCAGTCACACAGGGAACATGCGTGCTGTGCCAGGCAGGAACTTGCTACTGTTGCCCCCTGTCCCTAATGTGACTATGTTCAGCCAGACAGAGAGAGGCCACATTCTGTATCATGTGTCCTGTCTGCCTGCAGGGCCTGTCCCAGGGAAGGTAGGTAGGGTGCAGTTTCAGTATTCTATCTCTCTCTCTTTCGGTGATGCTCCTCAGCCTACTTGTCCTTGAGCTCTCTCACTAAGCGGAGGAGTTCCTTTACCTGGGCACAACTCCTACAGCTGTTCTCACTGCTACTGGCTGCTACTGGCATCATATTGCAGATGAGGTACAGAAAGGCTGAAGGACAGGCTCATAAGAGATCAGTGATGCTGAGGGTTGATTTCATAAATTTGCCAAATAATTTGCAACTGTTCTTTCCTGTAGGTCACCATCCTGCTTGAATCCTTTTCCCCATTTTAAAAATTTTGCTCTTTCATTCTTTTGTCATTCATTTGTGCTCCCTGCTCCCATTTGTTCAGCATGGTCACAGCTGAGTTACCTCAGCTAACTCACATCCTTGACTTGGAGCCTTTATACATTCAGAGACAGTGGCACATCACTGAACACTTTCTCCCTCTGTAGTACTGTTTCAGAGAGTGAAATTTGCCCCGGGGCTCTGGAGCAGACTTCAGTCTGTGTATCAGCTCCTAAAGTCCAGCTGTCTAACCTGCAGCACACCCCCTGCGTTTTGCTTCTGCTGTTAGTCAAATTGTTTGTTGTTTAAAAGCAAAATGAAGTGACAGTGCTTGTCCATGAAGCTTTCACTTGATGCAAATTCCTTTTTATTTTCTCATTTCTCTGTCAGCTATTGCCTTGCCCTCCAAGTTTAGATAGCAGTTGTTGGGAGATTTAGACTTTCAGATGACTCTTCACATTAACTATTTTTCTCTCTTTTTCTCTCTCTTTGCTGACTAGGGTTTGAAAAAACCCCAAACCTCTAGCAAAGTCATGGGTAATAAATCATGCCATTTCTCAAATCTCTCTTCTCTCTACAGCTTTTAAAAGCTGATTTGCAGTGTGGAAGTGGAGGTTAAACCCTGGGCTGGTTTTCCTGTACAGGGAGTTTGTACAGGGTTCTTCTCACCTGTGTTCTAGGTATGAGTTAGAGACAAGACTTCTTCTTGTTCAAGGTTGCTCCAGGTGATCTGGGAGAGGGGAAGAGCCCAAACCCCCACTGTATTGCATCCAGTGTGATCTCAAGCTCAAGGATGCTTTTTCCAGATGTTTACTCATTCTTTGCTCCAAGAAGCCTCCCTTTTCTTCAGAGCCCTTTGCTCCCCTGCCCTGTGAGTGTTTCAGACATGCTGGTGGGCTGTCCCTTGAGATGTCCTGTCCCAAACTTACTGATATTTTAGGGTGTCTGTTGTTGGCAAGTCCATAACCATCTGAACCTTAAATAATTGTGTTTCTTTAGATACAGGGAGGCACTTTCTTAACTGATGTAAGTTGCTATAGCTCTTCAACCTAGAAAAACTCATGTAGGTTTGCACGAAAACACTATCTGGTGAATTATGGTGATGGAAATCTTCCTCACACCCCTTGTTAACCACGTTTTTCATGTTGCAGTTGGGGAACTGGGTTTCTGAAATCAAAGGATTTATCCTCTGCTTCCCAACATTCTTCTTTATAAAACTGTGAAGAGGTCTGGACACAGTCCAGTTAATTCTAGTTTATTTTCTTGCCCTGAATTTCCTTACTAGTGAGTGAATTTTTTTCCACATCTGTTCACTGCTCTGCTAGCCAAAGTGGAACATTATGGGGACTTGTTGCATAGTCTAGAGAGTGATGAATTGTGAGGATGAGAGATCTGTATGTCTGATTTTCCTGGAAGACTCAAAGGAAAATCAGGAGTATTTTTAAAACATGGAGACTGGGTTGTTACTGCTTACCTGCCTCAACCTCTGACTTCAGTTCCTGACACCAAGGGATGTGGATGTTATTAGATCGGGTATCCAAAATTCACATGAAACAAAATTAACTCCTGTATGCCCCATGAGATAAATATCAGACTGTACACATCTTCGTCTTGTCTTGTGATCCGAGCAGTTACACATTTGCAGAAAATAAGTATATATTTGGATGTGGTATGCTTCTTGAAGCAGTTCTGCTTGAAAGTGAGGATTTGGCTGACCCCTTTGCTCATCCTGGCACTCACACCAGGTTGCAGCTACATTCTTTTGTACTGTGTTACTCTTTCTCTAGTCAAGATACATTCACCAGACGGAGGAAAGGAGCTCTCCAGCCAGGGCACTCACCATGAGGAATAGTAGAACGCTCTTTCTTTGGCTTAGTTTCATTTCATCTCCACTTGGAGGAAGGTTTCAATTTTCCTTGTTGCTTCTTTGATATTGCCTGACTCTTTAGGATTGCCATGAAAGCCTTGTACTGATACATGCATTTTGGTTTTTTCCCCCATATATATTTACCTGTTCAGTGGAAAAAAAATGTTCAACTTGGTCCACATAATAGACTTATGCAATAGATGAATGCAGAAGACAAGATTATGTTAGCAGAGCTTGCTTTTTTGTGTTTCAGATGGTTGAGAGCCCAGAAGTCTAACTTAATACAGAAGTCAGCAACTTGGAGCTCTGTCTATATGGGATAAAAAAATTACACAGACTTTCTTTGTGCTACAGCTCTCATCATGGTTATGAAGATATGGCAGTAATGCTTCAAACTCTCCCAGTGTAGATATAGTTTATTATAGGCATTAAAAGTCAGGTGTTTCTATATGTACTGCTAGAAATATGTGGGTTTTGTGATGTTTGAAGACACCTGAACAGGACGTAGTCTGTGTCATACAGTGTGATGGGGTTAGATCCCTGACTTTTATCTTAGGAGGTTTTCAGAAAGTCTCAGCAGTGTTTTAAGTCCCTTTGAAGACCTGTTCCCAGCTCCCTGGTTTCCAGTGGAGTGCCTGAGAGATCAGCCCATCTGTAGCTTCTTTCCACCCCTGCATTTGGAGGCTGCCTGCCTGCTGCTCTTTAAGACTTCTGTTTTTTAAATCACCCCTGCAAACCCATGCTCAACCTCTCATTTTGGGAGGAGAATAAGTAGGAAGCATCAAGGCCTGCAAGTCAAGTTTGTTCTTATAGGAAGGTCCCATCCAACAAAGGGAGGGATCTCATCTAAGTGGGACCTATTTTGCAGGGTTTTTTCTTTTTCTGCTTATACATCTTCCTTAAAATCTGAGAGGTTTAGCATCATCTGAGAGGTTTAGCATGTTGAAAAGATGCTTTGGAAAGCCCAGATCTGGAATGTTGCACGGTAGAATCTTCCTGCCTGCCTCTCTTTCAATAAAATTAGTTAGACCTTTTGTCTCTATTTCAAAAGAGTTACTCAAGAAGACAGTGACATTACAACTCCTCTCTGTCATGCCATAAAATTGGGTGGTAGTCATCTCTGAGGAAAAAACGTTTCATACCCAGTTGCTCTTTCCTTGTGAGGCTCAGCAGCCATGGCGGTTCCCTTTGCAGAGGGTTCAGGAGTGTAGCTGGCACACTAGAAAATGAAAAACACTTGAGTCATTTGCAAAGTGGATCAGAATCCAGCCCACCCGGCTGCTGGAGCAAAAACCACAAACTTTCACATTAGAGTAATGTGCTGAAAAGCTACATGAAAGAACTAAATGTTTGGTTTAAAGAAATTTAATTTGCTTTCTTGCAGCCAAATCACCTGACTCTTAGATGGTGAAAGTAATGTATCAACAAAATTTTCTTGCAATCTTTGTCTTCTGAACTACGGTGATCATAGATTGACCTTGCTTTCAGACATAAGACCACTTGTTTGATTCAAGTGTCAATATCAATGTTTGTGTCTATAGAAACCAATCAACATTTCCTCCTAATTTTTGTAAATAGGCTGTTACTGTGACACTTAGATTTCCTGTCTCTTGTGTACCTGAGTCAAAAATTCACTGCATAGTGTTGTCTTCTGTGTTAGCTATCTATTGCCTCACTAATAGGCATCTTTATTATAGTCTGTAGTTCTCCTGTTGAGATATGTCCAGACGTCACTGGAGCCTATAATCTTTCATTTTTATTCTACATCATGGATTTGTTTGAGGGCCTTCAGTAATAGCTGTAGGAAATTGCAAGTAACGTAAGAAAAGCAGTTTGAACTGCCTCCAATCAGCATCGCACAACATTCAGGATTTTTCTAGGATAACCTTTTAAACTGACTTTTTTTCCAAAAGCAGTGGTAGTTTAGTGTTGATTTTTTTTGTTTTTTTTTGTTTTGGTTACATTTTAGCATGAATGATTCAGGTTGTCTTGAGAACAAGATACAAAACTCTGCTTTTTTGTGCCTTTTTGAAAAATAGGTCAGCTGTTTCATTTGAGTACCTGTGTAGCACCTTCACATTTGGGGGTGAATATTTGAAATCTGGCTGTAGAGTTGCCCCAATACTAGGGATTTGCCTTCTCATTTGCAGCAAAATTTGTCCATAATCAGTCAGTATATCAAGTCTAATATCTCTCATTTTGTACCCACACAGCAGAAGCTCGTTAGGTAGCATTGAGTATGCTGTATTTTAGAGCTGAAGAACTTGCTTTGATATTTCTACGTTGGTCTCCTGAGTGCTGTGGTCCTAGCCATACAGGAGGCAAAAGACAGGAGATTGTCCTCCTGTGTTTTCAGCAAAGCTGTTGCTTGCCCAGACAGGGTGCAACAGAAGGAAAGGATGGAGAGAGAGCACAAGCTGTGGAGGATGTGCTCAGGAGTAGTAGTGAGGAACATGGCACTCTCTGAAGGAGGAGATGATGGAAGGGCAGCTAAGGCCAAAAGCACCAAGTGTGGGGACAGCATTTTGGAGCTGGTGTGACTGTCAGGGGTGGATTGTGTGATGGGATTGGGATTAAGCTGAGGAACCAAGAGGAAGCTGCTGTAGAGTCTGAGGAGGGAAGCAGCAGAACTTAAGCCACAGAAAAGGGAAATCTCTGTTCTGTACATTGGTGTGGAGTTTTTGATTCCTATGGCTGCATGTGGATGCTACTTGTCCTGTCTGGTGTGAAGATACAGGATCATTTCACCTGTGGTTGTTTGTTGTAGCCCAAGTGCTTGATGCAGCCTCATAGCCCTACTGAGACACCAGACTGACTCATGCAATCCTGTCCCTCTGCATCAGTGCAAAAACTCTGGTGTGAAAATGTACAGTTTAGCTTAAACTGCTGCTAAGTCTGTTCAAAGTGTCTAACTTCACACTAGAAGTGGATGAGGAGCGTTCAAACAGTTTGCTCAAGCAGCTCAGTGGTGGAGAAGCAATCTCCATCAAGAGGATGCAACAAGTGTGTTGCTGGCAGTAGCACCTCATGTGAATGCATCTCTTTCCACCTGCTCCCACACCTTAATCTTGCTGTCCCTATGCTGTCAGCATGAATCTGTGTCTGCAAACTGGGTGTCTTAACGCTACAGCTTTGGTTCATGTGAAATCCTTGATAGCTTGCAGTTATCTCTGTTCCTCCAATAGAAGAGGTCTGTTTTCATTTAAAAGTTTCAGCCCTGGTAATTATTTTGACCAGTGTAGGTGCCCTCTTTTGGGTCTGCCTCTGTCAGAGCAGCTTCCTACGTGCTCAGTACACCTCCCCTTGGATAGGACCCTTTTTGGTGAGTGCTCCCCAGCTGGTTGGAGGCAAAACTGGGTTAGCATAAGAGAGCCTAAAGACTAATTTGTAGCTGCTCCAGTTTATTTTCACCATAACGGATTACAAAACGCTTTTACACCATACTGCTAGCACTTCTGAAGGGAGACAGTCAGCACAGGAAGAGGGGCAGCTGGTGCTGAGCACATGTGTGGGAGGAAAATCTCATCAAGCAGCATAGCTGGGTTTGGAAGGGACTTTTGTCCACAGTTTCAGTCTCTCTGTCTCTGTGATGGGGGGAAAAAATCCCTCCTCACCGGGGTGTTGTGAACATGGGTTAATTTTAGTAAATCAAGCAGTTAGGTAATATTGTGACAGCCAGAAAATAACCTAGAAGGAAATAGTTGTTCTGTCTTTGAAGCAAAGCATTTAGGGCCATTTTTAATACTGAGAATGAAGCAAACTGAGGATCGCTTATTCAGTAATACTGAAAGGTATAGTAATGGCTTTACTATACCATGAATGGCACCATTTCCTGTGGAAAAAAAGCCCTGTGTGAACACAAAATTAAGAATAAAGGTTAAATGTTACACACTGGCCACATTTCTGGTATTTCCTTGCCTTCTAGCTCCTGGCTTAACATTTCTGACATGTCTGTGTATGTTTGTATGTTTAATGAACTATTTGTGACCAAGCTCACAGTTGCTTGTACTTTTTATCCTAAGACTTTAAGCACTTTAAAGAGGGCTTAGAGGACATTGAAGCATCTTACACTCTTTCCATTGTGTCTTTAAGCACATTTCTGTCTCCAAAAGTGCTTACCTCTGGTTCTTAGAGATGATTGCAACTTTAAGTGAAGGACATGAGAGCAGGAAATGTTCTTCTAAATCTGATGGAAAGTCACAGTTGGTCATTTTTTGCAGATCTTCCTGATAAATAATTTCTCTGAATTTGTAAGTCTTGCTTTGTAACAGGTGAGTGAGAGGTACAATAAACTAAAGTTATGAAACCACAGACGTTGTCAGAAGGAAACAGAGCCAGGTTAACTCTCATAACTAGGCTTAAATAATTTTGAAAATGACACTATCTGAAATTAATGTACTTGCACAGAATTGGGTGTCTTACTGTATAACAGAGGAAAGAGGTACACTTATAAGTAAAAAATAAAATTACAGAATATTGGGTGCTGAGTATGCATCACTCCAGCTGATTTAATTTGGAGTTAGGAGGATTAACCCTGAAAACCAAACATGCTGAGTCTAAGGTGTAAGAATAAGTCGATGTGAAAAAAATATTGGTCTCGGCAAGTTCGTTTGCCACAGAGTAAATTACATGTGAACTCCACGTGTAAGGGCAATCCCTGAGTAACTGCCCTTGGCTGAGGTCTCAGGCCAGCGTGCCTTGCTGCAAGCAAGAGGTGGGTCACTGTCACCACCCTGCCTGGAAGGACCTGTCCTCCCTCGGGCTGCCCCTGGGCACACGCCCTTTCTTTCGTGCGCCTCACTGCCGTGTTTGTCGCACCGGCTCAGCGCTCTGGCTTCACAAGGTCGCTCTCTTGCAGTTTGGGTAAATTAGAGCAGTGGTAAGAAATGGCTCTGGCTTTTTTCTATCTTAAAGAGGTAAAATATGTTGTGCCTTGTCCAGGCAGTCTGTTTTTTGAACAGCCCGGGGGCTTTTGTTGCTGGGGCCAGGATCTTTAATGGTTTGACTTTGCTGCTATTCTATTTGTTTTATTCAGCCAGGGACATATCACAGATCTATTTTTTGATCAGGCAGCATTCCTGTACTATAATAATTCTCAAGCAGAATTCACACACTAGTTGTGTGAAATGTCTGTTGATTACTTCTCTATATGTGCTTCTTGCCCTTGTCTTCCCTTAGGTACAGTTTACTCTGTGCAAGTTGTAAACTCCATGGAGCAGGTGTTTGTACAGTGCATAGCACAGCAGGACCCAGGTTTCATCGAGGTGTCTGGACATGCTCTTATGTAAGTAAGGGTACTCTGTCTTGTGAGCGATTAGAATAGTTCACATTAGCTGAACTTATAGAGTTTCCTGTGTGCAGGCTGATGAGAAAAGGCTGAGAGGGGCTATGCAAATGTTCTCCGAATCACAGCGGCAGCTGGCCATTTGGGCGCTGGACAAAGACATGATTTGGAAATAGCTTCAAAGTTTAGAGATGGCCCTTCACATACTAATGTTCTCAGATGAGTTAAGTGGGGGAAGTTCACACCTCTTGTGGTGCTTTTGTTTCAGTCTGCCAAGCTGCAGACTCAGCACGAGTGCAGCATGCAGGATTTCATAGTGAGAGCTTTTGTCGCTCCCAGAAGTGCTAGAAACTTAATTGCTTTCAAAGGCAAGCATGGAATCTGGAGGACCCGGTACAACCTGCTGAGAGAACATAAATCATGAGATACTATCACGTTTCTGTGCTGGGGCTTGTGTGGAGTCAGTTTGCTTTGTGAGCGAATGCCTTTGGAATACACTGGTGGTTTTTTTGCTGATTCTTAGACATAGCAGTAGTTGTTGTTGGCTTTGTTAACAGGCATCTATTGTTCTGTTCTGAAGTTAGTGTTCATGTCTTCTAAAAAGTGTGCAGACAAAAAGAAAAGTTTGTTCTGCCTTGAAATCATGAAAGCATTTCTGCATTTGAATGGATTGATAGGCTTGATCCAGGTTGTTCCCAGCTGCCATCCCTTCACATAGGTATGGAAAGAGAGCTGGTCAGTTTTCACTTGACCACTGCCCTTTATCTTCTCTTACAGAGAACACTTAGAATGCCAGTGTTTACTTGTTCCTTTTTTTATGCTAGTTTGCTAGCTACTTTTGTCCCTAAACAAATGAACCATGATGGCAACTGAGAACTTTTGTAGATAAGGGATAGAATTTTCAAATGGCCTTATATAGTATGCTTCTCTAGGTTTTATTTTACAAAGTAGTCCATGTGAAAATTTAGAGTGGGTCCTTCAGTTGGTCTGGGAGGTTTTTGGCATTTTTATCCACAACCCAATATTAAAGGTAGTTTTCCTCATCTCCTTAAATGATTAGTTGATAGGTTCTCCATTCATAGGAATACTATTTTGATATATTTTGCATGGAAACTGAAGCAGGAAAAGTTTTTAAGGTAAGCCAACCAAATAATCTAGAGTCTTTTGATCAGTTTCCATTAGTATTAAACCAGTATCCTGCCCTATTAGATGTCAGAAAGGAAACTCAGTGTTTAAAGAAGATAAACATGCCAATTGACATTCAATCTGTCTTCTCAAGTCACCAGCAGAAACCTCGTTGAACCTTGTTGGCAGAGGTGCCTTCTGCAAGGGTTCCTAAAAACACCTCCCCAGCTCTTGGCTTCGAGTGGTCTGGTGCTGCAGTGGGTCTGGTGCCAGCGCTGAATGCTTGGTCTGGCTCCAGTTGGAGCTGAAGGAAGGCTGAGTTTTAAGACCTCTAGGATGCCTTCAGGTCCAGAAGAAACTGAGCACTGGAATAATGTGTCATCCAAACTGTGGAGTATTCCTAGAAATGAATGAATATGCTGTTTTAATTTGAGGCGTTTATATAGTTGGAGTTACTGAGATCTTAATGCTTAGAAGAGAGAGTTCTGCAGCTCTTTAAGATTGCCTGGCACACAAACAAGCAAAGATCTAAATTGCTTTGAGCTGCTGACAGTTATCACAGCTTTGTGCAGACACACCTTTGCTGGTACTGACAAAACACAAATACCAGTTTCACATCACTGTAATCTCCTTGGCTGGTGTACATCTTAAAACAGTACTGTATCTTCACAACTTTTGCACAGAAAATGGAAAGAAGGGGTGAGCAGCAACCGTAGCCTTTTACCAGTTGGTTTAAAAATGCTCTGAGTAAAGACAGCATTTTAAAGCAAAACTTGATCTGTTGTTTGAAAATTGGACATTTAATGCGTTACATTGCTCTGAACCCAGTCCACTCTGCTGAAGTCACACTGAATGCAAGAGCAGGCTGTGGTCTTTGAGGAGGACAGTAGCAAGTGAAGGAAAAACATAATTTTCTTTATGTAACACTGAATTCCTCCAAACTTTACAGATAACTGAAAAATCTATTTTCAAAGCATCTCTGACCCTATATGCAAATAAAATTTCTGTGATTTTGGCTTTTACTAGGAATTGCGTCCATTATGCATCTGTGTGACAGGGCAGTGGTATATTAGTACTAAATGCTTCCTAAAGAAACTCATTTGAAATCCAGGGTGAAAAGTGAAGAGGCATTGAAAATCCCCCTAATCTGTATCATGGACCACCATATATTTCACACAACCATCAGTAACAGCCAACTTGTTGATGCAAGTTTTATATAAAAAGTGTGTTGGCAGATTTAAATGCATTTAGTCTCCTAACACCATAGATTGACATTGTAGTGGCTCTTGGCCACTTCTGTGAGCCCTTGCCTGCAGCTATGGAGTTAAAAATGAGCAGGCAGACACTGGCTGGTAACATTGGTGTGGAAGTGTGGATAGATTAATGTTACTGATTCATTGGGAAAAGAAATGTCACAATTTGACACTCCAGTGGCAAAACCATCTGTGCTCCCAGCAGCTGTTAGTGCTGGATTTACTCTCAGTACTTTGGCCATCTGCTAAAAAGGCATTGCAGACCACTAGAGGAGTGGGAGATTGCACTGGCTTTGGGAAGCTTTCAGCAGAGGAGAGCAGATAATTTGATTTGCCATGATCAAACATCCTGATTGGCAGAGTGTAACTTGAGTTCCATTTCTGACTCAGTGACTGAAGTTTGTTGTGAATTCTTCTAATGAAGTGGCATGCAACTTTTTGAATTAAAAATTACAGTGGCTGTGCTACCTGGGTATTACAGAGGTGGCACAACAGCAGCCCTGACTGAAGTCTCTGCTGTGGGTCCATGTTTGCTGTCTTTATCTGTTCTGCTGGATGTTACCCCTGCCTCTGCTCTTAAGGGCAGCAAGGCAGGCCTCACAGCAGGCACTCAGCAAAACCAGTACCTATGTCAGCTGGAACATTTTCTCTGATTCTTTATTAAGAAAATAAAAAGAATAAAATTCTTTATTAATCTTTTATTAAGTTTCTGTCACAATGTACAAGGTGCTGTGATGATTCGGGTTACTTTTTTTAGCGTGTGACCTGTATTTCTACTGTGTAGGCTCTGAACGGTTTTGTCAGTTCCGGATTGCTTTGTGGCTCTCCTGGGATAGGTGATGGTCTCCTGTACTGTCATCAAGCACGAACCTCACAGGCATTGCTTAGTAAATAATTCCAATGCAAGGTAAACTTGCTTTGCTGCTGTTAAAATTCTCAGTCTTCTGAAAAACCAGTAGATGGGGTGTGTGCAATTCCTGTGCAAAGTCATTGTACTTCTCAACCCAAAGATTCAACTTCAGTTTCTACATTTTTGTTGCAGAGACTGTTGTTGTTGTTGTTGATGTTAGCAATGGCTTCCCACATGAATCACAAATTTAAGCAATCCTGACTGGAAAAAAAAATCTTGATTGATATTTTCGCATGAAGTACTCTGAGCACGATCTACTGTGCACCTTCCAACACTGTTAGGTCTTTGAAATCTGGATATGAATTTTTATCATAAGCTCCTTCCTCCCTTTTTTTTTTTTTAATGAAACTATTCATGAACTAGAAAGATACTGGATAACTGAAAACAGACTGGGTTACCACAGACTTCCGCATAATTTGAGATTGCAGTATTAAGTATAGATGCCATGGGGACAGCTACAGAATACATAATGTTTTGTGTCTCCAAGCCCAGCATGTAAGAGTAAACATCTATTTGTAGACATGATTGTGTTGATCATAGATGTGAAAATTGAATTTGCTAGCAAATTAAAATATTTTCCTCTTGTTAATAATGATCATGTAAATAATCATGGTAATACAAACCGTAGAAAGGGTCACCACTCACATCCCTGAGTGGATTTCATGCCTATAGGTCAGTTATGGTAGACTTGAAATAGGAAGGAATCTTAAAACAGGAGACAAATGGCTTTGGGACAGATGAGTCCCTGAGTTGTTCTCGTTGGAGGTCATAGCAGAGCAGAGCATGAATCAACATGAAAATAAGCTGGCCCAAGGTAATTTATGGCATTCAAAATGAAACTGTCTAGAGGTGTAGTCCTATTAGGTAGGTTCTAGCTGCTTGTACCTGATGGGCAATGGAGAAACCTTCAAATGGTTTGGTAATAGTTAACCAAGGGAACTCCACATTCCATGTCAGACAGGTATGAATGCAAGGTGGAAGTATCTTACCACCTTACTTACCATCTTACCATCTTACCTCAGAAGTATTCTAAATAGGTTAGAATTAGAATACTGTATCAAAGCTGTCTTATGAGAAGAAGTGTGAACACCTATTGAAAAGATGAACGTCTGAAGTTCCCTAAGAGATATTTGGTGAGAAATGTTTTGCATATGCACATACACTCTGCTCCAAGCTATTAGTGCAATTATGGGAAGGTAGAAATCTTCAAATAGCAGAGTACCTTCAATTAATTCAAAAGAAAAGTTTAATGGTGGAGTATGACAGAGTCCTGAAGGTACCAGTTTTGTTCATGCCTGTGATGAAAGGGGCAAATAACAAGAACCTTTTACCTGTAACGCTGCCTTTCAGAAGAGAACCACCAGAGCTGTGTTGTAATCTAGTGTGGTAAAGTGTGCCCAAAATGCTCTGAGTGTTTAACAGTTGCACAAATGATTCACTTTCCTACCAGTCTGATTTTGTATTATAATCTGTTTCCCTTCTGTCTTTAATGTGCTGTTCTGCTCAGCCTGCAGTTCACATTGGCTGCCTCGGGCAGACTGCAGGTCAGCTTTTGAATGTAGAAGAATTAATGAAATTTAAGTATTTTGTGTACAGTTAATGGCAGTTGCGCAAATACAAAGACTTTGCTTTATCAGCAGATTTAGTCTAGGTTTACATTTATGTCCACATTCAATCCTTATGTTATTGCAGTTGAGAGAAAAAAAGTCAGGAGCTCAGGTGCAGTCTTTAACAATCTGCTTTGGTAGCTGGCCAGTCCACTTACCCTTAAGTGAAGCACATGGTAGGGTGGTTCTTTCTTCCATTAACTCTTTGATGCTTGGAAACAGGGATGATTCACACGATGTAACCGGGAGGGGGAAATTACCATAAATGCAAGATTAGCAAAAACTTTGTACTCACCTTGTGCAAAGCCAGGAAGGGATTAGTGTACTATGGGAATGATTAGATGGCAATGTTTGCTGGACTGCTGTGGCAGACAAGGGATATTTGAGAAGATGATCCAGCTCTGCTGGAGTCTGCCTGGTAAGTGGAGGGCAGCCTTTCCACTTCGAAAATAGTATTGGGTTGGGCACTTTCTGGTTAAGTCAAAAGGGTTGTTGTTGTTTGCAATAGCTCAGCTGTTTCCCTTGTGACAGGGCTGTGTTTCCTCACTTCTTGCCTGAGCTGGTGCTGGAGTTTGGAGTAGAAGGCTCTCTGCCATCATTGCTCCTGTCTGGTTATGTTTTTTTGTTTTTTGTTTTTATTTTTTCATGTTTTTGTTTTGTTTTCTGGGTTTTTTTGTTAGTGTTTTTGTTGTTGTTGTTGTTGTTGTTTTGGGGTTTTTTGTTTATTTTGGTTTTGGTTTTTTGTTTTTTTAGTTTGGGAAGAGGTGAGGAGGAATCATATCCATGGAGAAATGATAATGAGCAGAATGCCAGAGGGAAGGCCCTCATTCTCAAGTGCAGAAGTAACCAGTGCTGATGCAGGAGCTTGTTTTGTAGCACCTCAGCTTGGCCTAGCCAAGCATCCATCATGTGGTGAGGAAAGAGTGGGGTGAGACGTCCTTGCAAGGTGATCTCTGTGATTTCCAAATAATATGGAGGGGAGTCATTCCCTCCATGCAACAGTAGGAGCTTCTTTCTCAGGGTTAAGTAGTGTGCTGTCCTCCTTTAGGCCGGGGAGACGCAGTCTGGGAGAAAGATATGAAAAATAGATAGGCTTAAATTGAAGCCTGGCATCTGGAACAGCTTTGGCAGAGCTCGAGGTACTTCAAAGTTGTTCAGCCCCACAAGGTACAGTATAATTTTCTGCTTGGTGAAAGTATTACTTGGGAACTGGAGTCATTCATTCTTGGGGCCTCCTTGTGCTGGGGGGCACTGTCACACTAGGTAGCAAATAGCTTATCCTAACTGAGCTGACTGAGCCTGCACCTTCTGAGCTGCTAAGTAAGCCTATTCTGTCTCCCCAAGAATTTAGCAATAAACCTTTACCCTGAAGTAGTTTTACCACACTGAGCAACAGAGTGTAAATATATCTGAGCATTACTGACTCTGCTTTGACTCTACTGAAATTATCTTCCATATTTTAAAATCACTAAAGCTGAAGCAACATAAATATTCTGTGTTTCATGACAGCGTGAAAGGAGCATGGCCTCCTGATTACCCTGATATTCAAATGTGTGCAGGAGCACTTGGAAAGCTCAAGGTTCCCTCAGCTTCCTGCAGTTTGCAAAGAACATCCTTCCACAGGCAGTTAGGGCCTGTAATTCTCACCATAGTTCCTGAACCTCCTTCCACTTTTGGTGGTTTGCAAGGGAGAAAACAAGTCAGCCTTGTTCAGTTGTTTTAGCCTCGTGTGTTTAGAGATTATTCTGAAATATAATTAATACATGCCTGCACAGAGGTAAGTTGTAAGGTTACTAATTGGTTTTGATGCTGTTTGCTGCTTGAATGTTGAATTTTTTTATCTAAGGTAAAAAGAGCATAATTATTTTTAGCTTATAGCAACCTCCCATTTTCTCTTAATGTCTTGATATGAAGTAATTTAAACTAAATTTCTGCACAGATACTTTCCAAGAGATTGGCTGTCAAGTACAATAAAAAAAACTACACTTTTGCAGAGACCCAATGAGACTTTGCAAATTTAGATTTATTCTCAACGTTTAATTGGTTGAAGATGTCATTTCTTAAACAGCACTTTTAGAAGTAGTTAGCTTAAAAGTATAGCAATTCAAAGCACAGAGAGAATGATTTTGAAGTGTAAAGTCTTGAAACACAATGCAGAGGTTGACAGTTTCACTACAATTAGAAGCAAGGCAGGCACAACTCCCACTTCTGAAAACTTTCCTATTGCACTGCTTCCTCTCTTGGCCTAGAAAACCTCAAAAAAACCCCCTTTGAGTGGTGTAAGGAAAATTAATCCACACACATCAGAGGTTTATGTCCAAAAAGGAGACAGAGGAGTCCCTTTACTTTACTCGAATAAAGGGAGAGGCCATGGGGCATTCCCCTGGGGTCTCTCGGATTTTTGGAGGACGCAGCCTCCTTTTTATCCCAATTTCCCGGCCTCATTTCCCTCTCTCTTTCCCCATTGGCTGAGGTACTTGAGAGGTACAGGCTTCCCGGAACGCCTGATCCCAAAGATTCCCCTCTAATGTATAACCCTCCCTTTTAATTTTTAATTCTTACAGAATTTAGGGGTTTCTTTCCCATTGTTTCTTTCATCTTTCAATGTCTAATTTCAATTATCAGCAAACCTAGAGTTTATTTGTAAAAGCAAATATCTTTTTCCATTCATCAATCAGTGGAATCCTTCCCATTGTTTCTTTTATCTCCCAGTGCTAGTTTTATCTACCAGCAGACCCACAGCTTGTTTGTAAAGACAAATCCAATATTCCTCTCAGTGGCTTTGCTTATTGACTTAACATAGTTATACTCAATAGCATTAGGAGACAGAGCAGAAAAGGCTGCTAAATGTGTCTAAAGAATAATCTTTACAGAAAGCTTCACAGAGGTATTTTTTTCCACATGCTTTCCATGTCCTGATAATGCTGCTTGCTTGAGGAAAGCAAGTATTAGGGTGGGTGGTTTTGTTGTTTTTTATTTTTTTTTAACAGGGCTTGTTTTGTTAGGAAACCACTCCCTTCTGCTGCTGCATTTAGACTCACTGCTAATTGCCTTTGGTCGAAGACATTTTCCATGAATTGCCACATTCCCCCACACTGTTACAACTTCACACTGATTATCCTATGTTAGCAACACTTCTGCTTGCTGCCTTTGGGAGGAGTGGCTGAGAGAAGGATGTGGTGTACATAGGGAATTGTGAGGTTTACAGGAACAGAAGTTTGTAGCTGCTAAGACACGGCAGAGGCTGTTTCTCCCAGACTAAGATAGGTGGTATAAGGAGGGCATCCTGTTACTGTGGTGGTTACTGTGTGCACTGCTCTGCTGTGTGCCACTGCTGAGGATTTTTCATAAGAAGTCCTGGCAAGGTGTGTGGTGTGTTAGGCTTGTATTTCTCACACAATGTAGTGGGAAGCCAACCCCAAACTCTGGTGCCAGAGAGGGTGTGGGAGGGGGTGATCTTCCAAGAACACAACTGTCTCACTGAGCTCCTTGAGGTGCCCACAGGGCCCAGGCTCCAAGCTTGTCTTTCTCCTATAGCCTGCGGACAGCATAAGCTTCTGCTTAGTCCAGCTCTGTCCTCTGCAGCAAAACCTCCTGGGGCAGATGTATGAAAGATCACTGGTGGCTGAAGCTCGAGCACTGAGCAGGGGACCTGAACGTAGCAGAGTTGTTCAGCACAGCTAATCCACTTAAACTGTGGAGCTCATCTGCTGATCTGCAGGGGTGGCAGTGCTCTTAGGTGGGATAGCTAAAGAGGCTTTGGCTTCAGCTACAGTTTCAGGGCAATCAAAACCTGCAGCTCGGGCTGAGGATCTGGTTACGCCAAGTTGGCCCTGACCCAACCAAACATGGTTAAAAGTGAGAGGTTGTGAGAGATAAACCCCTCTACTTAAGCCTTGTCCTAGCTCAGGAGCTGATCAGTGTGTTCAAGTGCTTTTCCAGTCTTAACTGCTTTGATCAAAGGTAGGGCTTACTGGGTCTGTGAACGGGGATGAGCTTTGCCAGTAAAAGCCCTCTTTCAAGCTGGGATAATTGCATGCACAGGGCTGGTAGTTAACGTTTCTGCTTTAATCATGTCACTGCACATAGAGATACAGATCTCTTACAGGTAAAACCCCTTTAATTTCTAATGCAGTAAGCATTAGAAAGTGGTTGGGTCTCACCTACACTGTGGCTGTTGGTCGTGGTGCAGGAGGAACAGCTAGTGTTGTAACAGGATCTCTGACTACATTAATCTGTTGTCCAGCCTGTGATATATGAAGGTTTTCACCTCAAAGAGGTGGTTGACCAGGTCCATCCAATACTCCAGTGCTGGCTGAAGGCAAGCCCAGTGTGGCATTTTCTGCATGTGACAGTGAGCAGGAGTGGCTGCAGCCCACAGGGGCAGGCAGTGGGCACTGCTCCTGCCCTGCCATTGTTTGTCTGGGATGAAACCTTTATTTGTTTAGTCCTACCCATTTTTACTGTTGAGAGGAAGAGAGAGGGAGTATGAGGAGCAGTGTGTGGTACGCTGCTGTATCCTCTACTGTCCTTGCAATACTAGAAGACATCTAGATAAGCTAAAACTTGGTAGCCTTTTGTGACAAAGCCTTCTAATATTTATTTTACCAAATTATTAATAAATTATTATAGACCAAATATAGATAAAATAATTTTCTGCAAATAATCCTTGCTTACCATAGGGAGGTAGAAACAATAGTGCTGCAGTCCTGTTAATTCTGGTCCCACCACAGGCAATGCAGCTAGGAACCACTCTCACAGCATCCATGTACCACTCATACCACTGGGTACAGAAACCTGCTCCCTGCTTTCCCTCAGCAGCAGAAAGAGGCAGAAATGAAGGCAAAACTCACTCTGAATTTCAGAAAAGGCTGAAACTGGTCTGTTGGCATAGAGAGAGAACCAGGAAACAGGAACACCTGTGTTGCATAGCTTTGGGCAGGTCAATTATCCCATCTCCAGTGAAATTCTCTTTTGCATAAGGGATGAATAACAATACTCAATTTACTTTGCAGGGGTGTTACAGAGCATGTGTGCAGTTAATTTTTTCACAGTGTTTGTGGTATGTAAAACCCTAAATGAGTACAAAGCATTATTGTGATTTAATTTTATTGAGGGTTAAATATTGGTGACATGTCCAGCTGAGCACTTGCTGGCAGTGAGTGAGGCAAGTGACCAGCAGCAAGCATGTTTGGCAGCAAGCAATGGACAAAAAAGGAAAACAACACTAACTTATTCCAGTCATACCTATTTTTTTTTCCTCTCTTACCACTGCACATTTCACATTAAGCAGATGGAGATGATCAAAATATCAAATTGGAACTCTGTGGTTTAATAGACTTACATTTTACTGTTTAAAAGGCAAATAAAGGTTAATGACATGAAGATTTTTCTTGCAAGAGAGTGAGAGAGTGGAAGTGTCTCCAAACCTGCCCTGAATGGTCCTTAAATAATACCTTTCAGAAACAGACCATACCTGATTTAGTTAGGTGGCGGATTTTTCACAGGGTTGGTAGCATGCTAAGGCTGCTTCTCCACATTTCATGCTACTGCTGTTGAGGGGTTTGCACTGGATTAAAAACATAGATGAAAATCACTTGGATAAGGTTGGTACCTAATGGCACCAGCACGAGCCAGGGGCTGAGCAGGGGCTGTGTGCAGGCGCGTGTGTTGGGGAGTGCTCCCGAGTTTGAATCATGAGTCAGTGCCAGACTACAACGTGTGTCTGTGTTAGAGCTGCCGAGTGTAAGCGAGGGACAGACAGCGTGTGTGATTCTCTGCCTTGCTCTAATCTCGTGGGAAATGGGGGCTTCCTAGTGGTGGGGTTCCTCTCAAGTGCCAGTACTCCAGCGGGTTTCACGTTGCACCTCAGCGTCTCAGGCATTTTGTTACTTTGCTATTTACTGTTACTGCCTGCTCACTTTCGTTCATTTTTATTATTCTTGTTTGTATTCTTGCTTGTTCTAATTACCGCTGATAGACAATAGCACAGTTGAGTAATAATCTTCTGGTAATCGTGGCTAACTTCTGCCCTTGGAAAATTGCATTCCAAGCGTGGTGGACACAGGTATTCCTGGCAGAGAGAAGGATTTGACCCACACTTTCTCTGTGTTTGTTAATTCAACGTCTTTGCTCTGTGGGTGTCCTGAGAGACAGGTCCAGAGGTCAGCAAAGCAGAAAAGGATCTTTACAGTGTCTTCTTTTAAGCTTTGGGTCAAAGTCTGCATTGTACCCTTACTCTTGTTGCATTTGAAAACATTGCTTGGCCCTGGATTTCTCAGGGTTTTTTTCCTTTCTTCCCCAGCTCCAAAAGCTGCCATGGTCACTTACCCAAACACAGTGATAGCATCAGCTTCACAGTTAACTTCTTCTTTAGTGATGTTTCAGAAAATAACAATTGCTGCAAGAGAACAAATGGCAAACATGCAGCATATGCTGCACATAATGTTAATTTATTGCCTTTTTTGAAAAAAAAAATTTCAGTATGAAATTTAGGGGGCAAATCTCAAATCCTGTGAAATTCATGGCACAATGCCAGTTTATTTGAAAGAACCTTACATTTGTCCCTAAATCTTGCAATTCCTTAACTACAATTTGCTTTCTCACATGCCACTCACCTTTAAGATGATATTCCTTTTTTGTCATTATTAATTATCATTATTGTTGTTGCTGTTATTATTCCAGGAATCTGTATGGGAGGAATGCTGAAATCTGGTTTAAAAATAGCATTTTCATGTCCTCCTACTCACTGTACTTCGTGCACAGAATGCCTTTTATAAATGCAGACTTGCTTCTTGGCTAGATAAAAGAAACTGTCACTTGATTTCCATAACAAAGTCATTCCCAGGAGAATTTCATGGTTTTGCAATAAAATTTTCCTAAAATGCCTTTTATTTTGCTTGAGAAAGATAACAGAAATAAACTTCTGAGTGGTTATTCCACAAAACAATTAGACGAAAGCCAGACTGTCTTGATTTGATGTAAGGAGATTTGTATGTGTATGAATTCCCTTTCATGTAAGATGAGAATAAATTCCCAACTGAAAATCAAGTTAGAACCATCCCCCCGAAAACCCTACCCAAAACACTTTTCCCCTCCTTGCTCACAGACATGACACATATCTTTATCAGGACTCTCCTGCATAAATTTGGTCATATCCTGGAGTTCAGCACTATTTCAAAAAGCACTTGCGTAACTTCTGATTCAGATACTTTCCTGAATTGGAGGCCGTCAAGGGTAATCATTGCCAATTATTACAGTGCATTAATTTTGTTACCAGGTATGTTTGTGTTCATGGGGAGCAATGGTCTCTGCGCGCTGTATTACAGCTGAGCACTCCCTGAAGCAGGGATGGTGCTTTAGCTGTGGGTGCACACACTGTGGACCACAGTGCAGGCACAGTCCCTCCTTGCTCATGTGCACTGTGCTGCCCTGGCCTCTCTCATCACTTCTCCAGCATTTCTCACCCCTTTTCTCAGCTGCTCTGTGTCTCATGCCAGCATAACGTTCTTTTTTTCTCTGAATGCTGAACATGCTAAAGCTTGTCAGAATTACAGCATCAGAAAAGATGTAGAAAGCATATCCAGTAAGTGAAAGGTCCTACTGCTTATATTTAGTTATATTTTTTTTAGGGAGATGGGGACTGTCTCTCGTTTGAACCTATTTTGAGCCATGCTTGCATTTTCCTGAGTGTGAATCAAGTCAATTACCACTTCAGGTACCGCAGACAACCTACTACTGTAGGCAGATACATGCAATAAGAAGCAAAAGGGAATAGAAGAAAAGAAACACTTTCTTTGTAGTCAGGAAAGCCTTTATAGATTTGGCATCATACTTAAAATTCCATTGTATTAAAGAAATGCAACAATTTCAGAAATTATTATTTATAGGAAGATTTGTGAATTCACAGTGTGATATTCTGACTCACCCGACAGCAAACATGTTTGCGCTCCGGCTGGTATGACTCACACTGTCATTTGTCTTAAGCGTGGCAATTGTTTTAGCCCTCTGCTTGGTGCAGGATGAATGAAATGGCTGAGCTCCCCTGTTGCAGATTTACTACGTGCAGCCACCCTGGTAAACTGCAGGCTCAGCTGAGGAGTATTTCCTGACACACATACACACACACACACACACACACGTGCACAAACATACACATGCGCAGCCCCCCCAGTAATGCCTTACTGTTAAATACTAGATTAATAGAAAGGAAATGCATAATTACAGAGCTGCCTTTTGTACCACATAAAGCAGCCCACATCAAAAGATGTTTGTCATTAATGTTTCAACAGGTAATCTCTGGAATTACTGCCAAGCCATGTTCCGGTTACTTAGCGCTTGGTGTCGAAGTCGTTGAAATCTTTGTTGTAAGCCAGCATAGTCATCTTAATCCTGCAAAAAAATTAGTCAATAGTGCCTTTGTTTTCCAGCTCCGTATCACGTTGCATCTGCAGCGCAGAAGACGTGGCGGCACTGGAAGTGGGGAGAAGGTTAAGGGTGCGTTCTGGGCTGACTTCCTAAGGAAGCCAAGCTCATGTGGTGGCATTGTTCGTGCCTGCGTCCATGTGTGTCCCCCCAGCCTGGCAGCTGGTGTAAGTCAGGTCCTCCTCAGCCCTGTGTGCTGCACAGGTAGAGGAGACAGGGAAGCTGCTCCCTGAAAACTTTGTGTAAATAGCAGATGAGTAGCTCTGGGCACCTGTGGCTGAACCCAGCGAGGCAAAGACCACAGCCCAAACTCAAATCTTACCGGCACCAGGGAATTGGTACCGTGGACATCTCCTGGCATTACTGCTGCCACCAGAGAAGAAGCCTCTGCTCTGGTTTTCTGGGTTGTAGCATTAACAATCTTCTTCAGGAGGTTTTGTCTCTGGCTACTTAAAATAACTGCAATTAAACAGAATCTCAGCCATTGCTTTTGGTGCTGCTGCTGTTTGCAGCTCACATCATAGGGATTCTCCTTTCAACACCATCTTTGGAGGAGAGTTGTGGCCGTTGTATGCTAGGTGTCTGCACATGTTATGAAGGCCCTTGAGCTTGCTCTCATCTGTAGCAAGTTAACAGGGTCTTGCAGTTCTTCAAATGTGCAGGAGGCTCATTGTCTCCGCACAGGGCTGAACTGCATTTTTTGCATAATAGCTTCCATAAAAGAAAAAGAGAAATATTTATGTTGTGTAACAGAGGAATCCAGAGTGGTTATTTTTATTGCTTATATCTGTTCAACATTGCTGGCTCTCAGCCTGAATTATTGTGAACCATTTGCATTCTTTTATCAATCTCTTCTGCTCAGAAGACCTGTAGAAATGACTGTTACAAATATGCAGGCAACAGAGTTGTTTTTACTTTAAACCTCTCTATGAGAATGAAGAAAGTTGGCATCCTAAGAGAAATGTAGATCTCTGTTGGAATTTCCTCCCCTGCCCACAAGTATGCCTGCTTTGATAGCTGTAAAAAAGTGGCAAATAGGGGTGATGTGAATAAGATGATGGATTTTTATTAAGAGGTACATCATTGACATCTGATAGGAGGTATTTGTGTATTTGCGAGGTATTTTTCTTCTTATGGGTCTGCACTGTTGCTGCTTAGACAGAACAACCTCAACAAGCTCCTCTTAGTTTTCACCTGGTGGCATTGTGTGTTGCACCCACTGCCCACTCTTGACTTGCTATTTTAATACCTTATGCTGCACTCTCTTTCTGGGGGAAAATCACATGGAACTTGGAAGATGAGCCCACTAAGTGAAGTGAGGCTATACACAGTCCAACCTCAAGTCTTTTTGGAAAAACTGGGTATTACTGAAGTACAAATAAGGAGTATGGTTGTGATTTCTGTTACTTGTGTAATAGTGATGTCTCTGAGGTCCTAGTTAGATTTGTGTTTTTATTGTTATTAGGCATCATGTAAATGGAGAATGTGAGTTTGAGCTGTTCTGCATTTTTTCACAAGTACAACTCCAGTGATGAACCTTCATCTGTTTTCCAATCACTTGTTCAAAGGTGTTGAGGTTAGGGAATGGGTAACAAGAGCAGTGGAGACAGCTCTGGAAGCAAAGTTGCTTCCAAGGTTTCCAGATGAGGTTTGGAAGGGCAGATGAGTCCAGTGAGTACAGCTAAAAGCTCTCAGTCTGTTTGCATAGGCTGGTGCTAAAATGAGGGGTGGTTTACCTGAGCCTTAAGTCATGAAAAATACCTGCTGTGGGTGAAGCAAGGATGAATAATGGGACACCAATTTCTAGATGACTCACAGCTAATGTTAGTTGTGCACATTCAGTGGCCATCTTCTGTAGTGGCTCCTGCACTGGAGCTGCAGCCTTGCCCTTTCAGCCGCACGTGCTGCTCCCATCTCTGTGCTGTTCACAGGTAAATGTTCCTGTCCTGCATTTTCCCTCTGAGCAAGCACTCACATTGTAGATGCTTTTCACACAGGAAAGATGTGCTGGACTGGGATGTCCCATGTTCACAGAGCTGGGGAAGGCAACATAAATGTTCTTCCCTCTGCTACAAATTGTGAGGCAGGATGGATTGCTTCCTTGTCTGAGCCCCATGATCTGCATCCTGTTTTTCTGGTTTAGGACCTGCAGGATACACAAAGTGCTAACAACTCGATTTACTGTTCCCGTGCACCCAGATACAGTTATTCACCCTGCACAAAGGGGGTATAACACCTTGCGAAGTTGGGTTGTGAAGTAGGACATTTCACTGTGGACCACATGGAAAGCCATGGGAAATGTTTGTTTACATGACAAAGCCTTGGAGGATCAAGCTTCAGATGAGGAATGGATGCTGAATAGGAATCAGAGTGATGCCTGCCTGTTTTATGCAAACAAAACCCCTTTTGTCCTAAGGTGATATTGCTTCACCGTGGCATTAAAGGAGGCATAATTGGGATTTAAGTAATTTTTACACTAGCAGAACATCAGCAGCAGCCTTTACACACTGATACACTAGACAAAATGTCAGAAGATTTTCAGATCGGCAAAGTTTGGTAGGGCTGGTTTAAGGAAGATTTTATTAACCTGAAATTTAAAAGAGTAAATTCTTGGTTGGTTTGTGATTTTGAATTGTTTGGTTGTTTGTTTGTTTTTTGGTTTTTTGTGTGTGTGGTTTTTTTGTTTTGTTTGTTTGTTTTCTTCTTCTTCTTCTTCTTTTTAATTTCCATTAGAATCTTTTCTCATTGTGTAAAGTCAGCTAAACCTGTTGAAAATAATTTAGAAGTTTTTTCCTGACATGATAGATGATACACACATTAGGTAATTGAAATCATGCACCCTCCAGGAAGATAAAACCTAGCCTTTCCCATTTGCGGTGAGGCAGGATTGAACCTGTCTAAAACTATTTCATGTAGAGGGAGAATAAAGCAGGAAATGAATTATGGTTTTATTTGAGTTGAAGGATTAGTAGAGGGATAATAGCAAACAATGAGACAACTTGAGCACAAGGCTGCCATCTCTTAAACAGTTTTATTAGCTTATGCTGATTTGTGAATTAGGGAAACCAAATTATGTAATGCAAGAGAGCAAGGGATGACAATGAAAAAACTGCAGGAAAGGACTAGTAAAATGGTAATCTCTCACTGCCTGATCTTCAAAGAAAAATGGGAGAGCATGACCTTTTCTTGGAATAAATACAGGATATTGCATGTAGCCAACTTCTGGTTTTCAGGTTTTGCCGATTTGCAGTTGCTCGCTTGTGCTACAGTCCTTATTTGTTGATTGCCCTGGGGTCCAATTTTAGTCTCAAAATACTCCCGAGAAGTACTTCCATGTTCTTTGATTTGATCTGTTCATGTCTCGATTACACTTCTAATCTGTCAGCACATTGTCCTTTTTAGCTCTCAAAGACAGGGCTATGCTGTGATATTTGAGTAACCATAATGCTGTGGGACCATGAAAAACTGCTTCTTTGGTAATGCTTCCCATTTATAGCAGAGATGTGACTGGTAACCCTGTATGTGATAATGATCTGTTATCTGATGTTGAAACTTCAGTCACAAAGTCTGGTTAAGACATAATTGTACTGCAAACCAGCTTTCCTCTGCTGGTCCTTCCAAGTTATGGCTGTTTTACATGTTCCATTAAGAGCATATCATCAGAGCCCATCAGATCTGCATAGCAAAAAAAAATGTCCCAGTTAGGGACTGAGTGCTCTGCTCTGCAGGTAGGGGTTGTGCTTCAAGAAGCAGCATCTCTCTATGCATCCTGAATTTTGTGCTATGCTATCTTTAAATCTTAAGCATGAAAGTGCCTGGGAACATTTGCATGCAGACATGCCTAGGCCCTCACAGAGTGAAGTGCCTATGGGTAAGGTCAAGTGAGCAAGTTTTAGCAAAGTAAACTAGCTTGTGAATTTATAGTGCATCATCTGCTCTATAATAACTGTCTGTGTGCATGGTACAAAGGCACCCTGTGGTAAATACAAGATCTCTTGCCCCTTTTTTTGCGTGAGGTGTGAGCTACTTTGCTTCATGTCATCTTTCCTGTGAAATGTGAGTGCATGGAGAAGGTGTCTGCCTCAGAGTGCCACCACTGCAGTGTGTTGCACAGGTGCTGCTTGTGGTCTGTTCCTGTGTCCCTATGCTTAGGTCTGCAAGACATGTTCCAGGCTGACAGCAAGCTGCATAGCTAGAAAGAAGTCTTGCTCCTGATTCAGTGATCAAAGCCCTGGTTTGGGCAGTCAGAGCCTTTCTAACTTGAACAGAATCAAAATCCTAATCCCACTTGTTGAAGTTAGTGGAAGGACTTAGTCACTGAGTGTGGTGGGTGTCAGCCCAGGGTTGCACTCAGCTGGCTCTCCAGTGAGGCTCACAGAAGTCTATTCAAGCAGGAGTTTGCAAGGAGTAAACTTCCCCGCTCTTACTAAAAAATAATTGGAAGCCATCTATATTTTTCGAAAAGTTAAATATTTTCTCATAGTCATTTGGATTCCATTTGAAGGTTCCTCTGAATGCTGAATGACAAGAGATAAGGATTAAAATTTGTAATTTTTAGGGTTACCAAATTATTGGGGAAAAAAACCCCATTAATAATTTGCAAATGCTGAAATTTTTCATTTTAACACTTAGAAGCAAAATGGTTTGAGTATTTCGAGCTGAGATGAAGGTTTTTTAATTGTGACAGTATCGTAATTTAAAGAAAAAAAATGGCTTGAAAATAAATTGGTTTAGTTTTAAGCAAGGTTTCAACTTTCTAAAGATAAAAATCTTGTGAGACCATGTCTTATGGTGTGTTTCTCTGTCAGATAAGCAGCAGAGTCCCACTTCAGTAGAGGGAAGAAGTTGTTGACCAAAGTCTTGGAAGTATAGCCAGGGCCTGGGTATCTGAAGGCTCTTGAGGTAGTGGTGCCTCTGTCATACAGGAGTTGTAGTACCTAAGAAACTACTGTGTCTTAAACTGGGAAGATTTTTGTAACTGGTATTTACATTGCTCCAGTCCATCAGGGAGGAGGACAAAGACACGTGTACCTTGAGACTAGTGGTCACTGTCATCATCATTGCCAGGTGCCTGCCCAAGTCCCAACCAGCTGGCTGCTGTTCACAGACGCTGCTCCATGAGGGCTTAGCCTTAACCAGTAGATCCAGGAGTAGTCTTACACCAAAACTGGATCAGGTGGGCAGATACTGCTTTGGGCTTTGGAAGGTTTTGTTGTTGTTGCTTTGTATGTTCAATAAAACACTCATAGATGTAAACTTTTGAATAGCAACTTTTTTTATCATTGCATTGTCTTCCATCTGCTCTTCACTCATGAACTGCACTTGTCCATCTGTCTGACTTGTTTCCTGCCTTCACGTAGTGTGAGATTCATCTGCATTCATATATAGCCATCTGAGTTTAGTGTCTAGACTCACTTTATGGAGAGAACCAGACCTTTGTAGAGAGTGAATCATTCTGTTCTAAGCCAGATGCTTGATAGGTCAAATGAATAATTTTCTGGATTGCCTTGTTTCCTCCAAAAAGTGAAGAGAGTTTGCACTGTCTAAGGTGTAGAGTTTGGTCCTGTGCTTGTTTTTGATTCGAGGACATGGATTCTACCATAAGCTGGTATGATGGGATCCATGTGCACAAATCCTGCAGTCACATGTGAAATGTTTGAGAAGCCTTACATTAAGGAGGTAGGAAATGTTGGTGCCACAAAGTGAAACTAAGAATTTGGGAAGCACAAGGAGACCACGGGAACCTGGCTAAAGGAAAAAAGTGTTCAATTTGGGGCCTGTTGAAGTATACACTCCATTTTAAGTGTTCTGTGTGGGGTTCAAATAAAAATGAAACCCATCAGTTTCCTCAGACCCCAATAAAAAGGCTGAAGATAGTCTGATACCTTGTGTAGTAGGTTAAAAAAAATTAAGGGTTGGTCCTCAGTTAAATTTGGTCCAAAAAATCAATGAAAGAACCACACAATCTTAAAAATCTTGAATATGAAAAACACTTCCTACTGAGGAACAGCAAGAATGTGTGTGTGTGTGTGTGTGTGTGTGTGTGTGTGTGTGTGTGTGTTTTTGGATTCAGTACTCTTCTGTTATAATATTGCAGATAACCATGGAAATATAGTATTGCAGATAACCATTTGCATTCCCCTGGAGGAGTTCATTGAGAACAAAATTCTTCCTCTGTGGATCTCTCTGCACATTGTGGACTTTGTTTGCAGACACTTTTCTAAACAGCAACTCCAAGTAGTTTTTTCTTTCTCTTGTTACAGCAACAGAAGTATCCAAGAATTATTTTAATTATGTATCTGCTTCAGCAATTCTGAACTGGATTTTAATTTTTTGTAATAATATGTACAGAGCAAATGACACTTCCTATCCTAGATCAGTGTTTGCCATACACTCACTCTGTTCTGGAATCTCCATCTTGGGAGCTCATTTAAAATGCATTTGCTTCAAGGAGATGTAGGAATCAATTGTTCATTTGTTAAACAGCTCTATGGATTTTCTTCTTTTTGTTCCTTGCTTTCCTTTCTTACTTGATTTTGCTTTTGTTTTACAGCTCTACCTTACTTTACTTGAAAGAGGAAAGCCAGTGAGCAATTGAGAACAATCCAGCAGCTTCTGAAAAATCTTCATGCTAAAGGGTAATCCAGAATTCCTTGAAGTAGAACAAAGTGAATGTTGTGAGTTCCTAGCAATGATAACAAATATTTCCAGTTTTATCTTTTGGGAAGTAGTCTGCCCTGTACTGTTTGGTCTCTTCCCTGTGATGCACTGAGCACGAAAGACTTGACTTTCTCTCCCTCTTAATTTTTTTTTTTTTAATGGGTTTAAGGGAAGACTAGTGTTATCTAAGGAAAGATGGTAGGTTTCTTTTCCTTGGACTACTTCAGTTATTTGTCATACTGCTATTGCTTTTTAGTTAAATATGTGAGCCTGCATTGGAAGGCCATGTGACTGTGTAGCCTAACAAGGATGAAAAATACTATGGATAACAGTTCATGAATCTACAGGTCAGATTCAGGAGTTTTATGCATGCTTGCACAATGGTTGAAATTATTTGACCACTTTCAAATTAGAGGAATGCAAATGTAGTTATTTCTGGTATTCCAAACTCCTGTTGATCAGTTTGTTATATTAGTTTGAGTATTTCCAGTACAAATGCTCCTCTCAGATGTTTGTGTTCATGGGAATGGGAGTAGCACACCTTTCCGAGGGAAACACAGTCACTCAACTGAGACCTTGATTCAGCTGTGCTGTTAATAAAAGAAAACGTTCCCATGAGGGATGGCTAAAAAGAAGGCATGAATATTTTATGTTCATTGTTTTTTCTTATGAAGCCCATTGCTTTTCTGGGTTGAAACCGGCAAACATGCAGATCAAATGTAAACATTCTCACAAAAAAAGGAAAACAAGACTTCTCTGCCTGCCAGGTTTTAGAATAATCCTTACTTTTTTCTTAAGAAAGAACCATGGGGATTTCCAAGTTAGGCAAGTTAATATTTATTTCTTATGCCCAGAGTATGCAGTGGTCCTTCAGGATGTTAGTAGTGATAAAACAAGCTGCAGATTCTTCCAGTTGGAGCAAACTAGTTTGTGCACTTTCCATTAATGTAGTAAATATAAATATATTTTCTGGCATGCCTTCTAGCTCCCTCAGAGTTGGATGCCCTCCTTTGCTCTGCTTTTCCCTTAGGGTTTAGGCTTTGGGAAGCAGATTGAGACAGAGTCTAAGTGGTGCTGCTTTCCCAAGAACCAGTTACGAAATAAATATTAGAGAAGACACTGAAAATTTTTTATCATCTCTTGCCATTCCCACCTGCTTTGATCTACAGTGAAATAGTTAACAAAGCCAACATTTTGAATTTTTACTTAATAGTTACCACTAAGCTGCCGGGTTAGTAGCTCATTAAGATGAATAAGGGGCCTCTGAGATGTGGAGCTTCTCACTGTCCATATACCCAAGCAGGCATGACCATACCAGCTTATTCACACACTTTGAAAGGCTTCTTTAAAACTACAAGAACTTACTTTGCATGCTGGCATCCTAGAACAGGAGAAGACAGATGATATTATTATTATTATTATTATTATTATTATTACTATTATTGATAATAATAGTAATAATAATAATAATAATCCATAATCCATCCTAGCATGCAGAGCTGTTGAGATAACAGGAGATGTTTGTTTAAGATGTTGCAATGACCTTCACTGATTGCAACACTAGCACCACTTCACCTGAAGAAGAGCATCCCCTGGGTCCTGAAAGGTATGTGGTGTGCCAGATCAGCCAGGTAAACTGAAAGAAGCAATCATCAGCCATTCGAGGGGATGGAATATCTGTTGAAGATGCCGTCAGTGTGATCATGCCATTCTGCCCTGTCCTAAACAGTTTAAAATCAGCCCACTTACAGCACAGTGTGATGTTCTGCTATTGTGCCAAAACCCTGATTATACTCAGGAGGCCTGGGTTAGTGCAGAAAAAGCAGCACTCTTCTCACGAGGTATGGATGGGAAAAAATGTTCTTGAGAATTGCTCTTATCCTGGCACCTAGGACTGGTTCCTTTTGAGGAATCATTTGTAGGTGATGGAGAGCATTTTAGCAGTTCCTTGAGAGTGTATTTCATCACCTGGCTTCTGCTTGGAGGACACTGCCGCAAGAAGGAGGCAGTCAGCTAGGCTCCTCCTCCCCTATTTCCTTTAAGCTCTTAGGGAGACAAGAATACCAGAGGTGAGGAGGTGCAGTGTTTCTCCTGAAAAGAAGTACTGGCATACAGTGAATTTACTGAAAAAAATATTGCTCTCTCTTCCCTGTTTGCAGGGTGTCGTCATGTTAAGGAAAATGATCAAACCTTTCCTACTGCAAGTGGTAGCTGTTCTCTTCCCTTCTGCTGCCTCCTTCTGCCACCCAGGCAAATTTCAGAGGAAGGGGGGTGTGAGGACAGAGAGGTGCAGTAAATTGAGACCAGTGTCTTGTATCCACCTAGAAACTGCCTGTTTACTAAACAGTATAAATTTCTTGTTTCCTTTTCCCTGCTCTCTTCATTTGGATGAAATGCATTTCTGGAATAGCAGTGCTTGTACAAATCAAGTCCATATTCCACTTCCGGAGAGAGAAAAAGGGATGTCAGGAGGGTTCGTTAAGGAGGAACGTTTAGTTTAGTGAGGGTAAAGATGAAGCAAGACAAGGCTCCTTTGTTCTTGCCAGAGGGTACCTTGTGTATTCCAGTACATGGTTTTGTAATTTTCTGGTAGGATGTAGGTATCCTGAGGTTTTCTTTTTTTCCATCCTGAAAACATATGCCACTGCTTTTTAGGAGTGCTAGCCGCACAAGCACAAACACATTCTAACAGGAGCAATGAATAAACTCTTCATGTTCCTCACTTGCAGGCATTTTTTCACATTATTTTTTTTTTCTGTGCTTATGTGAAAACCTCTGGCACAGTTTGTGGGAAATGGAAAATAAATCTCTAAATCCAGTATGTGTCAATAACAGAAACGTGTTTAGTTGATCTCATATCTATAACTGTTATTTTGGGCAAACCGCAGATGGTAGGATAGTAAACATCCCCACTTCTAGCCCAGACAGGCTTTCTATGCCCTGCCTTCAATGGGAACCTGCTGCTGTAAGGGCTGATTTTGCAGAGGATCCTGGGGGACCATGGTTGCGCATGGCTTAGCCCCAGTTCCATCCCATTTTTGAGCTGCTGCCTTCTTTTTCTGTTCCTTGGCCCTCCTTGCTTCCTTTACCCTGGGTCCTATCTCCCAGTACTCCCCTCCTGGCTGCCGGCTGTTTTTCCTGGCACATGGAGCCGTGATGGGTCTGGGAGCAACGGCTCCTGGAGCTGATGTCAGCGCTGCTTCCTGAGCCGCCTGGCCAGGCTGGCTGCAGCCGAGGTATACCCTCTCCCCAGAGCATCACCTTCTCCGCCTGCCCGTCCTGCTGCTGCAGCAGCCCCTCGGGGAGGAGGCTTGTGCAAGTGATGGAAATTGAAGGTTAGGGAGCTTGTTATGGCGGTTTTCTGTGAGCAGCCATCTCCCACGCCTGGAGCCTCAATGCCGGGTTAGTGGCGTGGTTAGAAGTGATGCCTGGTTTCTGTTTTGAGCTGTACACACCTTGGAAGAGCTACGGGAAGCTTTGACACATGCAGACTTAATGATTCTGGATGTCTCTGCTTTTGTGTCCCTTTGGTATCCATATGCTAAATCACTCCATGGTTTTCTATGGAAATTACCAGGCTGCTGAGAAAAGAGCAGAGCTGCGTGTGTCCGTTCTTCCAAACAACAGCCCAGTACATGCCACTTGGTATTTATAGTGAGAGTTAAAAAGGGAAGAATCACTTTAATTTGAGAAATGTCTCTCAGAAACAGCAGTAATTTATTCCTAGGCATTATTCTTCATTAAGAGCTACAGACAGCTGCAGCTTCCCTTTAAATAGAAATTGCTCTCTGCAGGCATGCTATACATAGGGCCTCAGGTTTCTGCCATTTCTCTGCCAAAAATCAGAAGTATTTCTCACCAAATAAGTGTTTATTCAGAAAGTCATATTTCCTGGCTTTTATTTCACGTCACAGGCTTCCGGCAGCCAGGCGAGAACAGCTCAAGGCTGTCGTTTGGGAGAGGAAGCTGAAACAGTTTGAGTCTCTTGTGGGGCTTCAGAAAAAAGTCTCTGACAACTCTGGGCCTTCAGTTTGGTAGTTTACTTTAGCTCTTGAACGTTGGATTAAAATGGATGTTGCAGAAATCCTGCAGGGCAAGTCTGCCTGTTCAGATGCAGAGTGAGTGGTACTGGTGGGTGTTTCTATGTATCAGGTCAGCTCACCCCCTCTCTTGGCCTTGAAGTCACAGCCATCCTCAGACTGCAAGGGTGGCAAACTGGCTTTGGCAGCTGGCAGCAGCTGAGCTGTTTTGTTGTTGGGGGGTTCCCCGTATGATCAGTGTATGGACACCTAGGGACAGCAGGCGAGAGCTGGGCCATGCCTGCTTGCACCTATCACCCAGCAGAGAGGTGGCCAGGATGGCTTCAAGTCCTGCTGTAGGATGTGCAGCGATGAAGCTGTAAGCCACCAGTGCTCCAGAGGACCAAATACCTTTTTTATTCACATCTGTGCGGCTTCCTTGGATTTACCTTTCTCTTCTCATGTTCCTGCTGGCTGGCTCTTCAACTAATGATTTACTAAGCTGCCTTTTCCTCACTGTCTTTTCCAGTCTGAACTGCTGAGCTTCCTCTTTTGTCTCCAGGGCTTATCTGCTGGACCCATACTTTCCATTCAATGTGCCAGCCCCTACCACTCCAGTAGATGACTCTGCTGTTGTAGCAGCCCCAGCTGGTTTTCTTTTGTCTTCTGTGGCTGTGGTGTTCCTGTCAATACATAATGTTTTCTTTCTCCATATCTCCTCCCAGTTCTCCCTGCAATCCTAAATTTATGGCTTATAGTATGCAATCCATGTATTAAAGTAATTTTTAGTTAGGTCATTCATTACTCTCTTGCTTTCTTCTTGTCCAATATAGGTTCCAGAGAAGTGAGAAGCTGTAATTTCTCCGGGGCTAAAATCCAAGTCTTTGATAGGCAGACATGATGCCTGAGGCCACTACATGTTGCTACGGGTTGTCAGCTTTGTAAAACTTGCCCTGCAGAGCAAAGAAATCTGGGCACAAAGATTGTTCTCTTCTCTACCGTGTCAAGCTGTAGTCTCCCAGTCTGTTCTGCCTTCCCTTCATTGTCTTCCAAGCAAATGGCTGTAAGATTATGACTCCCATGTTTGGACTGAGAACAGCTTTTGCCTGAGCAAACAGATTTCTCTTTGGCAGTCACTTTAACTGCTGCCCCAGCTTTTTGCTGTCAGCTTTGTTTCCTGATTTGGCATTAGAGAAGTCCAGGCAGTCCTAGTGCACAGTGCATTGGAGTGAGTAAATGCAGCAAGGCAAGCAGGTGAATAATGCCTTTGTTAATGATCACAATACCAGTGTTGTCCATGAGACCACAAAAAGCATCTCCTGTAGTTCAGCACTGTAGCTTTTGGTTCCTTACCTTTAACTTGGTGGTGCCAGCTGGAGAAATTTTTGATCCTTGTTGTCAACTCTGCTTGAGTGGACGCGGCAACATGCTTGGTCAAGAGACTTTCAGCGAAACCAAGAAGAAGCGTTGGGAACCAAGCCCAGCCTTCACAGGTTTATAGCATGGCATGAAACCTGCCCTGCTATTTGCAGGTTGTTTCTGGGGTGAAGCTGATCAAATCACACGTGTCTCATGCCTGTGGGAATTTTTTTCCGCTTTTCTTACGCTTCTTGTATTTCACTGCTGCTTTCTTGTGCTGCTGTGATAGTTAGCATCACTGGTCAGCTGGTTTGCTGTACCCATGATGACCCTAACAGTATCTCATAACCTGCCAATGCGTCTCTCAAAGCTGATAATGTTTGTGGCAGCAGCAGCAGCAAGAAGAGAATATAGATTAAGCTCTCCTAGAGAGGATTTTTCTTTTCCCATTTTCTATTTGGAGGATGCATTCAAAAGGAAAGACTGCTGATAGTGGTAGGTTAGTTAAGAGGAATCATGAGCCCTTTCTAGCAGAATATTATTCTGAACAACTTGTTCATTCATACTTACTTCAGGTTTGTTTGCAGCCTGCTAGGCATGTTGACCCTGGATACATATTTTGGGAAGGACTGTCAGATACTTTTATTCAAACTGGCTGTATTGATGCTATCAGGTTTCCTTCTCAGTGAGTTTTATGTTTCTTGTTGTTAATCAGCTTTACTGTTTCCAGCTACAGACATTGATGAATGTTTCAGAGGCACCTGATGACACAAAGGTCAAGAGGAAGAAGATAAGCAAGTTGACAGGATTGCCTTTAGCTTCTCTTCCTGTTGAGGTGTCAGAACTAAAGACAGACTAAGAAAACCAGAGATACTGTTTGTTATTTATTTCTAAGGAGTTTTTCTGGCAGCTCTTTAAATAAAAGAAAAACCCTCCCTACTATGGCAAATAAAGTTTATTGCAGTAGTGTAACTTATTACCAAGTTACTGCACTAGTAACAGAAGAAATCTGTTTGGGGAGTGAGGGCTGCATTAGATGAGGGGAGAAACATTATTTGTGGTTTTCTGTGCCAGGCAACCTTCAGTCAGAATTGGGGTGGTGATTTATAAATTCCCTTTGTCTCGCTTCCAACGTTTGGACTACAGTGAATCCCACTAAAATGTTACAAAGGCTGTGTCAGTTGAAAGAAGCTGGGCAAAATGTGGGTTGGCTTCCTGGACAGGGTACGTTTGTAAACAGAGTTGCGGAGATTCCTTGCAACAGGAGTGTCCTTAGTGGAGGCAGTGGGCAAATTGTGCTTTAAGCCTTCAGCCCAGGAGTTTGTCTCTCTGGCAGATAAAACTTGTCTTCTCAACAGCTTGATTTATCATTTCTGATGCAGATAGCTGACAAAAAGAAACTTCAGACAGCATGAAGCTCTGGTGAAGTAAAAGGGAGCTTGACACTCAGGGTGGAGCAACAGGAAGAGCACTAGAGGAGCTGACACTTTTCATATTCAGAGTTAAAATGTTTTGGGCCTGTTTTACGTTGCTTGAACTGAGTATTTTTTTTTTTTGTAAAACTGTGCTCTGCAAGCGACTTTTAAAGAATCAGATTGCTATGGGGAAAAGAGACAAAATTATGTATCTTTGTCTCTCAGTCATGTACTGCTGCCTTTTGAAGTGGGAAGGTCCTTGCAACATATTTATGAGTTAAGACATGTCCATAAATTCTACAATGCAAATCACCAGGATCCTTTTTACTTTTACCAGAACCATAAAAACATTTGTATAACTATCTTTATTCAACCTGAGGGATAGCCTGCAGAGCTGTCAAGGAGATATAAGTACAAGCACTTCTTCTTGTTATCATTGACCAGTCAAACCACTTCAGGTGAAAGAATTTGGCTCAGTAAGCAGTCCTGCTGCACCTGATGGCCTCCATAGAAAGGGCTGTAGTACTTTATATGTCTTCGTTATAGGATGAAGTCTCTTCTTAAATTAAATGAAGCTGTCAGGCTTCATTAGCTCTGGGTTTTCTTGTTATTATTCTAATGTAATTATCACTTTTCTTCAGTCAGCCTTCTGCTTGCCTACTTCCAAATAAACTCTTTCCATCTGGAGAGTATTTTGAGATGGGGAAGGTACAGTGAAGTAGTGAAACTATTCTCAGCATTGTGTTCTTCCTCTCCTTTTCAACTATCTAGAATGCTATACAAGGAAATAGAGATAAACAAATACACAGCAACCATAAGAGGATCCTCTTCCCTCAAAAAAGATCATGCAAAGGAAGTCTGTTGAGTATCTGTCTTAGCACATACGATGGGAGAAAGCATCATACGTTGATATATAAGATCCCTGCAGTTCTTTGCTTCAAAAAAGCAGCATTAAGAACTGAGGAATCACCCCTCTCTGCTCTCACATGACAAGACACGTTGCTTCAGCAATAAGTAGTTCTTGGGCATAATGAAATACCTGCTGACTGCAGGGAGTAAGAAAGGCTCAGTCACAATGGGTACATCTATTTGTGCATGCAAGCCCTGTGCAGAGATTCCCAAGCTGACAAGGTGCTTTGCTTAGGCTAATTAGCCCTGCTTCTCTCCTTACGTATTCTCTGGTTATGCTAATTAGGCTGAGCAGGGTGCTGCTAGTGAGGGTGGAACAAGTCTGTCTGTACAGCCTTGCCCTGCAGTGTACCCTCTGAATGCCTGAGCCTGCTCGAGTCTGTGCCAGCCAGCTGTGCAGCCAGCACAGGTATTGCCTGCACTTTTACTGTATGTGCACTTTTACTGTCCATGCTGTCAAGCATCACTCAGCCTTGGGTGGCGTGCTTGGACTGCAGTGAAGGTACTAAATGGTAGGGAAGATCTTGAGCGGCTCACAGCCTGTATCTTCGTTGCTCCCAGAAGAAACACATCCTTCTGGGTGTCTTCAGTCCTGTTCATTCTGTTGCCATGTAAATGACCTTCCTGGTTCTGGAGGTGGTGTTCTGGAGCCCTGAAGGAGCTGGGGGCATTGTGTGAGGGGACAGAAGTACCAAGGCAGACAACCAGAAACGGTGAAACTGAGGAATAAAAGGGTGAAAAACTTAGACTTTCTGCTTTTCATCCTGTTTGTATGTCCAGGACTGACAGAAAAATGGGCTGGAATGTTGAATTAGATCATGAAACCTTGCTAGTTAGCTGTTCTTTTCCCACTCCACCTCTCCCTTCTTCCTTCTCAGGTGGGGTTCTTGCAGAATGAAATGCGTGCAGGGATAGGTGACTTTCCGAATTTGGTATTTTAACATTCAATTCACATTAAGTTTTCTATCAAATATTTTTTCAAAGACACTGAGTAAGCTTACAGAAGACAGGTTTTAGAAGAAACAATCAAAGAAGACCTTGACAATTCCAAAATGACGAGAAATAAAACTGTTTTTACTCATTATAGTCGAAGTGGCTTTTTACTCCCTGACTGTTCTTCCTCTGACTGGCGCTTTCCTGGGAGATGCGGTTGGGAACAAATGCGTATGTATACACACATACACGTATGCCTATCTATATATACATTGATCTGAGTGAGCCTGGGAATGGAAAAGCAAGTGCAAAAACATATGCTGGGTTTGGCAAGTTGGTCCTTTTAGTTGCACAGTTTCCTGATTTACTTCGTTTAAAAGGTGCGTTAATATTCTGTGTATGATGTTCTGAAGTGTGATCAGCACTTGGATCTCGTCAAAAGATGGATGTTCATGTTTCATTCCATCTTGTGAAATAGCAGTCCTCAGAATACCACGTCAAGCCATGAATAAATAGCTATGCTGTAATATTTTGGGGAGTAGCAGTTTCTAAGACAGTCAGTATGATCTCAGTCATTAAGTGAGTAGAAAGTGTTTTGAAAAACTAGAAAGAGCTTTGTTGACTGAAATGGCTGGGCCAGACCTGAAAAGGAAGAGTTTGCTGTTTTAAAACATAGCAGACATTTTAGACATTCTTATCAGGATGCTTCAGTAATGCAGTTGTGTGAAAGACTGATAAGGGAATGTGCAATAGCAGCCCTCATCATTTAAAGTGCCCAAACTTGGCACATTCTGTGGCAATGTAAAATAGCAGTAAATTAAAATCTCATGTTCTGGAAATCACAGGTCTCCTTATTAGCAGATCAGTGTGTAAACACTGGCTCAGTGTGTCTAGTACTGAGGGATGTGTTTTGTTCCTGAAAATGGATGCTCTGCATGCATCCATTTCCATCTGCTGGCTCTGCAGCACACTCCCTGGCGCATGTATAAGACAGTAGATTCAGAATGAGCTATACTCCACATTTTCTAGAGGAAGGCTGTTTTGTATAAACCACACATGAAATCAATGTGTACATAATTTTTACATATCTGCAGTGCAAGTATTTCACCAGTTTTACATCATGACTTAGTTACTGCTTTCAGTCAAGCTGCCTAGTAAGAGCTTGCCAGGAGCATTGTAACAGGACAACTCAATCAGAATTCCAGATTTAATGCTGCTCCTTGGTCAGGTTTGGACTGGCAGTTTTCATTTTGCTCCCAGATCTGCACTAGTTTAATGCATAAAAATGGTTTGAAAGAGCAGGAACAGCTTTGTTCACTGAAATGACTGCACTGAAATTGGAAGTGGGGAGCAGCAGGAGAAAGAACACTGGACTACTAGTGGCAGGGGAGAAATGCCAGTGTTTGCACCCCATGGCCCCCATTGTGTAGACCTGAAGTAGCTCTTTTTTCTCTTACAAGCTTGAGCCCTGAGCCTCCTTGTTAACTTCTGCATGCTTTTAAGGCTGTGTGGCATGTCAGGGCTGGAGCCTCGAAGCAGTAGGGAATGGTGTTTATGCTTGGTCAAAGAGGGAAACCACCATGCCTACACAAACCCGCTTGTCTGATGAGACCCAGTGCTAAAGGTAACATGTAAAGCACTGGTGATTATGGTCCTTTTTATAAATGGTCCTTAATTGAGTTATTATTGGCATTTTAAGTCTGATGACAATGTACTTAAGCTCAATGAAGGCATTTTTATTTACATGTTCCTTCAGGACTTCAAAATGTTGTGAAGAGCACAACAAACCTTGATCGTGGTTGTGCAAAGCTGGCATTATTGGTGTAGCTGAAACTGAAATTGCACTCGGATGGGTTCGGTCTCAGTGACTGTATTGTGCTGGAAAACCCGAGTGATTTGGTTTAGAAAAGATTTGTCATATTAAAGTGTCTCTTCTTGGTTCTACGGGGGTTTTTTGTACTTCCCATTTCTGTTTTGGCAAAGATGGTGTGGGGGATGAGGAATTGCAAATTGATTGTTTGTCTGTAAACCATCTTACTGGAACAGAGACTGTAGGAAGCTTTCTCATGGCTCTTAGTCAGACCATTGCCTTATCTAAACAGTGTGTGACCCTCCAAGATGCTACATGTGGCTCTAACACAGCCTACCTCCCTGATCAGAGTGGATATGGACATGTTTGTAGCAGAGTGAGAGGTGCATTCATTTGGGGAACTGTTCCCATGTGTTTTTAAGTCTTTCCTTTCTGACAGCATCCTTTCACTTGATTTGTTTTAATCCAGTTCACAGGTGGTCCAGGAAGTAGAATTTGATACCTCGATAGAGGAGATTACAAAATGAGGGCAAGGCTGTGTCCTGACATCACAACATGGTACTTCTTTTGACATTGCATTAATATGCAATAACTTGTAGTGGTAGCAATGCAGCAACTCAAAACAAACACTGCAAAACCTTTCATCTCAGATAGTGGTTGTCACTAGAAAGGCAGTTGCCTGTGAGGACCATCAGTCTTAAGACTAGTCATAGCAGCAGTGTGGGACAGTTTATGGAAGGCAGTTTGAGGCATTTCCAGCCCATGGATGTCAGACAGGCTGACAGCAGGTAGGAGACTGATGACAGAGATCAAGACTTGCTGGGCATTACTTGACTCCAGTTTTATGGTGGAATAGGGAAAAAATTGTATCCTCGATCTTTACCTGAAAACAGTAAGAAAGGAGGAGATACAGAGAAGGATATGCGATTAGAGAAATAAACCAACTATTTATGCTGCACTTCCATATCACTTCTTGCAGTAAAAAGTAAATTAAATAATTCCTGTCTTCTTATTTTCTAATTATTTTTAGATTCATCTTATAATGATAGGAACATTCTTCCCTTTGTAAGAATTAATTCTGATATGAAGAATTTAAAACCTAAGGGATAAAATAAGGGACTTTTTTTTAATAAATAAGGAATAATTTAAATTATTCTTGAGCAACTACCAATTACTTTATCCTTTTACATGCAAAGGGAACAAAGGAAAATTGTAGAAATTCAGCTTTGGTAAAATTTGGTTTAATAGTGCTATGCATGGCTGAATTTGAAGAGCAGAGGAAACATTATGGGTTTTTTAAGAGTGGGGGCCCCAAGAGTTTGAGAAGACACCTGATCAGAAAGCTGGGGTTTCAGATCCTATCTTCTTTCTTATTCGGTCTTTTTTGAGCTACTGTTTTGGTTCTTAATTTAAGCAATCACACAGTTTTGTCTTATGTTACCTTTTCATGAAATGCATCTACAATTCAAGTGCACTGAACCTGTTAGAAGCTGGTCTTGCCTTTTGGACAGAGAATTGTGTTTCATGGTTTTTATCGTATCTTTTTTTTTTTTCCTCTGTCCTGTCTGCAAATGGAATAGCTGGTGTCTAGTAATAGACATATATATATGCTGGACTAATATATTAACTCCAGCAGCCCTGTCCTCCTGTGCAGCCTGTGGTTTGAGATGACTCCACTGGTAAGGCACTGGCTTGCAGTCAGGAGACACAGTGGCAGAACCAGAAGGAACAATTATCTGATGGGAGCAACTATCTGACTTGAGGCGTGTCATGACCAGTCAGTGCTGCAGCCATAAAATGAAGATAATGATACTGATATCCTTGGTAAAGCATTATGAAATGTTTTCATGAGTATTTCTGCTCAAGAGCCTTGGTGTTTTTAGTCTGGATTCCAAGGACATGAGATGTGTGTGGTGGTGATGGTGATGATGCCTGTCTGTTTGATTGCCCACCCCCATTTCCTCCCTCCCCTCCCCATAACACTGGTGGGCTAATTCCCACCAAATCCTGAAGGTGCAGAAGTCTCAAAGACAATTAAATTCCTACAATTATTTTTGTTGTTGTTGCTGCATTCAACAGGCAGGGGAGGTGAGAGGCATGAGCTACTGCTGACACTGAGAGGAAAGAGACAGCCAAACTCTGGCCTTGGTAGCTCTCCTTGATGGTGGCTGGCAGTGAGCCCCACCTCTGCATCCGGAGGACTGTGGCATCCCTTGCCCAGGTGCCAGGCCAGCATGGCAGGATATGGAGCAAGGCTGGGCTGTTAAAGGACACCAGAGCAAAGATGGTGCAGAGATGGATAAATGCAGAGGGAAGGCAGTGCACAAATCCTACTCTCTGTTCTTTGGGATGTGTTATTAGAAGGGCACTGGCCCTTCTAAATTCATGGCTGAATTTGCCATGCAAAATCCTGGAGGTGTTTTTGCTTCTGGCTGCTTAAACATTACTTTCTCATGTTCCTGAGATGTTTTCACTCATCTGTACAATGCTGGGTTCCTCTGCCACAAGGAGCTCTGAATCTTTCTGGATTCTTTTGGAACCTTTGGCAAAGCTCTTGTGCTCAGTCCTCTTCATGCTGCTCACATCTTCTGCAGTGAATGCAAATAGAGAGCTGCCCTCTTTCTTTGTAACTGTGCGGCTTCTCCCCACGTATACCAAGTGCAAGAGCCTTCCTTTTCTTGTGAAAAAATTCTCTCTTTGTCCTCAATATACACATTTAATGTCTGGCAGGCCCTGTTTTCTGGCAGACTGCTGATTTTCTCCCTTGCACAGCTCTGTTTGTGCCTCTAGAGCTGGCCTTTTTCTGCACGAGCCCTCTCACTTACTTGGCACAGCACTCTGGTTTTGTATTTTTCTGTACATTGGAGGCAGCTACACGGTAGTAGTAAATTCACAGGGATGCAAATTTATTATCTCTTGTTTAATAACTCAGTGGGGCACATGTTTGTCTTGTATGTTTGAGTGCTGTTTTTAAATAATACTGTATATACAACAGATAGATTTAAAGTTGACTAACCAAGAAAACATCCTCCAGGTTGAAAGAATAAGTGTGAAAGATATGCAAGAGTTGCAGGCTGGTTTTTAGCACTGCTTTGTGTCTGGCGGGCTGATGTACGTGGCTGTAGCAGTTAGATGTCTCATTTACGCACCCAGATAAAGCCAGGGGAGTTTAAAGCAATCAGATTAATCTTGTGTCCTGGAAGAACAAGTTTATCCTTTGCAAGGGAGATTTCCAGATTGTTGGTGGTTTGGGGTTTTTTTTATTTTAAATAAGGAATGTTTGCAGAAGCATCCTTTCGCTGGGAAGAGGGGACAGGTAAACAAGTAGCCAACTGATCACAGGCTCTGTGTCTTCTACAAAGTCAATTATAGGAAGACCAAGACTCTTAAGCTACCTTCATTCGGGTCAATTGTTTTCAACAATGTTAGTTTAGGTAGGTTAAGAGTTCAGTTGTTTTGAAATGGAGAAGCCGTGACCAGGAAGGAACATGATTGGAAAAGCATCAGTCATGGAAAAATAACTATAGCCTAAAGTCAGCTTTCAAGTCTCCAAGTCTTTTTATTGACTTGATAGACCTAAGGTTAGGCTTTCAGTAAAGAAAGTCAAGATCAGACATGTCTCTGAAATAATTTTCAGGAGTTATTTAAATGTAACATACTTCTTTGCCATTTTAATAAGAATCTCTTGAGTTGAACTTACTGTTGCTGCTGTGGCTTTAGGTTTGTAGTCAAAGCCCATTTTGTATGGGAATATGAGTACATAAATGTAACAAAAGGATGCTCCAAACCAAAGAAGTCATAATGTGCATGTGTATGTTTGCATGGAGAATGGAGGTTTCAGACAATGAATCACATTGGCTTCCAAATCCACCTATCTTTGCAGTCATTTTGGATGACAGTGGATAGTAGCTTTGGCTGTTGTACAGTGAACACACTAATTAGTCCAGGAAGGGCACCTCTAACTTCTGGTTGAAAATCCCATCTTTGAATCAAAGGGAATTTGCAGCCTGCAAATAGTGTCTGAATCTGTTTCAGATCTTTGTCTATTAGCTTGTCTATTATTATTTTTGCTTTATTTTCATGTACCTCTTGTTTGCATTGAAGCAAGAGGTGCAGAAGACCTATTTACGTGCTTCATGCCATGTCTGTTTTCCTGACAGGATGGGACAGGTTACGGCAATGCATTTTTTAGGTTTTTGAAATGGATTATTAATGCCTTATTAAGTTCCCAGTGTCCAGACCTCATGGCTTCCTCCACTTTCCTCAAGGACTTGTTAACAAGTCTTATAACATTCAGCCTAATTTTCACTTTTTAAAAATTTCTCTTAAGTTGCCCAAGACACCATCTTACATAATTCTGTCTAACTCACTTGTGATGTTGCCTATAACACTAGGGATGGAATCAGCAGTACATGGATACTGGTAATTGACTGTTCCTTCAGTGCATGCTTGGAGATTCTCCTGAGAAGCTGCCCACATGATATGTCAAACCCAAAAGCAGAGAAAATGTGCTCTGGACAGGCACTGAAACTCTGAGATGTTTGGGTTTATCTGAAGCAGTGTGACTGAGCCTTTTTTGCATTGGCTGATTTGAAGTGGTGTTGCCGCACTTCAGAATTTCTGAAGGACTCATTTCATCACTCTGCCTTTAATTTCCTTCTACTGCTCTCAGTTCTTTCTTATTTTACTGTCAGTCCTATATGCTCTCGCAACACTAAGTTTTCATTTCTTCCTTTTATTTTCCACAGTAGATGGTGAAGTCACATCCCACATGGCTCTGCCATCTGGAACAGCTTCCCTGACTCATATTCCTTTCAAGTTTCAACTTTATCATTGGCCTCTATGTGATAATCTTCCTTCTAATAAAACAATCACATCTTATGCCCAGAGGCTGTCAGTTCTTCTCTGTTCAGTTTTCTTCCTTGAGACGCGTAGCTCTTGCCTACACTTTGATACACAACATATATTGTGATCCGTACTTATTAGACATGAAAGACCTGTTTTAGAGACACCTAATACATAGCTGTGTCTAATTCTTGTTCAAGACAACACTTCAGGGCACACTTACCTTTTTAACACCCTCTTGTCTTTTTGATTGCAGTTGGCTTGACTGATTGAAAGTTAGGTACACGTGTAAGTGCTGTGAATATGATAAAGCCTCAAAGGTGAGACATGTTTTTTTTTATTTAATTTTTTTAAAAAATCAACTAAAGCATATTGCATAGTCTGAAAATAACAAAAGATTCAACAGAGAAGATTTCAAATCTACATTTCCTTAAGTCTCATCTTGAAAACATCAAATGCTGTAAAATCAAACAAAAATATACTTTTCAGACTGTTGACTCAAAACATTTTCTGCTGCACACCAAGATTTTCAGTATTTGATATATTATGCAGTTTTTCTAAATTTAGGAAGTCTCATACTTTGTGGGATTCCATAGTACAGCTGCTGAGCTGCAATACTTGCATGAAAAATGGCTGTTAGTTTATTGAGTGGGTGGACACAACTTGCAGTGCTACTGCTTTTCACCTAGTGGCTCCCTTAAAGCTTCCATGGTATGAGGAGCAGATGCAGCTAATAGCAGCTGTGCCTGGGCACCACACAGTCCTGGCTTTGTCCGCAGTACATTCACTGACAGGAATTGCTGTAGGAGCAGTGGAGGGGCTCAGCTGTGTGTTTTTGAGCGCTGGATGTGGTCTATCTCAGACTCACCATGAGTTCATGGAAGATCTGCTTGAACTTTTGTTTCAGACTGTAAGGCTTGGGTCTGGGGCACTGCAGACAGAGAACCACTCACTTCTGAAATAAATGAAAGCTCACTTGCAGGGTTCTACCCATTTCCCCCATCCTTACCCCTTCCTCACTATTTCTTACTTCTTTCCAGGCAGAAGGTCTGTCCAGAGAGGACACACAGGAACATGTATCCTTCCTAATTCATAAAAAGTGAGGATCAGGGAACAATGCCTGACTTAATAATAGCTCTTTAAAGGAGGCTCACTTAGAGTCCAGCTGGCATTGGAATTGGTTGTCCTTGGGGAGAATGCCTCACCTTCAGTGTGTCTCCTACCAAAACCAAGAAGGGGAAATGCATTCCTGCTCCCTAGGAGTGTCTTCACTGCCCTGGACTGTCTGAGTTGCACCTTAGGAAGTCACAAAGCAAAGTGGCTTAGGCTGCTCTTGCAGCCCACAAAAGCAAAGCTACCAGTTAATTTATTATGGAAACCTGCATGGTGTCACCATGGCCTAACTTTGGGCAAATTACTACAAGGAAGAGAGTAGTAGCATACCCTGCAGAGTGGTTTTGTAGGCTTCTCAAGGAGTTTTTGTTTGTTTTCATTTGGTTTAGGTTTTTTCACTTGGTTTGCTGTCCCTACCTAAGCATACAGTTCCAGTTCTTGCTGTTTCAACAATCCTCTCTTTGCTTTGGATCACTGGGAAGTTATGCAGTAACTTCTCATTTGCTTCTAGAGTGATGACACTGGCAGTGCTGTAACATGAGAATGTTTTTGAAGCCTTAGTGTGGGCATATGATTGTCAAAGTTGAGGGGTTTTAATATAGAATTTTAACCACACTGCTTCATTTATGAGAGATTTGCTTTGTCCTCCATAAAATGAGGAAAGTAACTGAAGACTGTTTGTCGCTTAGTTCCTTGTAAATCATGGGGATAGTACAGCCAAAAGTCCTTCTAAAATGCATTGGTTTTGTGCCTTTCATATAGTCCCCTATTCAGACTCACATGGATGTGTATTTTCTTACCTCTCTTAAATGCTCAGTAGATGTGAAAAACCTTCCTCTGTGTGGCAGTGGAAATACCAGTGCAAGTAAAAAAGATTCATGTGTTCCTTTTCCCATTCATCACAGTTCTCGGAGATTTTTGTGGGAAATTCATCCCTGAGGACCAAACTAAACCTAGATTATGGCATTAAGCCAACCTGAAGCACTGTTGTGGGGAATTTCTGAAAAGTCCATTGTTCCCAGTGAAATCTCTCTTTTACTATGCTTCCCATTTTGCAGAAAGCATATTCCTCACACCAGTGTTGCCATGCTTGTCAGTTCAGCGAATGTTTCCTTGGCATTGCACTTGCTGTTTTTTTTACCATGAAATGCTTTTAGGTAAAGTTATCATAATATAAACAGAAAATTGACAGGCTGTATACTTCTAGTTAGTATGTGCTATAGTGGTGATGACATGGGAAAATATGTTGTTTTTCTCCAGATTACTGTTTGAGGTTAGTTCTAGACAATTTTTTTCATGATGTGCCAGCTAAAATTAAGAGAGCATGGCTTTGAAGTAAGCAGGTTAATTTGATTTTTTTATAAACTTGATAAAGCCCTGTTGTCAAACAGTAGATGTTGTTATTTTGGGAATTAAAAAGAACAGAACCAGACATTAAAAGGAGTAAAGGGCTAAGAGGACTAAATTCCTCCTTCCAAGAAGATTGTCTCGCTGCATAATCTAACCAGAGGTGTCTCACTCATAGCTCTGGCAAAGGCATAGTGTGGCCTGCAGGGCAAAAGTCGACAGAGTTCGAAGGCTTCAAGAAGAAGCCTCTTCTTCAGCAAAAAGTGGCAGTGTGAAGGGGGGATGGGTAGCAGCAAGCAAAGCTGGTGCTTTCTGCTGGTGGCAGGAGCATTTCACAGACCTGTTCCTTATGTACCGTTCTGGTATTAACAGCTGGAGTGGTGCAGCATCCTGCCAGGATGGCAGCTCAGCCATGGGGGCACCTTGCACACTTCATCAGGGTGGGACAATCTACATGCACCAAAAGATGTCACAGTGCTGAGTCAAGAGAGCAGTGCTCTATAGGACCACAGAAATATGTGCCCTGTTCATAAGATAGAAGCAAAAAAAGGAGCCATTAGAGAGGAGGGGAATGTTTGATGTCTTCATATCTAATGAGAAAAACAAAGGTGACTCAAATGTCACTTTCTTCCCAGACAGAAGTCTTTTTGGTGTAGGCTGCCAAAGTTTATTTCAGTAGTGGTATGCAAAATACACTGAATTTGTGTGTGTCTAAACCATAGATTTTTTTTCTTTCATCTGCTTCTGTGTCACTCTGTGTTGCAAGGTTGCAGTTTCATGTGAAAGGCTTGACATATTTAATTGAACCCTGAAACAACTCCAATGAGCTTCAGCAGAATGAGACGTAGAAGAAAGTAGAAGGTTAGCAGAAGACTCATTAACCAAACTCACATTTTGAAATAAGCTCCTGCAGTTCTGGAGAAGACCTAACTCCATCTGCTACACCAGTGTGTGAGTTTGGTTTAAATTTGCTCCAAGGTCTTTGCAGTGTTTGGGCACAGAGAGACAGGTTAGCTGTGGGAGAGCAGCAGCCTTAAAGGTGAGTGTGATTGCTTTCACCCCAGCAAAAATGCAGGCCTAATATAGGGCTGTTAAGGACACTCCACTCAGGTGAATATTTTTCTAATGTTTCTATTTTTTCTTTGCTTGTGAGGGCTAATCTCAGCTCTTTTTGGGGCGTGAGGAAGACTGGGGAGTGGAGGGTGCTTTCTGACATCTCCCCTGCCTCTGAGGCTTCTTGAAAGTTAGACCGTGCTGACTTTTGGGTGGTGCCCTTTAGCCCCAGCAAACACTAAGAGCATACAGTATGGACAGCTTGTTCCTAAAACACTGCCAGAGAGTCAGAGGAGGAGATGGTCTTCTAATGCTAATATTCTCCTAATTCTGATAGTCTTCTAATGACTCCTGAAGGCACCATTCCCTTTCTCAGCACCTCTTTTTCACTCCTTTGTGTACTTAGTACTGCCTAGTACTCTGAGTAGTTTAATTTTAAGGCCCAACTCAGAAAAGCTCCCATTTTCCCTACTTCTGATGAAATACTGTAAAATATTTGAATCTGTTTCAGTTAACATGATGATAGCATATTGATTAATATGATAATATAGTCTGACCACTACAGTTGTTCAATGAGGTTAAGCATATAGAATGTAAATAAAAAGACAATCTTAGACAAGGACAGTCAGTTGTTATGATGGTTCAAATGGTGACCTTTCAGCTTGGCATTTGTACATCCAGAATGAAGACAGGTGGAACAGCTAGCTGCTTCTCTCAGGCAGATATCCTTCAAAGGGTACTTCAAAGTTCACTGCAAGGAAAAAATGTGTTGTTGCACATTGTGTATCTAAAATAAGAGGTGAGATTTTGGCAATTCCCTGGATCAGTTACTGACATGTATCTTTATTCTTTTCTGAGGCCTTTTACTCCATGTGGGACTTTTTAAATTCATTGGATGAAAGTCTTGTTTATAAAGTAGAAGTAAGCAAACACAACAGTAGAGAAGAGGGCTTGCTTGTGTTGATGTGTTTAATAGTAAAAACCAAAGTGACTCAACAGTTGCTTTCTTCAAAAATAGGAATGTTTTTGGTGAGTGCTGCCTATGTACTGTAGGATGTGGTGCCTTTTATTTCCATGGCCTTGCTCGCTGTCTTCAGAGCAAACACTTGCATAACAGTTTGGTCAAACACTGCCTAGGGACGAGGCCTTTTCCTCGAAATTATGATGGGAGGAAATTCACACACATGCAGTGGGATGCTGAGCACAGTGGGATTCTGATCCTGACTGCAGCCTCTGGGCACAATGCTGTCATAACTTTTAAGTAATAATAATACTGTAAAAAGTTAAATAAATGTGTCAAGTTAATTTTATGCTCTCCTCCCCTCAGGCAAATTAGCATAGATTGAATTTTCTAATAATCAGTCCAAGGAGTTATCACTGAGTAGACATACCTGGTTTCTGTGAATTGTGCATCGTACATGGGTGACAGATTTTGCAAGGAGCAGAAAGGCTCCCAGACTGACCTGTCAGGATCAGCTCCAGTTGTACAGATACTGTATGACTGCATTTGCCATTAATTGGGTTAGTTATAGGCTACATGTGTATTGCCATACAGCTCAGATTTTGGTCACTTACATTTACAGCCTTACAAAATAATACACTGAACTGTGTGCACTGGGCTGGGCTTGTTAAACTGTTGTAATAAAGCATTTTACAATTCCAGGCAGCCCTTCCCAAACATATTGTAGAGCCTATTAACAAACACCTGTCAAGTTCAATTGAAATGTCTGAGTGGTCTGATCTAGATCGTCTGCTGTCGTGCCAGAGAAAGCAGGGCTTGTACAGCACCAGCCGTGCCAAGCAGTGTGCCCAGAGATGGGGTACTTGGGACCTTAAAAGAGGGGCTTCAAGGAGTTCTTGGCTTGCCTTTCAACCTGGTGGATTTTGGTAGTAAGTAGTGAAGAAAAAAGAAGTAAAAAAGAGTAAGGCAAAGAACCTCTCTGTTCTGTGTCACTCGGCTGTGACATCAGTCTCAGAGCATTTCAAGCTCTTCATTCTCTTGCATTTTTCTCTATTTTTTCAAGTGAGGATACAGAAGTGTAAACAGATCTTTTTCTCTGCTACTGACTTTAATGAGGGCTGGCCCCTGCTACATGTGTGAAAATTTCTTGGCTAGGAAAGATCTAGTGTTCGTTGTACCGTAGCTTTGGACATAAAGTCCAAACTCCCTATTTGCTTCTCTTGACAGAGAGTGCTACTTACATGCATTCACTTCCAGAGACTGAACTTAAAAAAGAGGAGAGAGGGAAAATTAGCCCAATAGGATGTCAGAAATGTTTGTGGAGGGTTTGTTTTGTTTGGAGATTTTTTCCCTTCCTTCTCCCTGTCTCTTTTTTTTTTTTTTTTTTTTGAATCATGAATGCAGAATCCAAGGAGGCTCAGCAATCAGTGTGTTTGAATACCAGCCAAGACACTAAACTGGCAGCCATCCATTCTGATATCAGCGTGAGTGAAATGTGTACTCAGTAACTGGATTCAGGCTTTTCATAGTTTGCAAGCAAATAGTTCTGCTTTTGCAGATCAGATAAAAAGCAGAAAAAGCTGTGCAGTTCTCGCATGTAAGAGGGAGGGGGAGTCTACACCTTTGAAAAGGGGCGTTAACATTTCTGTGTCCCAGTCAAAGTTCTGTGCCGTATATCATTAAGTCGTAGGCTATGTTCTATTTCCAAAAGGCATTTAATTATCTATTTTAATGTTTCAACCACTAAGTCTGCCTTGCATAAAAGCTGTGAGTACCTCACACTGGTAATAAGCTGTAGGAAAGTGAAGTAAATTGGCATTTTGCAAAAAAGGTTGTACAAACCTAATGGAAAGCTATGCAAATCAGCTATGATACAGCCAAATTTGCATTTTGTCTTGGGTTTAGTGATGACATGCACAGCATGACTTTGGCAGGATTGCCTCTTGGGATGATGCATGCACTGGTGATGTGACCCTGTAGGGTCAATTTAACAAACGTAACATTGTGATTTTCCATGCAGTTTCTTCGAACCACCGAGTAATGTGCAGCAATAAATAGTTCTAGAGGAAATCGATTTTTAAGAGTAAATGCATTCAGTAGGAGGAAAAAGTGTTATACAAATCTTTTGCTTTGCCAAAAGAACATTAGCAGTTTTGTTTGGTGTTGCTCAGCTTTCCAGAGTAACTCCCTTCTGCTGTCTTATTTCATTCTTTGTTACTCTTTGCTTGAGGAAATGTCAGGACTTGGAGGTGACACAGAGTTCTTGTGCTCAGATCATTAGAGCAATACACGGGGGAGGGCAACATGCTTGCAGGCAGCTGATGGTGCAGTTCCACAGCCTTTGAGTTCTCTGAACAAGTAGTAGCTGTTAAGACCTGTTGTTCTGCCCAGCTGAGAAGGAAGGTGGGAGCATACTTGAAGTTTCTGGTGATATTAAAGCTATTCTATGGAGGATAACATGCAAACAGACTCTTGGTGTCCTTTGCAGCCTGTTTTATGTTGGGAGAGACATGCTTGCTTTTTAGGTGTTGCTATAAGGTACCTCTGAAATTATCTTACCTGCCTTTGTCCTTATGTAAGTTTTGGTTCGCTTCAGGAATTCTTTTCCTATGTCAAACTGAAAAAAACAACTAAAACCCTAAATGAAATTAATTGGAATTTTTGGCATTGGCCTTCACATGCTACATGCTCTCTCCAGCCACCTATTTGAACAAAAACTTTATCTCTTTTCTGTCGTGAAAATGGACCAAATTAAAAATTCTGTACAGGCTTTACTTGTCACAAGAGAGAATTTGCTGCAGCATCCCTTCCCAGTTCTTTGGAGCTGTGTGACAGCTCCATCCTGAGGGGTGCTGGGCACCCAAAAGAAGTGCAGGGTGTTTTAATTTCCTGTGCCATGACCCTGCATCCCTTGAAGTGAATGAAATGCAGTAGGGTTTGGGCTGGAATCCTATCAGGGCTGCTCAGGAGCAGCCTGATAGAAATATCTCTCTTTAAGGCAGTATTTAAGCAGCATTTCTTATTAGGGCAGGGCTTGAGCTGGAGCTCGGTATGTTTTGGTCAAAGCACCTGGTAAAAGGCTGTCCCTAATTGAAGCACAGCCTTAAGTACTCTCTTCCGGTGACCTCAGTGCTCTGTTAGTTTGCCTTTCAGAAGCAGAAGGAAATTTGGCTGCTTTCAAATAAAGTGTTCTGGTTTGAGAAGCAAGACCAGCGGGACACCCCAAGTCAGAAATACAATTTATTAGAAAAAAGGGAAAATAAAACAAGAAAGGAAACAAAATACATGCAATAAGAAAACCACTGACAAAGTCAGAATACAACCTGACACCCTATGGTGATAGCAGTCCAAGCAGAGTGGTCCAGTTGAAGCGGTGATCCTGTAACAAACTGGGTCTGACGATCCAGCAGTAGCTCTTATCCTCTGGGAGTCCAGTAGGCAAGCGCTGCTGTGGTGTTCAGAGTCTCAGCTTATATCCAGGCTGGAGTGCTTTGTTCCCCCCTCTGGGCNCAAAAAAACCAAAACAAACAAACAAACCAAAACAAAAACAAAACAAAACAAAACAACAAAAAAAAAAGGCAAAAAAAAAAACCACCAACAGCCCAGCAAGCATCTTCTTTTTGTCTTTTTTTCCTTTTGCTACTCTATAAATAGTCAAAACATTTTTCAGAGCAAGTTTAGTTAATGTTTTGCACTGGTGAGTGAACACTGTTCCATGCTTCTGAATTGAATCTCCTAAGATTCTTGAGTGTAATTTAATTTACATTTTTAAATGAGAGGAAGATAGAGTGCTGTGAAGTCCTGTCTGAATTTTGTCATTGACTTCATTCAGAGTCCTTTGAGTGCATTTGGGAACAGTTTGGTTACATTGGATACACATTGAAAGTTTTGTTTTCTTATCCTTACCACATAGACTATCACATCATTCTTTAAACCAATGCTGTTTTTGCTGTCCACATGCAAGAAATTATGTGAACATCTGTGCAAGCTGCAACACAGAAGAAGGTGAATTCTTGGTAGCAGAGCCCTTTCATACCCCTGACTGCAGAGGGTCTGTGTGCAGCCATCACCCTTGTTCTCACACCACACACTCTGAATTTCATGTTCTACCACTTCACTACCAATAACAACTAGTAGGGGTTTTTCTTGTTGGTTTTTTGTTTGGGGTTGTTTTTTTCTCTCTCCCCTGTTTTTTCGAGCACCAAATGTATAGTTTCATTTTGGCAGCTGGTTTTATCAAGCAAATGGTATCGGACTTGTGTGGGATTTTGTGAATCATTAGCAGAAATACTGCTGTGGGTGGACTAACCCCTTCAAAGAGTGTTTCTGGGGTGGAAAGGTGCAGGGAAAATAGGGTCATGCCTCTGATTTCTTTTGCATCTCTGCAAGGGTGATATCCTTTTTCCATTGGCAGCTGTCTGCTGTTTCTTACTGACGCTAGAAGGAAGAAAGGTGATGCTGCTCAGTCTCCCTGCAAGCAGAGCGCTTCTCACAGCTGTCCCTGTGTGACAGGATGCTGCAGCACAAAACACATGTTTTGGTTGCAAGACTGTGTAACACAAGCCTGTGGTGTGAAAAGCCAGGGCAGCAACAGAAGCACCCAGAAGAACACACTTAGGTGTCTGTGCTTTAGGTGTCAAGACTTTCAAACCAGCTTCACTGGCTGGGTTTATTTCAGTTGCAGATATCAATACTTCTTCGGAAAGTGTTACTGCCTCTCCACCTACAAAATGCAGCCCTGTTTCCATCCCAAACCTCGCTGGAGATCACTTACCTTAAAGTAAGTGCTGTCCCCTCACTTTCAATGGCAGGGCCCAGCCCTGTGTATCTGGACTGTCGCCGTCAGCCTAGTCTCACAGGAGCAACATATCTTCCCAGGAACAGCCCGTGAGTGGGACACTTTTAGAAGCATTTGTTGGTCTCATTATGTGTGCAGATTTCTCATCAAGGAAACCATTCAGGAATAATGTGCAAGACTTTTTCAGAGTCCTGCTGCCTTCCTAACAGAATTACAGGTCTTCAGAGGCCAGCACCAAGAGCTGCAGCTCTGAGCCTGTGCTGCCAGCACCCAGAGCACATGGGTTTGCATTAGCACATCCCACTGCCAATGTGTTTTCTCTCTGATGAAGTACTGAGGAGGTGTGCATATGTTTGATTTTGTGTGCTTCATCCAAAGTTTAGCAGAGAAATTTCTTACCAGAAGCACATTTGTGTTGGGTAGGGGTTTTCCTGTTAAGTCCTAAAGTACCATCCTGTCCTGTGCACTAAAAAAAAATCGTTCCCTTTCCAAGAGATAGTTTAAAAGACAATGTGAGAAGAATGATGAAATTGGAGAGGGGTTGAAGGGGAGGAGCAGCAGACACCACTCTCCGTCCAGTGTCCAGTTAATGCTTTTGTTGAAGTGTAGTGCAGTGCTCTGACACACAGCAAAAACCTGCTTTGATGAGCTATAGCTTGTTGGGCCTATTGCTCTCCTAAGCATAATTTACGACGAATAAATATGTGAAGGCCTTCTCTGGTTCTTCCTATTGCTTGGCTGCTCTTTCTGTTTCCTCAGTTTGGGAATGTCAAAGAAAAATGAGTAGTGTTGTTATTTCAGGCCAGCTCCCATAGCCATGGGAGGAGCCATGGAAGGAGCAGGGTGTGTTTAGGTGGCTGCTCTCCTGCCTTCCTATGGAAATCCAAAGTGCAGCTTTCTCCTTGAAATTCACCCAGGTGGGCACTGCTAGCCCCTCGGCTGGTCTCTCTGGAAGAACTGCACTGAAGGCTGCAGAGCTGTAAGGAGCACTGTAAGGATCTCGGTGGTAGAGATGAGCCAAGGCAGAGCATGTGGCCAGCATCTCGGCTGCCTCCTCCTGAGCAAGGTGGGCCATCTACAGCCCTTTGTCTGACATGTGTGCATGCCCATAAGGAGCTTATTTGATAAGGTTGCAGAGTATCTAATTGTACTAGCTGTACTGCTATCCCCACAAAGCTTAGCAGCTGTAGCTGTAGGTCCAGACTGAAGCAAAGGAAGGAGGTGTCCCTGGTGGTGAGATGGATTCTCCCCTCCACACTTGGGCAGACATCATCCCATGCACAAATCTCCCATGTGAATCATGTCAAGCAGCTGCTTGGTGTATCAGAGGAAGACCAGACTCTCTTACCCCTACACCACCCTTGTAGCCCCTTTATGCTTCTGGCAGGTCATTTGTGCTGTGGGACGGGCAGGGTGGGAGTGCAAGGCAGATCCTGTTGCAGCACGCAGAGAGAATGTGGTAGATACACTTTGTACCCAGCTCCCACTGCTGCCTGCACAATGAGAGGAAGCGAGACACAGCACGAGGAGGCACAGAAGGAGCAACTCCTTGGTGTGCTGCCGGAGCTCCACGGCTTTGGCTGCTTCACCAGCTCAGGTTCCTCTGCCCAGCCACTGCACCCTGTGGCAGTGGCTGGGCAGCATTTCTGGCGTTTCTCCCCTGCCTTGATGCAAGTGGCAGCAAGATGTGGCTGCTGTTGATGGGTGGGGGGAACAGCTGCCAGTTTGCAAAGATTAAAAGCTCATTTTCAGCGAGCCGCTGGAGCAGGTGTGGGGATTAGCCTGCCACAGCATGGCCACAAAGCAAGCTTGGCTGCAGCCTGCTGGGGCTCCCGTGGGTGAGGAGGAGGTGGTGATTGCCTGCATGCCTGTGCCTATGGTTTGGGAACACTGTTTGCAAACTGAAGAGTGATGGGATAAATCCTCTGGTGCCATCCCAGTTGTGGAGAGCTTGCACACTGAGGCCTGGGGCAGCACCAGCTCTGGGAATTTGGTGTGGCAGAGAGTTGGTGGCCCAAGTGGTCATTGTGGGAGAAGTTTTGAAATGACAGCAATGGTAACAGCAAATTCCAGCTTCTTCAGGATGCTGGAGGCAGGGCTGGGCCAATGGTCATGCTGGTCGTGGCAGAAACAAGACCTTGGTGGAGTACTGTCCTATCCCTTGTAGTTACACGAGACTCATGTAGAACTTCCATAAATGTATTTCTCCAGGCATATTTCCTTCCCCCTTCCCTTCCCACCTAGAGATTGAACCTCCTTGGAATATGACGCTTTTTTTTTAGAAAATAAAATACTAATAACAACAGTAATAATGATGATTTTTTTTATTTGTTCTGAGGATTTTTTGCCTTTGGTGGCTCAGTTCAGGATATAGTACAGTGTCTGAAACTGTGTGGCTTCAGATGTGGCAGTATGAGCCTTTCCCCCTCACAGGTATGGACTAACTGCATGGTGTATTTGTATTGTAGACCTGGTTTGTGCCATTTTTTTCTAATCCAAAGCAAAGATGTGATCCTGTATGCTCATAAGGAAGGCACATACATGCGTACACCTTACCTGGCATGTCCTGAATAGAAAGAAGACAGCCCCAGAGCAGTGAGTCTCTTCACTGAGTCCAACAGCACTCTGTTCTGGAGCCAGGAACTTCTCTGATCAGCCTCAGGGAGAACATCTCTGGTCTTACAGTAAAGCATTCCTGGTCCCTGATGGAGAACAGCATTTTATGCACACGCAGACGTGCGTTGTCATGTTGCATTTTGAATTGGTGCCCTGTTGTAGGGTGGAATACTGCTGCCATGTTTGAATATTACTCTTATCAGGATAGTCAGTTGCTTCGTGCTCAGACACACAAATGCACATGTGAAAGATTTGCAGAGGCAGGTGGTAGCCTGTATTTTTCTTCTGTTTGCAGTTTTTAAATAAAAAAGAAATCTTTTCAAGTTCTACACTGTCAGGAATGTGGGTGTCTGGCTGAATGAAAGAAAAATAAAATAAACTTGCATAATAAATACACTAGTAAATTTGCAATTTCCCTAAACTGTTAGCATAAATACAACTACTTTGAGGGGTTGGTTTGCTTGGTTGCTTATCTGAGGAAGAGGAGCAGCTTTTGAAAAAAGTTTCCCAGAATGTCTTTCCTTACTATAATTATGTTAATTACTAGCAATGTACTTACTTCAGTTACAGCATGAAGTGCTACTCTCTGACAAAATCAGATGTGCTTTCTTTTACATCATGTCATTGTCAAGTATGGAATAAGACTCCAAAGGCCTTGAGACTATCTGCGTGTGGGGTTTTCTATATTATTTATTTAATAAGACTACTTTTTTTCTTTTTCAGCATTTTAAAAGATGACTGCCTAGAGGTAGGCACCTGGATTTATATTTAGGGACTGAAGCAAGCGGGATGGCTTTCAAAGGTCCTGCATACCTGCAGCTCTCAGAATTAATTAAAGGCAGATGTTCTTTCTTGGCAAGTTTGACAGAAACAAGTAGGAGATGCTGGGCGCCCAGCACCTTTGAAACACTGGCAGCTCATTCAGATGCCTAAAGATGGAGTTAGGCAGTTAAATCTAGGCACCCAAGTTGGAAAGGTTTTGGCCCTGTAATCATAACAATCGCTGTCCCCTCTGTCCTGAAGTGCTGTAGCAGGGATTCATCTCAGAAGCTGGAGGTTCATTCGTGGGAGCAAGCAGGGACAAGGTCTGTGTCTCACTGCGGTGGAAGCGAGCTCAGCTGCCTGCCTTGTAGCACATGCAAACGAGGGTCAGATGGCTTGACAGTTGGTTATGAAACTGAATAGAAATTATGCAAAATGGGATTGATTTTACACATCTTTTTAGGTTTTGTCTTTTAGGAGCTCGAATCTTTAATTAAAATACCAAAGACAAAAAAAAGAAAAGTACAGGCAGCTTCACATATATACTGGATGTAAAGTAATAGCCTGCTATGCTCTTTTCAGAGATCATTTTTATCCCCTTGCAACTGAGAATATTAAGCCATTTTACAACTTGCCAGAAGTGACACCTGCTTTCATACTTCTAAATAATTACTTCAGCTTTGACAGAAAGTACTTGGCAGGGTGCATACAAATTATGACTTGCTTCAGGGTACAAATAATGTCATATTGACTTTAAGAGTTTCTTTTTATGCTCAGGATATTTGCATGTACAGGTTTTGTTGGTATGAAACAAGTGAGTAGAGCAGAGTTCTGTGTGTCTTCTTAATGTGTATTGGATAGTGTCAGCCTACAAACAGACAAAAAAAGGTTTTCAGTGGCTATTTGAGTGTGTTTGGGTTTTTGGCTTTTGTTTTGCAACCCTCTATTATAAAAATGCCCTAGGCAAATGCAAGAAATAAAATGACTTATAATGCTAGATACTCACTCTAATTGTCTTACTACAGGAAAGAACTTGCCTGAAGGTAAGTGGCATCAATCTGCAAAGACTTCTCTTCCTCTTCCCTGCCTTGCAGTCAATGAATGTTCATTTTAAAGTGCATTTGAATGTCATATGCACTCTTTTACCCACTTTTTTCCTCTTCTTGCTGCAATTAAGTACATTGATGAAGTCACATTCACATCTGAATAAAATCAAGGTCTTTATGGTATATCTCCCCCAAATTATAGCTAGAAGGTTAACCTTCTGCAATGGTTGTTAATTACTGAATAGCCGTTAAAGTATTCAGGGTTAAATGTTTTAATATGTTCTATGTAAAAGTCCATTTTGGGAGAAGGTAGCAGATGCACAGAGGTCAGTGATATACTTGCCCAAAATCAGCCCAGGATTTCTGGTGGAGGACAGGTGCCCTTCCTCATCAGGGTGGCAGGAGTTTTACTCTGGGTCCCAAAGGAAATTATGCCTTCTCTTCATTATTGTGTTGTTCATCAGCAACATGAAGTTTAAATCTAAGGAAAGGGAATGCTGAATTGGATTTCTCTATTCATATCTGCAACCTGTCTCCCTGACCATTTTTCTTTAGCAAAAAGTAGGCAAAGGAGAGAGTGAGGGATGGGTAGAGGTTGCTGTTAAGCAGCTGAACTCTTCCTGAAGGTGAGACAAATGCTTTCTGAAAACCAGAACACAAAGTTTTAATGTGAGATTCCTTAAAGAACTGGAAGAGGTAGGCATTGATAAATACACGGCTTTTGCAAGGCAGAATGAGCAAGTGTGGAAAGCAGTTGGGAGTCAGGCAGTTTCTTACCTGAAAAAAAAGTACAGTGTGTGACTTCTCCACCTCCGTGAGGGGACTTAAAAAGACAAATGCCTTTTGCTTCCTGCCTGAAAGAAGTTAAGCTCTTTCTGTAAAAAGAATGAATTTGGAAAATGTCTGGTGTCTTTTTGTGTGCGTGCATATTAGTTCCGTGTCTTTTATCAGGCAGCACTTTAAGAGATACAAAGTTCATATGTGTGTGTGTTTTATTACCTGAAAGACTTTGGCAAATTGCAGGGAATTCAGACAGCTGCAACAAAAGTGATTAATGGACTAGAGAGAAAAAAGATTAAGAATTAAATAAATACAGTTTGTCTGAGTGAGAGACAAAGAGGGTGAAGGAGCAGAGTGATGTTAAAACTACGAGTGCTGCACCTGAGGAGTTATAAATATCTGAATTTGAAAAACTGTTTTGGGTGATCCTGTGACTAGGAGTAGTGGGATAAATTTTAGTGTAGAAAATGTAGGCTGAAATCCAGAAAGACTTCCATCTAGTAAGATCTGTTAGACTGTGAAATAGTCCCCGGTGGGAAGGGGTGGAAGCCACTTCACTCGAGTAATTTGATCTACACCAAACAAAGGCACTGGAGAGGTCCTGCGTTGAGCAGGGGTCTGAGCATCACCTTTGAGGCATCTCTCCCTCCTCCCTGTGCTATCTGTGGACGGTGCCAACACTGACAATGTATGGAAATCACACGGGGATTTCTAAGAGCACTGTATTTTAGCATATATTTGAATAGGGATTTCCTTATGGAAACACAAAAATCCCTCTCTGTTCAGCTTCCTGCCCTGCAACTGTTTCTGCTTGCTGTACAAAACCCCAAAAAAAACCTAATGAAAGAGAGCAGAAGTTGCCTTACTGTAAAACTACCTAGTGATAAACTTTTTCATACTTGACTTGAAACGGGCTCATCAGGCTATTCTCCGGGGCTGAGGAAAAGCTGTTGGCAAGCTGCATACAGCCATTACAAGTGAAAATGACTGAGCAGAACAGGCCTGTTTTACTCATTCACTTTTCTGTTGTATCCAAGCAAGTCATAAGTTCTTAAATTCTACTCTTCATGTAGGGGCTTGGTCTCCATAGTTATGTACCTTGTTTTCTTGGCCATAAAGGTAATTTTTAAGTGCATAGCTAGAAAGCTGCAATATGTATGATGAAAACCAGGGACTTAATTTTTTTATTAATAAGCCTAGCGAATTTTTTCTGTCACTTATGTTTGCAACACAATATCCTTCAAGGCTTTTACTTGCCATTAGGTTCTCTTTAAAAGAATGACATGGAAATGTTAATCTCCCCCTCTCCAGGCTGCTGCGGGACTTTGGGTTGCTGATTCTTTATTCTCTTTGCCAGTCCATGGAGAATCTAAGGGGAAAAACCTTCTACTTCCTTCAGCTCTAGTCTGTGCTACGAAGTTTTAGGGAGAGGAAGGTGTGTGGCTGAGGTGGCTGTTCACCTGAAGCTTGCACAGATTGTATTCTCGGACGCTTCCCGAGGAGAAGGTCAGGGAGGGGGCACATGTTCCTGCATGGTGCTCCCAAAGCAGAGCTCTGCTGCAGTGTACAGACCAGGCTGTCAGCATCCTGCATCTGCAGCTGCCTGGTGTTTCAGTGCTCTGTTTCCTCTTTCCAAGAGCTCACCGAGTGAGGAAGAGGATTTGTGTGGCTTCAAACAGGTTTAGATGCTACAGCTGGGTTTTGTACTTTTCTAAGTCACAGAAAAGCAAGGCTAATGATTTCCTGTTGCCAGTGAAATACCAGAACACGGATAGGGTGCAAGGCAGAAATATATATCCAGTTGTTGTCAAAACCTTTATTTCCTTAGCAGGAAGTATTGATCCTGAAAACCATATTCTGTTTTAATGACATTATTTCTCTTATATTAAATGACTGATTCAGACTATATTTAATCAATTTGTGTGATGGTGATGAACCAGTGTAGCAATTGGTCATTGTGCACATCATCTTCTGCTGCTGGCTGGCTGCCTGCTTTCAACAACCCAAAAATAGGGTTTACCTGCAGATCAAGGTTTTCAAGGTTTATTTTGTCACTTAGTAATACACTGGGCTTTGGTTGCCTGATTCACTCATTTTTTATCAGCATTTGTCAACACTTGAGTAATGCCTACAAATAATGAACCATGCTTCTGCTTGCTAATGTGCTTTTGTTGTTTTCATTGTTTGTAAACCTGTTTCAAAGGAGCAGTTGTGGTCATCTCTCAGACAGCATTGTATCTTCCTAAATGTATGCTTGTAGAAAACAAAGGTGGTTCAAAATGGTTGTGAACCTTTTGAATTAAGGGCCGTGCTTGAGATCTGCAAGGAAAGTAGTGATTTTTTTGCCATATTTGTGAGGTGTTCTTTCCCTTTTATTTGTTTTTTAATTTCATTTTACAGTCAAGAAGCAGCTGAATCTCAACAGTGGCAAAGAATGATAGAAACCAGAGCTAAGTCCTGTAGAATTCCACACAAAGTATGGTCCTCTCTATATTATCTTTGAACTTTTCTGTAAGCAGACCTGCTGGACTCAGATTCTGAGATATTTTCTAAATGGTCCTGTCTGTCATTACAGTTTAGATCTCAGAAGAATTGTGCTGGTTTTGGCTAGGATAGAGTTAAGTTTCTTCACAGAGGCTCATAGGAAGCTACCTTTTGGATTTGTGCTGAACACAGGGCTGGTAACACAGGGATGTTTTCATTACTCCTGACCAGGGCTTGCACTGTGTCAGGGCCTTTTCTGCTCCTCACACCACCCCACCAGCAAGTGGGCTGGGGGTGCACAAGGAGCTAGGAGGTGACACAGCCAGGACAGCTGACCACAGCTGACCCAAGGGATATTCCAGACCGTATAGCATCATGCTCAGCATATAAGCTGGGGAAAAAAGAAGGAAAGGAGGGACATTCAGAGTGATGGCATTTGTCTTTTCAAGTCACCATTATGTGTGATGGAGCCCTGCTTTCCTGGCTGAACACATGCCTGCTGATGGGAAGTGGTGAATGAATTCCTTGTTTCATTTGACTTGTGTGTATGGCTTATGCTTTACCTGTGAAGCTGTCTTTATCTCAACCCACAAGTTTTCTCACTTAGTTTTTATCCTTCCAATTTCTTCCTCTATCCCACTGGAGGAAAGAGAGCAAGCAGCTCTCTTTCTAAGCTCTGATACTTAGTTGCCAGCTGAAGTTAAACCACAACAGAATATTCTATGAAATGCCTGTCTTGCCCATCCTTTAGTGTACTAATTTTAACCTAATGACTCAACTGCACCGCTGCCTTCCTCAGCAGCCATTTCTGTGGCTTATGCTTAACTTCTTCTTCAGAAGCAAACATATTTGCCTCTGAATGAGTGCATTTTTTTAGGGTATGACAAGACTTCTGTTTGCTCAATGAAACTAATTTCTCAGGTGGAGAAATATTTAACTGGAAAGAGTGGTTTTGCAGGGTTGTGGGGTAGTAGCTACCTGTTACTGCTGCCCTTCTTACTCCTTTAGCGTCACTTTCTTCTTTCTATGGAATTAGATGATTTCAGCATTGCTGACAGCAGAACTGGAAGGCCAAGATCCCGACTTTTTCCCCTTCAAGGGCTAAACAGAGAGTCTTGTCCTCCCCCAGAGGGGGAGTGAGAAGTGAGATGCTCGCTCTCACCAGCTGTCTTGGCTGCGTGGGCACAATTCAGCCAGGGACATTTTGCTGGTGTGTCTGCTTGGACTGACTGCTGGGAAGGCTCCACCTGGCCCTGGCCAGCAGCAGAGGAGTTTGTATTTTCTGGCTCCCTGTGGCTCTCTGCTGAAGCCTTTCTACATAGGCACATTGTCTAGGACTGCCTCTGTTCATCGTCCGTGGAGGTATGGGACTGTATTGGAAATAGAAAGCAACCTCTTTATCAGTTTAATTCATCCTACTTGATCTAGGGATTCAAGTCCTGTCCTTCAAAGGGATTTGTGTGGACAGGTTGTGTCTTGTACCTGCCCAGCAGTGCATCAATTTGGTGAACAGGGATTTTTCAACAACTAAGGCAGCCTGAAAGAAGATGCAGTTTTGAAGAGAATAGAGAGCTCACCTTTAACTCTTCACAGAGGAAGGGAGTTGTGCTTGGCTCCTTTCTCTGAAATACCTTGGTCTCCAGAGCAGTCAGTCTGACATTCTTCTCAGCTGAAAGTTACTTAAAATAGATAACAATAAAGGAGCGAGAGAGATGCTTGGAGAAAAATCGCTTAGGCTTTGCTAAAAAACCACAGTGTGCAAGGGATTGGTTTATAGATCTGGGTAAGCACACAAAAATTAAGAAGCGCCAGAAAAATTTCAGCAGGTCAGCAGAATATTCAGAGATTCCCTCTCAGATCTAAGAGGCAGAGGAAGTGAGCAACACACAGCTCAGAGTTCATCCTGACATTTGTGGGTGGCGCATCAGTGGGTCTGGGCTGTAATTGCAAAGGTAAATGGACACTGATATGGATGAGGTGGCACTAAGTGTAGAGCAAATCAGCCTCACATGGCAGCAGCTCCCTTCAGGGCTCATCAGGTGTGCCAAGTGTGAGACGAGCATCTTGGATGAGAGATAAATGGCTTGGTGGTAAGTATGTTTCAGGAGTAAAGAGCAGACACTGAAAGGTTACAGGAGAATGTGGCAGAAGCAGAAGGAGCCAAGGGATAATCACGAGGGGTAGAATTGTGCAGCAGAAGGAGAAATCTGCACACCAGCCTCAAGATGAATAAAAACATACCTCCATGTATGACAAAGTCTTGGCCTTTTACATGTGCACATATTAACACATCTGTAATTAGGAGCAGACTCGCCTCAAAGTGATGTTACTTTTACTTTCATGACATTTGAGTACTCGCATCTGGGAGATGAGCTGAGGAGTTCTTCAATGTTTTCTGACACAGGTGTGTACTGAAGACTGCTTTAGCTGATGTCCCTGTTCTTCCACCTTCCAGTAGTGTAATTGGGATTTCTGTGCACACTTGGGGACAGACTTCTTTCCCTGTATGAACAAATTTTCTAATAGAAAAGTCTGCCTGTGTTCTTATTTAAGAGTGTGCGTGTGCGCTAAGTGTTGTCAAACCTGAGAATTACTTTTTGTTTTTATTCTTTTTCAGCAAGTTTCAGAGTTAATTTTTAAAGCTTCAGTGCACATTGAATAGATGTTAAAATAGAAAGTTTCAAATTGCTGGATTTCTGATGTGTTTTTTCTTTTATTTTTCTTCTTGTCTTAACCCAGTGAAAAAGTGAAAAAACCCTGCATCATATTTTTCTGTAGGAAAAAGAATAATTAACTTCCTGTATTTACTTCAGAAAAGGAATAAATGCTTCTGAAGAACATATGAGAGGGGGCTTTTTTCCATTGTGAGAAGCATGATTTTTCAAACATTTAAAAAGCTGGAGGTGAAATGATTAATGTAGGCACCATCTCATAGCTGTGGCATCAGCAGATCTCCCCTTTCAGTATCACTAGGAGCTGGTTTGATGCAGTATGAAGGGGAGAGTAGTGTTGTGATTTTCACAGAAAAGGAGATGATGTAGTGTGTAGTTTATCCCAGCTCAGTCCTGCCCGAGTTCAGCAACAGCAGAGGTCGGCAGAGTTTGAAGTCTCTCTCTTTCTGGGCTTGATTCTGGGTCTGTTTCCAGGTGGTTTTTACTGGTTTGAGAGTTACTGGAGCTGCTTTCCAGTACAGAAGGGGGAGGGCAAGGAGCATACCCACCCTCACGTGACCTCCCAAAGTGAGTAAAACTCAGGCTTTTGGTATATCGTGGCAGACTGAACCAGACCGGCATCTCTGCCTCCCCACCTGTGGCAGCACAACAAAAAAGAGTAATAAACAATCTGTCCCAATCTATTCTCTCACAGGAGCACAGTCCGCAGCCCCTGATAGGGAAAAAAAAAAAAATCACCTGGTTGAACAAAGCCAGCACCAGCATGACCTATCCACGTGATTGGGAAAAGTGCTTCAGGATTGGGAAGGAGGGAGCACGTTTTACCCCTGACAGCAGTTTAAAATAATTTATCTTTGGCTCGAATGTTAACTGGATAATCCTCATGGTTTGGCCGCCTGTCGTGCAGCCTCTGTGCATGTGTTGGAGCAGGGAGGGAGGAAATTTGCTCGTTCTTCCTGCATTTAGCGGAGCCTCCCGGGAGACGTCTGCCTGCTGCACAGCACGGGTTAGCGCCTGGTGCCGAGTGAGCAGCCCTGCACGGTTGTGTGTCCCTGGGCACCCCTCTATGCACGGCCTTTCGGGGACACTGGGGCAGGGAGTGGGGAGCAGAGGTGTGCAGATCCACATCTGCTTCAGAGCAATACCCAGTATTTGATTGCATTTCCTGCCAGCTGTATTCTGGGCACTTGCATGTGTTGTAGTTGCGCGCTCTGGAGATAGAGTACCCTTCAGGCGTGTTGGACTGAGTTGCACTCTTCCCTTTTGTGCAGAGTTGCCAGTTTGTTAGCTGCAGATTAGAGACAAAAGCTTTTACAATTAGTTTTTTAATGGGAGAGAAGAGGAGTGACATTGTGACCCGATTACAAATGTGGTTGAGATCGTCTGGATTTCAGCCCGCACTGGGGAGAGTGAACTCCTGTTTCCTGGGGATTAGCACAGAAAACGACCCCTTGCTATCAGTTCTCAGCATCTGACAAGCCCAAGTGAGCATGTTCTGGTATTCCCAGGTATTCAATCAGCGTACACCTTTCAGTGGTCCAACTAAAAAATTTCCATATAGCCTGGGGATCGTTTCAGAGTCTGATGAAGCTGCGATTTCCTAAGCGCAGTATTTACAAGCCCTCCTGCTAAAGAAGTGGAGGAAGAAGCTTCTTTCCAAGAAAAATGTAGGCTGGGTAATCTGACATCACTCAGAGTCACATCACCCTACACCCACCAGAATTCAAAGATAGAATGGAAATGGCATAATCTGTTCTCACGGTAACACTAATAGTACTGCTCCCGCAGTTCATTGTGCACTATCCCCACCCGCCACTGCCACAATTAACATTTCTTGCAGTGACTTTGAAAAGTGTTGCCATAACAAGGTTGCTGATCAGCAGCTACAAAAATCTTAACGAGGTACCTAATGGAGCTTTTTGTTTCCATTATTTCTGCTTAATATATTCTGAAAAAGTCAGGAGGTTTTAACCTTGCCTTCAGCTGCAGTACCGTGGCATGTTTAATAGAATAGCACTTAGTTTGTACTGGAGCTCATGTACACTAAAAGGGTTTGGAGACCCCTCTAATGTAGTCAGTCAAATTGGTGCCTGAAGCCAAAGAAAACGTATATCTGAACACATGTTTTCGGTCTTGAGCTAAAAAAAAAATGCACTTCATGTTGAATAGCCTTCTCCAAGTGCCGCGTTTAATAAGCCATGTTGTGTTTTTACTGGAAAAGTGTGCTTCTAGCCAAGCATTCTTTGCATTTTTCCCAGGATTTAGTTGACATATTGCAAGTATGAAATGTGTGCACATCAGATAAAGGGCAGCAATTTTGTTTTGCTGTAAAGCTTCATGGAAACATTTTTTATCACTATCAAGTCCATTATCCCAAGAAGTCTGGCCTCTTTCTTTACCATTAGCATCTATCTGTGTAAGAAAACGCTGAACAACAGAGACCCTGCTAACTAACTGCTTGGGGATCGAACACACACAGCACCATCTCCATGAGTTTGGTGGCACCGGGATCCGACTGCTTTTGCACACTGACTTAGACTCAGGTATCCAGCGCTAATAGCCAGGCAGCATGCAGATGTACATCTCCAATCTTGGCTGCCTAATTCTGCATGCATAAAAAAGCAAGAAACCTGAAGACTTGCTGCACTATTTTAGGCGTTATTATTTCAAGAAATGGTTTACGCAAGTGAGAAAAGCCTCTAGCACAGTCGGCAGCCTCAGCTCTTCAAGGCTGTTGCATCTCACAACACACTCTCGCAGCCCCCTCTGGCTGATGCTCGCAGCATCGTTGCTCTGCTATGGAGCCAGCCTTAAAGTCCTGCTGATGGCTGGAAGAAAACCTTCATGGGGGCGAGTGGGGCAGAGAGGAGTGAGATTCCTGGAGGGAACCTCTATGAAAGTCAGCAGCAGCGAGGTTTTAAAAGAACAAGTGTATATGCAGTTTTATGTATTGGAATAGAGTGATCTAGCTATCAAACTTATGTTCACACATACAGAGTATACAGAGTAATGTGTATATACCACCTCGACGAGCCAATCTGTGTTCTGAAGAGAAGAGATATTTAAAGCAGCTCTGCAAACTTTGTAGCACGGGGAGAGACTATCTGGGCTTGTCTCTGCAGGGATTTGCAGCAAAGTTGGTCCACTCTGCATTTCTTTGTGTATACAATTACAGTATCTCTTCATGGGTAGCTATATAAATGCTAAGAAACAGGCACGCGGATGAGGACTATAGAGGAAGGGCAAAAGTCCAAGAGAGAAAGAGGATTACCCAGCCCAAAATCTAACTTGAACCCCGTGAAGATGTCATGCAGCAATGAAATGTGGAAGGAGGTAATTTAAAAGCCATTCCGTGGGCCAGGAGAGCACTGTGGGCACTGAATCATCACCATCTCATATCTTCATTGGGACCTATCTTTCTGCATGCTACCTGTGGCAGCAGGGGTTTGAAGAGCTGGCAAGAGCCAGGAAAAAGGAAGGACTGTGCCATGCTTGGCCTTTGAACAGAGAAGCAGAATGGAGGTAGCAGGGGGACATCTACTTGCTTGGAGTTAGGAAGCCCTACTGTGTACAAGTTGTGGTGAACAGTGCACATCACCTGCCTGTACTTTGGGCAGTCATACTTTTGCACAGATGAGTAAAACTTCAGTGCTGTGTTATTCATTCTTAATCATCTTGGGAAAAAATTAGCTGATAGGTTGGGAGCCTTTTTCAACTAGCACATTTGTTGGTGAAATGTTTTGCTACAGTGCAATACATCAGGGTAAATTTTACAGATGTCTGTGGATCCAGGTTCATATCACCTGGGTCAGGGGTCTGTGATAGGAAAGTCCACAAAATATTATTGAGTATGCAGGATTCACACAGAATACAACAGAAATCTTGGTCCTTAACTGTTCCTTCTGCCCTGGAAGCACCCTGTGAAGGAGCTGCCTCTGTGGTTTTCAGATGGCTAAGAGGACTACCCCCCTCTACCCTTGTCTTCCTAGGAAAAGGCAGTTTTCTAAGCCTAGATCCCCTGAAACAGGCTCTAAGGGGAAGAAATGGGACATGGATCATCAGAGAGGAGGCTGGTTCACTTCAGTCATTTCTGCTCCCTGGCATCCTGTCTGGGATGTGTCTTCTGGAGCCTTCTGAAGGAGGGCAACTCTCCCGGGAAGACCTCTTTCTGCTGGCCAGCCTACACCCATAGGAGCAAAGTACTGGCAGAAGTCAGAATAAGGTCTTGAAGGCAAATGTCACAATTGTAGTGAGAGTAGTTGGGTGTTTCTTCACGGGATGATATGCTGGAGATACAGCTGTAGGTTTGTACGTGCTTCATCAGAGATATCATGCTGCATTCATTCTGGATCAGACAGGGCTGAGCTTTCTCCCATTATAAGCAAATTTCTGAATCTTCTTACTAGCTGAGCATCTGAAATATTTGAGCATTTCTCCTTTTTTGACTACTCGGCAAATTTTTGCTTGCGTGCACTGTAGCAGCTTTCATAGAGGAGGAACTTTATTTCACTGCTGTCTTTCCAAACGCGCTTTTATTGTACCTAATCAATCTTGCTGTGTTACTAAGAGCAACATCCCCGTTGGCCAGTCAAAAAGCTGGAAGTCTTACATGGCCTGGTGTGTAGCTGGGCACAAAGCTCCCTTTCATGGCTTCGGCTGCCTGCATTACCAGCTGTGCCGAGATCACAGTCCCGATAAAATGGTGTTGAAAGCACTGAGAATTTCAGGCTTCGTGCTCTCTGCTGAAGGGATAATTTTAGAATGTTCTTCCCCTTGATAATAGAAATTTTACAGCAATGTAACTGTTGGATTTTAGAGTTAGATCAGTGTAAATGAAGGCAGAACAGATCATTTCTTCTGAGGCAAAGAACAAAACTCTTCACATCAGCAGTTATAAATGTATAAAAAAAATCCAAATGTGCAGACACACACAAAAATCTACATCCTCTTAAGGCAAGACTCTAAATAATTAATATAATAATCTGCTTTCAAATTCAATCTTGGTATATTAAGTTAGTCCAGACATTACAGATTTGTCCCCTTTTTTTTATCTTGTTTTGCTTTCTATACCTCCTTAAATGCAGGTAGCTTCCACCTGCATGAGGGACAAGCAAGCATTTTTCCCTCTGGTTTGAGAACTGCATTTTCAAAAGAATATTATACCATTCTTCCAGGTTTCCAAACGTGTGTTTCTGTGGCCTTTTTTGGTTGTTCTATTCAGATTTTTCAGTGTTTCCAAAAAAAAATAAAATGCGACACCTTGTATCCATATTCCTAGGGGCAGTTTTTGCAGCTCTGCAAATAAAGCGCTTTAAGGCATCCTGCAAAGTGATTGTACTAAACAAATGTAGTAAATAATCCTGAAATTGCAATGCACCTCATTTACACTTGAATGGAATTACTTAAATGTGGATGTTGCTGGTACAAGTGGCTCCAAGTAGCTGCTCGGTTTTGTTCACTAATACAGGCAGCTTTAGCACTTGCTTGTATGAAAAGCATGGTGCTAAAAAGGATTCGAATCTCACTTGACTCTTCCGTTCTATGGGTGATTGAAGTTACGGACCAAAATAAAGCTGGTCCAATACTCAAAGGTGCTGAACAACTGCATCCTTTCTTTGAATAACAAGTAGATGCAGCTGCCTGGCACATCTGAAAATCAAGTATTTTTTCAGGTTCCTAAAAATGGATTTAGAAGCCTAACTTAAGTAATAGATGGTCATACAAAGTACATTTTTGGCAATGAACTGAGCAGGGACGCAGATGTACTCTGATGTTTGTTCAAAGCTACCTGTAGGCCCTTCATGGGGTACTGCAGGACAAAAAAGGTCTTTGTTAAAATGCTGAATTCACAGAGTTATGAAAATTCATCAGGGGATTTGAGGACCATCAGTACACAAAATCATTTTGTTTCTTGCAAAGCGAGATCACAAGGTAGAATCTCCAAGTTCTGGTCATGGTTTTGCTTCTCCAGAATGTAACAGTTGCTTCTTACAAGCACCTTTTGGCATCCTGGCTTGCTCATCAGAGTCATCTTATCAGGGGTGTACAGACAGAACATGGCTACCACCAGCTATAATTTAGGTAAAGAAACCAGGTGGAATTTGGCCTCCTGTACCATGACCTGGATGCAGGATCTAAAATACCCTTGCCACAGTTTACTCTGTCTGTAAAGGCTTAGCAATTTCTCAGTAGTTGAATTTTTTCTTTCGTAATTCCTGGGTTTTTTTCAGTAGACGAAGATACAGTAACACAGTACTCTAAAACGTCCCTTTCATGGGCAATTCAATGAGTGTCTCAGAAATCACTGCATGTCTTTGCATACGAGCTGTGGGAGTACCATGTTTGCCAGAAACAAGGTGAGCTAGCTGTTGAGCTGTCTTCCCGATCTAGAGAGGTGTTAGATCTGGCAGTGCAATGGCAAAATCTTCTGCTGTCTTGGTGATGTCCACCTGATTCCCTGCTCCTGCCAGAGGCTTGCCTCGGGCTGGGGACTGTTCCAGATGCATTAAGGCAAGAGCGCTGAGTCCTCCAAAAATTAAGTTTACTAGAGACCATTTATGTTTAAACAGAGAAGAGCAGTGACTCCTGCTTGCAGTTACTTGTCAACTCTGAACTTGTGTTAGATTTATTGCACTTACCTGGAAGCAAACCCTGTGCAACAGTGACAGCAGCATTTATGTGCCATTTGCACAGCGGTGAAGTATGAGACAACATGACACTTAAATTAGCATTCTGCTCATTGATAGGTAAGGACAGATGCTGTAGTGTGTAGTAAACCCTTCCTGCATCTGCTGCATTGTAGGATGCTGTGTGTACTGTTGTGATACGGCTGAAGGACCTGCAAAGTCATGCCAGATAAATTTGGTTAATAGTATGGCTTAGCCCACCATTCCTTTGAGTGTGTGTCATGTTAGACTGTATTTCCAGAGGGAGACCAGCAGGCTTAGATCCAGTGGATGCAGAGATGGACTTTGGGGATGAGTGTATGACACTGATTTAGGGGAAAAGGCCCCCTGGGCATCGTGCACTTCAGAGATCACTGCTATCCCCTGTGCATTTCTGAATATCTGAGCAGAAGTGTTCTTGGTCATGCAGGTGGACAGGTTCTCAAGCACCTACTGTCAGTGTATTGACATGGATAAGTTATTCTGGTGGGGTTGACATTGACTTATTACCTTGTATTATGGTGAAAGTCTTCTTGCTTCAGTGTTCCTAGAGGTAGTTCATATCTCCCTTGCTTTTTGCCCTTACTATGTCCTTTTTTGAAATTCATGCCCACTTGTGCATTTGTCTTTAGACAGGATAAAATGTCCTCAGATCATAGTTAGATTGCAAGGAAAAAATAAACACAAAGCTGCATGCACAGCTTCATTTTAATTTCAAAAAAAGAGTTCGGAAGATCTGAGAGTAAAATTTAGTGCAGAATGTTTAGATTAAAAAAAAATATTCTTTGCTTGACTTGCCTTTGAGCATTTTGTTAAAAGTACTAAAAGGACTCTTTTAATGAAGCATAAAAATTGATTGTTTCTTGCTAGGAAGGATTGTGTTCAATCTTCAGATACTAAAGACTTCATGAGAACCACAAGAAGAATATCTTCTTGAATCATTTACATTTTTCCCCTTTTGCAGGCTTATGTAACCATGCAGAAAGTCTAATAATAAGTGTGCTATTAGTATCCAGTGTGGCACCTTCTGGAAAGTGAGGTGTCATGTTATTACAAATAATGGTGCAGAAATGTTGTAAATGTGGAGAGCTTCCGTATGTGGCTTATTTGAGTAATCTTTATCAAAAAAGATCTTGGACTAATTGAATCAGTCTTTGCGTCTCATTTACTATTCTATTTTATTGTTTGAGGGAGGAAGAGCCTGGCTGCTTGCTTTTGTTTCTGTGAAGTCTGGCATGCTATTAATGGAGTTGGAAGGAATAGGCTAGCAGCAGTATTGAGAAACCAGGTGTCTTGTGGTCTCTTGTTTTACATATGTGCCCACCCCTTCTTTGTTCACCCACCCACAGGCTCTGGAGGTTTAAACCTGACCTACAAGCATCCTTTTCAGTTCTGATCTCATGTCCCTTGAGCAGGGATTATCAGCCTTGACAAACACTCTCAGAGGGAAGGCTAGCAGGCTGATGTTCTTGATTGCACAACCTTACTGCTGGTGAGTTCAAACTCAGCTTGGCTTCACAATTCTCAGTAATGGGACTGTAGGCTTTGTTTGAATATGGGCAGGCTACTCAGCAGCAGGAAGCAACCTGCAAGGTCTTTTCTTCCATTGCAAGTGACTCTGCCCTTTTCTTTTTCTTCTTTTTTTTTTTTTTTTTTTTTTTTTTTTTTTTTTTTTTTTTTTTTTTTGTTTTGTTTTGGTTTTTTTTGGGGGGGTGGGGGGCTGTTCCTGTCACCCTTACCCTCTGCCAGCAGCAATACCTACACCCCCTTTTGCAGCAAGCACAGAATGATGGCTCAATGGGCATTTCCCTACTTGCTGGCATCTCTTCACCTGGGTTTGTGCAAACTGCACACTTAGTTGTTTCTCCAGGTGAATATTTAGAGTATAAGTCTCTTCCTCTGTGATTGTTACCATGTGCCCTGAAGACACAATGAAAAACTATAGTAAAGAAAAGCGTGATATGGCTTTTGTGTAAATTTGCCTCTCTAACCTGACCCTTAAAAGAAAGGAAAGCATAATAATGTTCTTGATGGCATATCCCTGCTCCTGGAGCACCAGTGTGCTTTTCTTACAAAAAATTATGTAGAACGTTGCCCTAGTCACCAAAAAAAACTCCTGAAACCTCTAGGTATGTCAAATGTCAGTGCCCATGGGTGCTTATCTTCAGACCCTCTCTTGTTCACTCAGGGATGGAGTCCCTTGTGAATATCCATCCTGGGCTTGCTCAGCAGTGCTGCCTGGCACAGCTCGGTGCCCACCATCCCCTCATGGCTGCAGCCTCCATGCAGAGATGCTGCATAAGGACATGGCCATGCCATTCCCCCTGCTTGCGTCTTGCCAGTGGAAGAGGCAGGGCCTTGGAAGCCCTGCTGTGGTCATCCCACAGCCTGTCTCACTCAGCTTCGAACATTTATTCTGAAGAAGCTGACAGTCCCAGGTTTAACAACACATTCATATGTGAGTGTGGCCCAAGGAGCAAGGGATGTAACTACAACCTTACCAATATTGCCCCACAGCAATTCAGAGTAACCAGTGCTTTGGACGTGCAGGCTTTGCAAGGTGGTGATTGATAAGGGATGATTTGGGACAGGAGGTAACCCAACTGTTGCCATCCATGACTTCCATAAGCAATAAGTCACTGAAGAAAAGGGTAACTCCTCCTTCCCAAAGAACACAAGAAAAAGCTGGGTTGTTTGCTGTAATCTAGCATGAAACAGCTAAGGTAGACTTAGTGCATTTTCCAAAAGCATTCGGTACCCTGTATCAGCATAAGAATTCCAGTTTGGGATATTTAATGTATCTGTTATCATAACAGCTGATAGAGTTAAGTTATGTGTAACAGATTGTGCACAGTGTAACTCTCCAGGGTTGTTTTACTGTCATTTCCTCTTGCGTGTTTTCTTAGACAATTTAGTGCTTTGTGGTAGGGACCTAATCCTGCAAGTTACTGAGCACCATGAAATCCCATTAAAGGCAGTGCATTCAGCTCCTTGACGAATTGTAACTTTATTTGATGAAGGTTGTGGTGGTACTGTGGCAATAGAAATGAAGCTCTTTTTAAAGATCGCAGTGTTGTAAGCTTTTATAAAGCTGTACTCACATAATGGATCTTTCTTAAATCTGTACTTCTCTCTGCTAATCCTGGAAACTTATTTCTTCTCCTTTTGGTGTTCTTGCTTTGATTTTTTCTTTTTCCTTAATAATGTATTTTCTTTCATGGCTTCTCCTAGTTCTTTAGCTTTGCAGACCTTCTCCTACTTGGGTGGGTCTTTTTATGTCTTTGTTAGCTGGGAATTGTTTTCCAGCAGGGGTAACTATAGGACTCCTGAGGTCTCTGCCACTTGAAATGCTCATTCAGAACCATATTGGATAATTTCCTGGCCCATTTCCCTTCTGTTTTACTTCTAAACAGGCGATAAGTTTGTTTACAGAAGCTGGGCTGGTTGATGCCAGGCTAAAGGAGGGCTGTATTCACAGGCCAGTAACACGGTGGGAGGGCTGACCTGAGTGACCGTGAAGGTCTATGTTCACATGAACGCAGAGGGAAGCTATTAAAATCTTGAGATCTAGAGCCCAGTCCAATCTTGAACCCCTCTTGGGAAAGCTTGGATTTTTCTGTTTAGGAGCCATTTAGCATAAGGTATTTGTACTATTTGTCATATGTTTCATTTCACTTTGTTTTCATGAGAAGCATTGCAACTTTACCTCAAAACTATCCTTCTGGAATCATTTGGAGGCTTCTCCAAGGCACTTCTTTGAGAATAAAGCTGATTGTGAAAGCTAGGCAATAGAAATTGTTCTGCTGAACTGGAAAAGCCATTTTCTGGTGTCCAGTCTTTGTAAAACTGTCTTTTTAGGGAAACCTCTAGGGACAGCAGTGCGGTCCTTTCCTGTAGTTGTTAGGTACAGGCCTTTATATTGCAGATGCATGGCTGTGCATGGGTTTGTGCCACGGAGAGCTTGGTGACAGTGGCACTTCTGCAAGGGAAGAGCCAGCCCCTCGAATGCTGGAGGGAAAACGTTATACTCCATCATATTTCTTCTGTGCTTGGGTTTTGTCCTTTCTGCTCCATGGTTATGCTTTATTGGCAAGGGGAGCACGAGGTCAAGACTGTGCTGTTTATTTTGCTTCTCAGCTAACTGAAAAATTCAGCCTTGCCTCTCTGCAGCCTGCCAGGGACCAAACTTAACGGTCAGTGTTTTAATTCAAGTGACACCAGCCGTTAGGCGAGCGGCATAAAGGGTATGGTTGGTCAGCCCTTCCTTGAAGCATTTGCTGTACATCCAAGGCTATCGACCCCTTGCTTGCAGACAGTGCATGGCTGGCCAGTGGCTAGAGGGGAGCTCTGTGCCAGGAGACCTCAGACTTCATTGTGCATTCACACCCGTTGTGGGAGAGGAGCTGCTCTGTGGTGGTGTGGGGATTCTGTGTTGTGTTTCCTGAGGATATGACGGCCTGTCCATGAGGCTCTGGGAAAGGCTGGGGACACTGATTTAGGTTCAAGGCTGCTTTTCTGAAAACAGAAGAACTTTGATCATATATTAGAAACAGAGGCATATCACAAAGCTTTTGTCTTTTAACCCGGTTGTGTTTCTGTGTTGAGAAGATGGTGTGAGACTTGCCATGTGATGGTGCAATGAGTGACACTGTGCCCTGGGAGCTCGCGATCGCTGCTTGGAAGCTGTGGGGAGGAGCAGCAGGCTTCTTCCTTTCATGGGTTTCACAAATAAGAGCTTTTTTGGTACTTGGTGATCATCACATTCCCTCTCCCGTGACAGGGAAGGAGGCTGCTCCCCTTTCAGCCTCTCCCACTCGTAAGCTGTTTATTCACATTAAGTGGTGACGAGGCTGGATCAACCATACTTCTCTGGTGTCCTTAGTTAACACAAGGCTCTGACAATTGTATCTCTGATATTCCCTCACCATTCCTACCTTTTAAAAATATTTTTCTTTAATTGCTGCTTTGTTGGCTCTGTAACACTGTACTGGGATCCAAAGGTGCTTTTTAAATAAGGGATTTGAGGCTGCAGGGGACTGAGCTGATCTTTATGAGTCTGCGAATGGGACCTGTGATGCATGTTTTCAGAGGCCACAGTGGATAGTTGAACTAAATGAATGCTTTTGTGATAAACTTTTCTTTCAAACTAATCAATTGTGTGAAAGCAGGTAGTAAGCTGCAGTAAGCTGAATGGTGAGAAAGACACAGCTGTTACCTCTTTACATTGCAATGCCATTAATGTGCACTTAAAGACTATATCCCGGTCCAAGTGTTTCTAGATTCTTTGCTTTGTTTCATTGCCCTTGCTTAAAGGTGGCTCGGAAAAGAGGCCAATAGGCAAAGGCATCAGGAAAACGGAGCAGGGAAGCAATGCTGGGCAGCTGTCCCAGGACCTGTGCTGTCCCTGCAAATTACACTCTGGATCTTCTTGTGGGAAGCAGGTACAGCTATGGTTGTGAATCCAACATGCTGCTGGATACCACACAAAGTCAAATGGTGTCTCAAGGGCTTGTAGACCACACTGCCCGCTGGTAGAGAAGCAGGGAGCCCTGCTCCAGCAACATCAAGTTCCTGCCTTGTTTGTTCTAATAGTTATTTTTCCAAAGATCTGTAAAAGTTGAATTCCCTTTTTGTTCTGCTTGATCGTTATCTGTGCTTTAGAAAATAAAAAATTGTTTTAGTGCCACCTCAGGTGAGGAGCAGCTTGAGGCGTGCCCTCCTAGGCCCACCTTGGCCTGTACAGCCACAGTGAGAGGGACAGCATTAGGCAATTGCAGCTCCATGCAGCAGGATGGGTAGGTACATGCATAGATTTGCTGTCTGCTGGGCTTTGGGAGGTGAGTTTTGGATAGGAAACAGGTGAGAGGGAGGCAAATCTGGAAGAAGTCTGGTGCAGTAAAAGACAGCAGAGTTTTCCCTGATCTTCTGCATAGACTTCAGGCGCAGTGAGCTTTAGATTACTCACTGACCATCATCAGCAGTGTGAGCCCAAGGAGAAGGGACCTGGCTAGGGGACACAAAAGGTGAGGTGAGATACACAGTACTGCCCTGAGAGTGTGAAGGTGGTCTCATCAGCCAAGGACCAGCTGGCTGCACAAAGGCTTAATTTCACTGACTCCTTGGATGAGGACCAATAGTATTTTCACTGCCTCACTGGTGGGATGTTATGGTCAAGGCTGATTCCTGCCTTGTTTTCTTGAAGCACTATGAGCTATCCCTTTGAAAAGGGAGGGGGAACAATGAGCAAGGGTGTGGGAATGCTTTCTTCACCAGTGCACTTTGCAGGAAAAAAATGTTATCCATGTGTGAGGTCTGGACTCCCCAGTGGCTGCAAAGGATGTCATGGGTGGTAACACTTCCTACACATATTCTCTGTTGCTAATGGCCACAGTTCCATCATGCACAGGCATGACCCCTCTGGGGCAATAAAAAGCTAGTCTTCTGTCCCTTTAGCTGTCAGCAGTGGGGTTTTTTTAAATTTTTCGTTTGCTTTGTCATTGTTTTCTCCATGAATTTAGAGAATGCAGGCTTTCTCTAGTCCCCGTACACTTGGTGTGTGGGGCACATATGTATGTTGTCTGGTTATCTCTCTCTTGCGTCAGTAATTTAGAGCAGGGACAGGTTTGTGGCACAGCTGTGTGAATTCAAAGGGAAAAAATAGTGCTGTTTGCCTCGTGTTTTCCATGTGCATTCTGTGCTGCTTAGCCAAGACGTTTTCACCTTTAGAGATCTTCCAGCCATGAAAGGGTCCAGGAACACAGTTTCTTCTATCTGTACATAAAACTGGGAAGCCCTGAGATAATTGGGCATAGAGCATTTCACATCCATCATCTCTCCCCTTTTTCCACTTGGTATGGCTTGGAAGTGGCAGCTGTGGTCAGGTTAAAAGATGAAAGGTTTTGTGCCTTGTGCATGAACCTGATTTCTCTCTGTAGGTTCATAATCTGTGCTGCTTTTTCCTTGCTACTGAAGTAGGCCTTTTTTTTCTGTTGTGTGCGGATCCAGAACTATCCAGAGGAAAAATACAGTTGTTGGGACATGTCAGCCCACAGCTGTTAGCTCTGCAAGATATGCCTTTGCTAATCATCACTTGATGATGAGTAGAGGGACTGTTTGACAGTACTTCTCTTCATCTCAGTTCCCAGGAAATCAATTTGACTTGCTATTTGGAATTCTTAAATCTGAGACAATAAACAGTTCCTGCCTTGTACTGAATAGTGAGGGGAGTGAGCATCTTGTCCATGTGGTGATGGGGGAGGCGATCGACAGAGGGACAACTTCAGCCAGGCAGTCTGGGGGCAGCACAATTCATTTATTTTCTTCCCTGATCTGTCAACCCTCTTGGTCACTAGAGCATTAAGACCTTCAGCTGCAGAGTGTGCTGGGTCTGCCCTTGAACACTCCTCGTGACTGCCTGACCCTCAGAGCTTCATTCCTCACTTATCCCAAGTGCCTGTGGTCCTGCACCTCGACTGTCCCCAGAAACATCTCTTTAGCTTCAAAAGGTGATGAGTGCAAACCTGGGATCTCCGTACTTTATGCTCCCCACGCAAACAAACATGCATATGCTGTTCACACCCCCGGTGTATTAATAGTGACAGAGCAACATATGTTTTCCACAAGAGCAAGACACCTGTTGAGGTTGTTCAGGGTCACAGAGCACTGCAGTGATGCTTTACTGCTTTCTGCAGACTCCAGCATGTGTTGAGGAGACAGGGAATGGTTTTTATTAGACCAGAAGGGGCTACAAAAGGCAAATTATCCAGACATACAGACATGGCAAGTCCTCTCACTGGATTCATGTATGCAGCCCAAGAAGGAGGGCAGATCAAGGAGCTGAGGTTGTTACCTCTTTTAGTCTAAATCTGGCATTTGTGATAAGGTAAATGCCAGTTGTCTCCTAGTAACTGAGGTCAGCATTTGTCCTGTGGTATGTACAGCACTCCCCTGCAAGGTGCTGGCTGCACTGATAAATATATTTTGTCCCACAGGTGCCTGATCTGCAAGTCTGAAGCCACTACTGCAGTCACTCTGATTTTAAAGGCTAGAAATGGATTTTAATTAAAGTTCCTCTGCTATTGTTTAAAAACTATCAGCTCCTCAGTCACCGGACAAGTAACTCAAGGGCACAAAGGCTCCCCTTGTCTGCATCATGTGAAACAACATGAACAAAATTTGCCTGATATGAAGAGGCACTGAAAGCAACCCTTAGTACATCTAAGCAGTTTGCATGTCCTTCTTCAGTGGCCTTTGCGCCTCATAGTATCCTTTAAGTCTCAGATGCTCTTAGATACGGGTTTCACATACATGATCCTTCATGGATCCCTTTTTGCAGAGCAGTCTAGAGCCCCTAGAGAAACAGGTGTGGGCTGACCTTGCAGAAAAGAAGAGAATCAATGTCCCATGTGTTTAACCTTAGCAGTAGTTCTAGACTGGAAAGCCATTTCTCTCTGAAACACATCAATTGGGAAGGAGCCTCATATATGCCTCCTGGATCTTATTCACCACCTAAGGGGATCAGAGCACTTGTAAGGGGCTAGATAGAAAAGGGAGGGCAGGATATGCGGCCAATTTCTTCCCACAAGACAGCAATATTTGGAGCTCTGTCTCCAAATATTAGGATACTGGGCCAGGAAAGATCTGAAGAAACTGAGAGGAAGTTGCTTAGTACGCTCCACCCGCTAATACGTAGAATTTTGGAGAATTTTACACAGGAATTTATGGTGATCCTATTGGCAGTGCCAATGACACCCTGGTCCTTGCAGAGGTGCACAAAGGGAAAGGCATGGCCAGTGGAGGGCAGGCAATAGGCTGAAGGAGTGGAAATTTTCTCCAGCGTCTATAAATTTCCTGTGAGACTCAAGCTTTCACTTATAATTAGGGGCTTCTACTGAAGGGCTGAGAATTCTCAGGTCCCTAAACAGACTCTCTTAAGCCTTTTTGTTGGTTTGGTTTGGTTTGGTTTGTTTGTTTGTTTTTCCTTAATTTTGTTTTACTGTCAGGGACCAGATTTGACCTACAGAAATTCCATTGTTTTAAGGTAATAGTCTGGACCTTGCAGAAAGTTTTGATGATAGTGTTTAGAAATTTATAAATGCAGATCATCTTTTAGTTTTCCACAGACTGAATTATACAAATGAAAACTCTACTGCTAAACAAAAGGGAAACTAACCAGGTAAACCCAAGAGAAAGAATTAAGAAACCAGATGAAGAGAATTACATTCTTTGTCATTCCCATTCTTAACTCATGTGCCCATTAGAATGGGCACAGAATACATCCTTTATATCCCAAAATGTTCAGCCTGGAGTAACTTTGAAAGGATAGCTGTGGGCACAAATATATGCCCTGTATTCCTTATTGTGTTTTCCATTGCGGCAATCCCTGCTGGTGTTTTTTATTTCCGAGTTTTATCAATCTGAGCAGGTCTGTTCCTGAGTCTCTGCTGAAAGTCAAAAGGGTGAAAGAACATTATGTCTATGGAAGTGTCAGAAGAATTTCCAACGTGCTGTGGATCATTAATTTAGCTACAAAGACATGTTTTTTACTTTGGAATTTTACAAAGCAGCTACATGGAGGCATTTTTGCTATGGGCACGGCATGACCCCCACAAGGTAGCATTGTAAAGCATTTTCTCTGCTAATAGGATTGCAGACAAATAGTTTCTTGCTGTTATCCTCTTGTTTTATCTCTGTTCTCCCCAAGAATCTCTCTTCATCCTCTGGTTGCTCTTTGGGGTGACATAAGGACAGTGAACCTGAAGTGGGAGATTAAAGAAAAGCAGTGTTAAAACAAACTAAAGCTGGAATGATTTGCCAGGACTGGGGAGATAACCCATGGGATTGGGGTAATTTCACAAACATCAGGGGACAAGGTTCAGGAGTAAAATTTGTTGTTACTGAATCTGAAAGACAACACTGCCCTGAAAGTATTGAGTCAATCAGAAACTGCTAGAGTTTTCTACTGAGTGAGTTTTCACTGACATCATCACCAGTGTTATTATGAGATAACAGAATATCAGAAATTATTTTTCAGTTTTAGGGGTTTAAAATACCTTGTTTTCCTGTTAAAGTCAGTTGAATAATGACACAGAATGATGTGCAAGGAATCACTTCCTTTAAAAGATGACTTTTAAGGATGGATGAAGATGAACTCTGTTACTTTGCCTGAAGGTGTGTTTTTGTGGTTTTTTTTTTTTTTTTTTTTTTTTTTTTTGTGTTGGGGGGGGTTTTTTTTTTTTTTTTTTTTTTTTTTTTTCTTTACTGGATGGGTCATGCCAGAGCACTGAACAGCTTGCAAGAACATGAAATAGAATAGTGATGAGGGTAATGACTGAAATTCACTGCTGGTAACTGAAATGGTAGCAGCTTCCAGCTGTCCACACCCCAACTTCTTCCTATCCCCTCAGCCTGTTTTGCTGGTGTTTCAAAGAGGATCCGTGCCTTTTCCTCAACACAACAGTTTTCAGTGTGACCTTTTAATGCAGCCTGCTGCCAGTGCCAGTTTGCAGCATCCCCTGAAGAACTCAAAGTGTTTGTTCCCATCTGTGAAGTGAAAGTTATAAAAAGAGTTCTTACTCTGCTTGGGCACAATGAGGTTAAGTCATTAAAATTTAGAATAGATTTCTTGTGATTTAAAGATACGCTCACATGTTGCCCTGTGAGCAAATGGAGAGTTGGAAACAGGATTTGAGAGTCCACAGTCTAACCACTGAGTCATTCCTTCCCAGGAGAAATTATTTTAAGTACAGGGATTAAATTAAAGAAGAACAGACACATGTGTGACAAGATAAAAATCAGTAGCAAATACCAGAAAACAAAGCAAAAATTATCCCCTATAGATACCAAGGTTCTGTAAACATTTTTGTTCAGTTCTGATCTTTCTCTGGAAAGGCTGGTTTTCTCTGAAAACCCAATCTGCGGTACTGCATCATATGAAGTAGTTAAGGAAAGTAAGTATTGCGTATGTTTATTCACTTTAAGAAAAACCAACAACGACAAAAAAACCAACCAAAAAAACCCCACAAACCCACAAACAAAAAAACCCCAACAGAAACCAAAATGTGCTCTTTCCAGCAAGTTTACAATACGCACCAGCCACAACTTCTCTGGCTTCCTAGGAAATAGGTCTGTCGCTTTGTTGCTGAAGTAGTGTATAGTGTACCTTAGTTGGGCTGCCGCTTGGATAAAGTTGCTTGGTTGCCCAGAGATTGGTTAACAAGTTCATTGGACTGAACTCAATGCAAAGTGCTGGATTCACAATCTCTGGCCATTTAAATGCTATTTTTGCCTCTCCTCCCCCTCAGATAACTGTGGCTTGGCACAGCGGCAGCCACGTCTGTAGTGTCAGTGGTTGCAGTTCATCAGAGAATGTAAGCCAGCCTTCCCAACAAAGTTACCTAATGTTCTCAGTGATTGGACTTTAAGCAGACTGGTTTCCCATGGTTTCACATTAATAGGCACTCAACTGGAATTTTAGGTCCATACCTAGAGAAACAATGGCTTTGATTGCTACTCAAATGAGCTAAAGTCACTCGGTCAACAATTCTGTGCACAGATACCCAGTGACTGGATCTGTATTAAAAACATTGTGTTTTGGCACTGGCAAAGGTATCTACTAAGGAAAAAAAAAATCATTGCTAGATAAGGAAACTATGTAAAAATTAAAGTTGAGTGTTTATACTTCTAAGGGCTACTATTTACTTTTATAGATTTGTTTATACAAGTTTTGAGGACAACCGCATTTTTATCATATGAATCTACCCAACTCCTGACAAACTCCCCTAGAAAAATTCCTAAGAGTTTTGCTTAGGGCTGTTAAAAAAAGAAATAATAATTTTTTAAAAAGACAGGGTGGAGCAGTTTAAGAGGTGGTGTGGCTGGGCAAGGTTTTGTTTCTTTTTCCACCAAGGATTAAGTAGTGGTAAATTATGCCATATATAGGGAACAAACATAACCAATGTATAAAACAGGGATATAACCATGTTTCAAACAGTTTTAAAGATGCACAGAAGTTACTGTCCTCTGCTTTTGCTATTTACACACAGACTTTATTCCTCATAGTTGCTTCCCACACATAAGTTGAAGTTACTCTCTGTAAGATACCATATTCCATGCAGTTTTCTTTTGGACAGTGGATTTCCATCTGTTATATTATTCCTAGGACCAACATTAGTGGCATCCTGATCATAAGATACAGAAATGTATTTTGTATGTAGAAGTGTTACACTCTCCTGCAAGACCATGTTTGTGGCTTGGCAGCTGGTAATGTCTTGATGCTGTGTAAACTTTTTCTGGGGGTAGAACCTCCCAGGGTATCATCAGATGACTTCCATTCGTATAGAAATATTGGTGGCAGTGCCCAGATGGCATGTGTCAAAATCCTGAATCTGACAAATTTCACAGAGGTTTTACCTTTCCTTCCTCTGGGGGCAGGATTTCACACAAAGCTGTGCAGGCCCGGGGAGGATAGGAGCTTATTTATGAAAGGTGAGTGACTGCAACTTCCGGTTGGTGTCCCAGTGTGTCTGCTCTTCACCGCAAAACAGGGAGAACTAGAAAAAGGATTTGAACTTGGGTCTCTGTCCCACCTCTCCCAAGTGCAATGTGTTCAGTAGCATAAGGCAAATGATTCCACAGAAATGACAGATGTGAAAAAAAGGTTGTAAGCAGGAGTGAGTGCCTTCCCCTCAGCAGGAGTTGCATGTATGTTACACGCTGCAGCCCCATTGTGGTCATGCTCGGATCTTAAGTGGTATTGGAGCAGCTGCCACTCGTGAGCAATGCAACTCAGCAGTCAGGAGTAGAAATTGTAGAGGTCAATGAAGTCTGTTTTTCTGTTGCTCTACACTGTTTATGGGTGCCTTGTTGCATTATTATTATTGCTTTCAGTGAGGTCCCAGGTGTTGCCCACTGCCAGCAGCCTGGGAAACCAATGAGGTGCTATCATGTGAACACTTCATGAAATGACCAAGAAATGGGTGTACTTTGTTTTGCTAGAGGTGTTTGCAGAATGACTGCCAGATCATTCCACCAAATACTTATAGTCTGAATGGATAGAACAAGAAAAGGAAACCAAAACTGATGCAACATAAGACTGCAGCGAAAATGCACTAGGTTCATAAATTTGTGACCCTGCGTCTCCTTCCAGCTTCAAAAAAAGCTCTTAGTAGAATTGGCAAAAAAGTTCCTTGTCTCAGTAGTTTGTAATTTGAAATCAGAAAATGGAAACAGATACATGAGAGGTACTGATTTCTTCTTCATTGCATGTATTCCTATACCATCATTCATTTCTTATTGTTTCTCTGTGGTTAAAAATATAGACAAAAAATTTCGTGCTTCTAGCTCATCTGTGCAGCATTTAGTCATGTTTCTGCCATTGCTGAAAAACTGAATTCACCTCTGCAAAGACAGTTTGGGAAAAAAGTGGTTGGTCAATGGTATGTAACTACAGTAACTACAGTGAGATCGTGATAATCTGAAAAGAAATACCCTTGCAAATACAAATACATTGTCTAAATAAAATGTAGGTAGAATTGTCAGGAAAGGATTCAATTGGTTTAATCTGATTGTATTGTTTCTAAGTTGATGCTATCCTAACTGAAACTCATGGGCATAAATGTGAAGGCATTGTGCACAGCCAGATGTGGTGACAGGACTTCATTAAAGCATAGAGACCCAAGGCAAGGCCAGTGTGAGTTCTTTTTTTTTTCTAGATCAGACTTTGATCTTAGCTGGCCTGGAAGAAGATACATCTGTGGAAGAGGACAGTGAGATTTCTGCAGCTCCCACACAGTCAGGCTTAGTGAAGACATGGAGGGCTTTTAACACGACAAAATAAATGACCTTTACCCTAAGGGGCTCTTTTGAAAATCTCGTGGTGGATGTGTTCAGCCCATTAAAATGGCCAGGTGGCTAGGAATATGGCTTCTTTTCTTGCATTAATTAGATAAGGAAGTGTGTCTGTAGAAGGTAACTATAATTTTTAATCATAGTGGTTTACCCTTCCAGTTCCCAGTGGCACACATCCAGGGTCTGATGGCTGGGAAATGCAGTTGTAGCCAAGGACTCCTCTTTAGCACGTTGGAAAGGCTGGCTCTTTGCTCTGCTCTCAGTTCTCCAAACTGAGTGATCAGTGTGTGTTTAACACAGTGACGCAAGTGAGGAGAGGACTTGGGGAAGGTGGTGTTGGAAGGATGCTGGTATCAGCGTTGCTTGGAGATACAAGATTGTTCCCACATGGGCTAGGTTAGCCTATGCTGTGATTAGCATGTTATCCTGGTGCTGTGATTAGGTCACTTAGGCTTCAGGCAGGAAGGCCAGCTCCAGCTGGAGGTCATTGTACTTGGCTGCAGTTAAATCTTTGTGATGTTAAAAGCAGTCCTGGAAAGCATTGGAGTAACATCTGGTCAAGAGGGGACAACGCACGGACTGGCCTGGACCTCCTCTGGCTTCAGGACACAGGAGTGCGTCAGAGCGTGAGGTCCCTGAATGCTTATCAGTATCCACCACTTGTGCATGAAAGAAGGAAGCAAGAAGTGATTCAGTTTGCATCCGGGCCCTGCAATGGCCTGTGCTGCTGCTTGATCTGCCTTCTTCCCAGTTCCTGCCTCCCCGCTCTGCCTACAATAGTCATTCCTCTCTGCTGCGGAGACACCCAGTGTTCATTTTGTTCTGCAAAGTGCTTAGTCCGGCCCGGGAAGTGGGGCACGTTTAATGGAAACCAACCTGCACACACAGCCCCCATCAGCCTTTTCCTGCCTGCCTGCCAGGCACGAGGAGAGTCACTGCTGGGGTGTGCGCAGGGCCACAAAAACCATCAGCAGGGGACAAAGTTGCACTCACCTCTGGATGCCAGTGGGCAACCAGGGATCAGGGCGATGCTGGGGAAGGGAGCGCTCCAGTTTCACCACGTGTGGATGGTGGGGCTGTGAGCAAGGACCGTCGGCTCCATCTCACCAGCTGGCTCGCTCAGCAGTTTTTGCAGGAAGTGTGAAGAGAACACATTTTATGGGAGATATTTATCATTATCCTGTACTGCTTAAATATAGTTTGTGTAGCAGGTTAGAGCTTGTTAGGCTTTTATCTTCTCAAGTTGGAGGGTGATGAATTAATCTGTGAGTGTTGCAGCCTCGAGTGAATTATAGAAAGTCATCCCCAATGAGTAAAGATAAATGACATTTGGAAATTAACCCATTAGATAGTCTCTTCCAATAAAGTGCTTACTGAATTATTAAGTTGTAAATGAAGATGCTTCACGTCTCATTTGAAAGTCAGAAAGACACTTATTTGTAATTCCACTACTCGTTTTCTTTCTTTTTTTTTTCCTCTCGGAGGTTTCATTTCTCCTGAAAGGTTTGAGGTTGACAGCCCCAGATGACAAAGTCTCCATTAATCCATGGAGCCGGCACAGCAGCTACAATGCAAGCTGCGCTGCCCTGTTAATGTGCTGCAGCCTCTGCCAGGAAAGGAGCAGTCCCGAGGGATAGGGTGTTGGTTTACACTGTGCAGTATCCAGCCTCCAAAAAAAGAAGAGTTGTTCAGCTCTTTATTGATCTGCACCTGCGTTAGTTTAACTGGATTTGACTGCTTGTTTAGGTGGATTTAAGGTGACCTGCTGGGCAACACAAACCTCCTGTAAACTCTTCAGCCAGTGTAGGTCCTCTAGATTCATCCTGACCCAGGATGCACCTTGAAGCCGAGCCTTGCTCAGGTGTTTTAAAACAAGCAGCAATAATACTGAGATGCACATTCGGCTGTCAGTGTTACTGAAGTCTTGGCAGACCTCATGGTCCCTGGGTTTGCTGCCCCTCACCAAAGTAGCAGGGTTGCATAGGGGTAAAAACACCCCTGTTGCTGCAGGGCAAATTGGTATAGTTTTAAAGCGATACAAAATGCATGCAAGTTTCCTACAGTCACCCTTGGTGAGATTTACTTTGGCATAAATATTCCTGTATAAATATCCTCATTCCAGGCTAGGATCTATTTGCATGCTAACAAAAAGCCAGAGACAGAATGTTTTCAAGAATTTCCATCTCCAACACAGCCAATTGTGGTGATGGGTTTTGTTCTATGGATGTGGAACTTGACCAAGCCTAAGAACACCAGCTCACTTCAGAGAGGTACCCAGCAGGAATGACTTTCACTTTCAACCTGAGCTGGCTCCAAGCCAAGGACCCAGAGGGCAGAACCTATCCTTCCCATTATCAATTGGCATTAGAGCAAATTTCCCATTTTCTTTTAGTGCTAGCAGTTTGATGATAACAGAAAATTATTAAAGCCATATACTATTAAATATGATGGTAATTAAGTAAACTCCTATAACTGATTTTTATAGACTCTTGATCTTCACTGGCTTTTTCTTTCTGATGGCACAGGACAGGCTTCATCTTACATGTTTTGCAAGTACTGCCACTTCATGAATACAACCCATGCTTATGGAGGGAGTTTGTTTCTGCTCATTTAATTGTGATTTGGCTTCTTAATAAATTCCTAATATAAGGAAGGACTGTTAGCTATATGTTTCCATAGCCATAAACAAATTCTAGCAGTAAAGAAGCAAAGCTTTAGGTAATAACTATCAAAAAGTGTTCTATTGGTTTTATTATCTGACCAGAACGATCCTGACTGTGTTACCTCCTCTGCATCCATGTCTCCAGGCCACATTCTGCAGGTAGGAGTGAAGAAAACAGAGGTTGTCCTGCATCAGCTTTTCTCTTTAAAGATTATCATCTGTGCCATTAAATCCAAACCAAATGGCAATTCACATGCATATTTAAAATTGTTTAACATTTGTTTGAGATCAGTAGTTTGAGTTTTTAAAGAAATTTTGTACTGACCTGTCTGTGAACTGTGGGCAAGGGTACAAGAAAGCCCCCTCAGCAAGGCTTCTTCACCACTGGTTTATGTTATTAAAATGGGAGTAATGAGAAAAAACTCATCCTTAAGAACATGTTGAAATATGATTTAATGCCCATATCAGTCTGCCAGCTCTCTCGGTGTTTTTTCTTTAGCCTTAAAGTTGGGAGGTGGGAAAAGACAGGACAGAGTGAAAAGTCTTTATGTAGAGTATGACACAGTAAACATTTCATAGCGATTGTATACATACTGTTCTAGTGCAATTCTTCTGTTCTGGGCATCAGTGAGAGGGCATGTAATTCACAGTACTTTTTTTGGCTTTTAGTAATTCTTTCCTAGAGTCAAAAGTGAGTGAGTGCGCAGTCTCAGTTCTGACTCAGTCTCATGCTGTTAGTGATAGTGACATTTTAACTGATATTGAAGCAAGGACAGAAACTAACATTTAAGAGGAAGCAAGGATGACAGAAATGCTAAGATGAGGAGAATAAAGAAGAAAATTGCTAAAACAGTAGTTCAGAAAAGAACAGTGGGGGGGGAAATAATTTTAGACCAGAGCCGAAGAAAGACTACTTGACCACAGACTGAAAATTGGTAAAGCTCCTATTTCTTGTCAGACCAGCTTGATTTTCAGTCTAAGCTGCTGAGCGACAATTTTCCTCTAGTCTGATCCTGTGTCTTTTAATTAACCAGTGTTGTCATCCACATCTTTGAGATTCTGATGGGAGCAGCAGCTCATGTCTGTTGATTTGCTCAACAATCTGCATGCAGAAAGCAGCAGCTGCTGCTGGTGATCCCAGGGTTGATTTGTCTGCATGTTCCACTGGAAATATTTGCCTAAATGAAGTAAGCTGTGTGAGGAGGCACCTAGTGTACTTGGAGCATTAGGTCTGTGCAGTAGGTGGTGTGCAGGTGTTTTTTTGCTGGTCTTCTGTCAGCTGGTAATTTATCTGTGACACGTATGGGGTTTTGATGGATATAGGTAGAGCAACTGCATGGAAGAGCCATTATGTGCTGGTACAGTGGGACTGTGCTGTGGCTTGCAGTGTTTTCAGACAGCTTTGCTCCCCTTGGGCTCTCACACTTTGAGTAGCAGCTGCCATGGATCTCTGCGGGAGTCCTGGGCAAGGCCTTGACCTGAGTGGTGCAGACGACACAGTTGTGTTACCCCCACCTTTGCAGCTCCTCACTGGAGTGGTTTCAGCTGTGCTGAGTGGCAACACAAATCATAGCTGTCAAAATCACCTGCTAAAATCTAATTTTTGAGAGTCTTCCAACACTTTCAGTGGATAGGTGTAACAAGCATATTCCCATCCTTGCCAGCAGCCCACTAGTGAACTGGAATTGCACATGGTTTCACTGATATAGTTGTAGCAATGCAGCCCATGGGAGATTATTATCCCCCGCTATTATAAGATTTTTATTTAGAGATTATCATAAACTCATTCTGTGGTGCCCCTTTTGTTAGTCATGCAGGCAGCTTTCCACAGCAGCTGAGTGTGTAAAAAACATCTCTCCTTCCTTCCTTCCTTCCTTCCTTCCTTCCTTCCTTCCTCCCTTCCTTCCTTCCTTCATCCCTCC
>WBNO01006355.1:425051-538895 GCA_013400575.1 Peucedramus taeniatus
TTTTGTTTTGTTTTGTTTTGTTTTAACCCTACTTGTGTTCTGCTTTGGTCCCTTCTGTCTGGACTAAATTGTGCAATGTATGTGGTAAGTGCAGAAGAAAGGTGGGGAGCAACCTTGCAGCAAAATGAGTTGAGTCGATCCTGCCACAATTCCTTTTTTTTCCCCCCTAAATAATCAAATTGCTTAATTAGTCATTGCTCCGGGGAAGCTCTCTACTCAGTTTCCTGCTGGCTGCACTGACTTACAGGGCTGCTCTCGATTCCGCGGTCTCCAGCGCCAGCGTCTGACCTCAACACAGCTCCCAAGCCCTTTGTGCTCTTGGGGAGGCGGTGGCAAAGATGTGTTTGTGCCTGGGCTGCATGCAAAGCTAAAGCCCCGTTCAGAGCTTGAGGAATGTTAATTATCCTTTTTCTTCCAGCCCCAGTGGCTGATGTGAGCATGCTCCATGCATGCATGGCACTGGCTATTTGCCAGCTTTAGAGTAATTTTTTTTTTTTTTTGAATGAGTGAGTGAATGAATGAATGAATACCTGATTAGGTTAATGAAGCTGAGCCAATGGTGGGAGGGAGCGACTTGGCTGCTGCCTGCTCTAAGAGATCTGGCAGCACATTAGACTTGCATAACGCTTTATAGCTCCATGCTGCGCTCCATATGAGCCACAAGAGAGGGCTGCAATAATTACTCGGCTCTCCAATTGAAACCAGCTGCAGGTAGCTAGTCATCCTCTTGTCCATTTCATTGGTGTCGGGAGTCACTTGTCTTGCGCCGTGGATTTCCAGGGGCAGATGGGTAAGGTGCTTTCACAGAAGTGATCGCAGCGGTGAGAAAGCATGTTTGTGGCTCAATGACTTTTACGAAAGGTCCATTCAGGTTTCCAAGCTGTGATTCACTGGACCCACAGGTTCCACACAGGAATGGTTTTAGTTCCCGAGTTCAAAACTTGCATATAAATGACCTTGATGGCAGCTGTGTGATTTTTTGTTTTCTTGTTTTTTCTTCACCTGGCTGGGAAAAATAGAGCAAAAGGTTTTCTTGTATCTGTTTTTTTTTTTTTTTTGTAAGAAAAGTAATTTTTAAATCCTCAGAGTTCTTTTTGATTGTTGTTTAAGGCAAGTTCTTTCTGGCAGCCCCGGATGGTACATACCTTTGTTTCTCACATACTTAAATTAAGAGTACTGGCACTGCCTGTTAGCACACTGCCTTCATTTGTCAACGTTCCCTGCTTGAGAGCAACAATGATGATTTGCATTCTTAGTTGGAATGGGTAGGTTTTTTCATTGCAACTGAAGCTTGTGACTGTGGAACCTGCTATGTTTGTATAATCCTGCATTATTTCATTTTCTTTTGATTGTTTTCTGTGTTGCCTAATCGGAACAGTTGGGGCAATCTCAGCCTCACCATGCTGGCCTCAGTCAAGTGACACTGGTGATGGGTTTGGGCTCTGTGTCCATTTTATCTGCTTGCTCCCAATTAAGCAGGAGGGAGGCTCCCTATTCACTGAGGCAGGGAGAGTAGTCACTTGATTTCGTGGGCTGCAAGGCCTGGGGAGGTGTTCCAAAGAGAGAGAAGGTGCAGAAGAGTTGATCTGGCTTTTTCCTTGCTCATGTGTATTCCTTCATGCACTGACCCCTACGACACTGCCTGCCTGTGCTGAGATGGTCAGTGTGAGGGTCTGTGCAGAATGAGTGGGTGGTGCTGCAGGCCACACCCAAATGTGGCTGACTGGAATGAAAGAAAAAAAAAATAAAGAGAGAAAAAAAAGGTGTCTGAGGGGGATGTTTAACTCGTTCTCTGTCTGCAGCACTGGGGGTACGTGCTGTGTGCCTTGAGACCAGCATGAGCTGCTGGCTTTTCTGTGTGGTCAGTAGTGATGGTCAGTCATCCTGATTTGGGAGGGTACCAAGTGTGCACTGAGGTGGTGAGCAAGGGCTGGTGCAAAATGGCTTCAAGTTAAAGCTTTGCTGAATGAAGTCTGAGAGAAGGCAAGGTGTTGGAATCCATTTCAAGGGGAATTTAACATCAGTTCATGTTTCACACTTTACAGATGGACTAATTATAGTCTAATTTGCTGGCACATGGAATCTACCAGAGAAGCAGTCTGCAGGGAAGACTTCCAAGGAAAGGCACTGAGCATGCAGATGACCTTTCCAAATCTTCCCCTAAAGCTGTGCTCTCACTCTGTCCCCTTATCAACCAGGCTTAAAGACACTTCTCCCTGTGAGTGCCTGTAAAATGGCTGCTCCAATTTGGCTGCTGCTTGTTGGTGTTTCTGGCTGGATCTTCAAAGGGGTGAAACGCCCCCGGTTTCTGTAATTTTTCATGGGGGTCTTATTCAAGTCTCCTGGCAGCGAAGCCAGGCATCTCTCTTAATTTGTTTTGCAAAAGATGGAGTGAATGTTAGCGAGCATTTTCAGACACATGGAAGGAGACCTGTGTGACATATCTGCAGTACAAATGTGTTCATACAGCCATGACAGTTTCTGTCACAAGTTAAAATGAGTGGCGAGTGGGTGTTGCTACGTTTATAGTCACTCATGTAAAATTTTCAATGGAAAATTGTGTAGGCAGCTCCCATTGTAGCCACATTGTAGGCACATTTTAGATAAATGAAAAACATCAACAAAGTAATTTCTGTATTAGACGTGTTTATAAATGAATTCTATTCACTCATTTAAGCTGCAGAAGTGCCTCTAGGGGATGGGTGTGAGAGTAAAGGGTGTCACTGAGCACTGTCAGATGTCCTGCTCTGGCAGCGGTCACTGCAAAGCAGGAGATAAAAGGTTGGATGCTGCGCTGGCCACTTGTGGAGTGCCATAGGTGGGATCCCCCTTTCCATCGTGGTGTCGGGGTTGAAAGAGCACCTTAATTTACGCGCGTTTGCTCCATGGCTTCCATGCTGCCACAGCAGACTCTGGGTATGTGTGTAGTGGAATGCTGACTTCCCGAGCATCTTGGGTTGGTGGTCTTCATGTCCTGCCACAGCTGACTCCAAGGCTTGGGGAGCAGGGCTTTTGAGGGGTTTGGCAGGCCTCTGTCAGGCTGTAAAGGCTTCAGTGCGGCATAGTGGCAGATCATCAAGCTGCTGGATTGAGCTCCAGCCATGTGGGACTATGCAGCTGGCAGTCAGCCTGAGCTGAGACCCCAGGCCTGAGCAGCCCCGGAACTTTCCTTTGTGGCTGCAGATGGAGCTGCTTCTCGTAGGGTCAGCTGAGGTGCACTTTCTGCTGTGCAGCTGAGAGAGAAAGCTGTGCATCAAGCTGTGCACGCTCAAATGGCTTTGCTCCAGGGCTCAGACCCTCACTTAGCAGTTACACCCTTTCCCTTCCCCCATAGAGGCAGAAGGCTCTGGAGTCCAGCATTTCACCCTCAGAAAAACTTCACTGTAATCAGCACTGTCAGCTCATGCGTTTTTATCTGTGGATATCTGATGCTATTTCACAAAACTCCATTTCCTGGTATCAAATGATGAGATGGGAAATTCCACTTTTAGCCAAACGAATAAGTTTCTGATCTTGTGGGCTGCAGGGAAAAGCTAGAGACCTTAAGCCTGAAAGCCTTACACATCAGAGGGGCAAGTTAAAAGAAGTAGTAGTAATAATAATAATAATAATAATACCTTTCACCTTTATAATTTTAATACATCTTTTATTTGTGAACCAGTGTCATGTGTTTCAGAGGCAAGAAGCTGGGCCTGACTCCTGACATCTGAGAACCCAGGTTTGGCACTGCAAGGTGGGGGATTTCTGTGCCAGGGAGCGAGGGTGCTGCTGTGGGGTGGGCTGGGAGGATGGCCAACACAGCCCTCCAATATCAACCCTCACATGGGGTCAGGTTGCAGCTCTTGGAATAAATGCTTCCTTTCTTCCAACCTCCCTGGCATCTTGGACTGCGTGCTCTGGTACCACCTCTTTGCAAAGCATGCTGGAAGAGGAAAGATCACCTTTGCTAAAAGCTTTTTTCTGTGTAAACAAAGGATATAGGCAGCTGTGAATCTCTTTAAATCACCCATAGTACTCACAGGCCTGCAAGGCTTACGTGTAGCTGCACCGCTCTGTGTGTGCACAGAAAGGACAGAAAGGTCTGCAGCACACCCAGAGCACGGGGTGACTTTTACAGATGCTGAAAATAAGGGCATTTCTCCTGTTGCAGAATGAAGTGATGGCACCCAAATGATCTGATGGCAGAAACATGCAAACTTCTGAAAGTTAATTCCAACTCTTCTTTCAGGAGTTAGCTTAACTAAAACCAAAGATAATTTTGGCATCATGCTCCTGTGCAGTTCACCAGCACCTACCAGGCATAATAACAATGTGTTATTAACTAAGCACAGTCTAACCATAGTAGCTCAGGAGGCATGTGTCCTGCTTAGGACATGCACATCTCTCCTTATCCTCAGAATTCAGGGTAAGTAGCAGAAACAGACAGTGGAGTAGCTTTCTGATAATCAGTTTGTATCACCTGTGCTCATAAATGGCTGTCCTGGGACTCCATTATCTGTCCATCCTTTTGGGAATATGTCTTACACTGTTTTTTCCTCCTAAAGCTTCCTCTCTTAACTCTGGTACCTACATACCTCCATTAAATTCATGGGAATGTCGAGTCTTTGGGCTCAACATGATGATGCACTCAGTGATGTGCTTGCTGAGATTTGCTCGTATCACTTGCTTTTTGTCTTGTGTGGAGTCTGTCTGATCTGCCTGGGGAGAGGAAGGACGTGCTGAACCACTGCTCACTGTGCTGAAACCTGTCGCAATTTGCTGTGGCAGATTCCCAGAAGTATAATAAGAACTAACACTGCACTGGACAATCTGTCTTGTGGATGCGGTGTTCATCAGGAATCCTTTCATTTTGGGAGGAGCATTTCAAATTTTATTAGAGGTTTTCATGTTCCTTATTAATGGATCTCTGCAGTTGGCTCTCCCGGGAATTCTGCCAGGGAGCTGTGAAATTGGTCGGGTTGGACGATAAACCCCTATAGCTATTGTTGGGCCGCGCTGAGCTGCACATGGCAGGGCTAATGGAATCTGTAGCAGTTACAACCATGAATATGTAGCTGGCAGCGGGCAGGCTGTAGAGCGGGGGGAGAAAGCTGGCGTACGGATCCGAGAGCCAGAATGCAGCTGCGCAGCCCTCTGCAGTGTGTCTGTCTTTTCGTCTCTCTGAATCTGATCCTGCAAGATGCCAGCCTCCTTGGAGAGAGGGGAGAGGTGGAACGAAGTGCCTCCCCTTCTCACTCATTTCCAGCGCTGCCGAAATTACTCACTCGTGATAGGACGGGCGGGTGATTTGAGGCGGGAGCATCAGACTGCGCTGCTGCATCTGCCCGGTAACACCCCAGACAGAAAGAGCCGCGTATCAGGCTCGGCTCTGCGAATGTTGCATTAACATCTATGTGCCAGGCAGGGCAACAGTGTCTGATGGAGGAGAGACACCGTTTTTCTAGTGCACGGATAAATGTGAGAGTTTGCTGGTCATACCTGGAGCTGGAAAGTGGAAGTTGAAAAGTCATAGTACTCTGTGTGGTTTTAGGATTTGTGATCAAAGGAGTCTTTTGACAATGAGTGACCGGCTTAATTGAATATCCCTGAAGTTGGAAGCTGACGACTGCCCCCCCTTGGGTGTTTGCTTCTTGCGCCAGTCCTTCCTCCTGCTGGCACATGATGGTGTGAGCTTGCTGGCAACTGCAGAAAGGTCAGCGACCAGAGGAGGATGGAGCGACCAGATTTTTAAAGGAGGTTTAGAGACCCAAAAAAAGGATGTTAGCTGAACCACGGGACAGAGAAAGTGCTTGATTTCTCAAGGCAGTGAAAGTCCCACCGTTGGCATAGGCAGGTGGTGCTGTGTTTTGTGGTTCTGGCCCCAACTTCTCTGCACCCCAAGGCTCAGTCCTGGGATGCGGGACACAGCATGTAGCTGTGTTTGGATGCTTGCGTTGCTGGTTTTACCTTTATTGCAGTGAACTCCAGATAAATAAAGGAGGTCAGCCTCTGAAGCTATAGCCCAATATTCTCTCCTGTGTTTTAAATGTATTAGATGAAATAAGTAGAAGAATGTTGTTCTGGGAAACATAGTGAGATTTAAAGTGCCTTGCAAAGAGACGCTGAAGTTTTGCATGAAAATGCATATCCCGAGCTCCAGTGAGCAATCCCTCTGGGACCAGAGCAAGCCCAGATGGTGACTCCTCCAAGTGATTATTTTTCTGCCTTAAGCCTTTCCAGGAATTTGAGTGTGGGCAGACTGCCAGCGGACACTGGCTGTCCAGACAGTTTAGCAATGTTCCATGTGTACTCACTGCCAGAGATACCAAAGTCCAGCTGCTCTCCCTGATCTCTTTGTCCCTTTTACCTTCCCAGCCATAATTACACATGCCGGCATGCACGCACGCACTTGTGACACACATAGGAGCAAAAAATCCCCTGGTGTTTGCTGGTCGTTTGCATATCTACAAATCATGATTGACAGCTCTAAAGTTAAAGGAATGCTCAGGACTCAGAAAAATGTCTTGAATAAAAAAAAAAATTTAAAAAACCCCATGCAAATAACAAACCCTGAGGCACATCACAGAAGGCAGGCATTCATCTTTCTAGGACAGCCAGCAAAAAACTGTTTAACCAGGTCTTGTACCTTTTGCCTTTGAGACACTCTTGTTTGAGTTGTCTCCCTTTCATTGCTTCCCAAGCAAAATCAGACCTGTCTTATCTTTACTGTTGCTGGAACTTGAATAATGCTGAAAAGTTACTGTTTTAGGTCTTGAAGTAGAAGTAGGCTGTTTTATGCTGCATATTTCCATTTTTTGCAAATCCAGTTCTATTTCTGTTAACAGCTCAATGTCTCACTGTGAAGTGCCTGGGCTTGAAAAAGTGGGGCAGTATTCACTGCTCTATGGCTGTCTCATCCCTTGTCTCCATTAAATTTATTCATTCCTCCTGTGTTCTCCAGGAGATTTTGGGCAGCCCTTTTGTTACCGGTAAAGATGAAGTCAGCCATCTGAAAGATTTACACCAAAAAAACCAAAATGCACAACCCAAAAGAGTTAGTACTTGGTATTTTTGAAGGATGTTGGCTTTGACTTTGGAGGCCACCCAAACCTCAGTGGTTCAATGCTATTTAGCAGAATAAATCTTTGCTTCAGCTCCTGCATAATGAAATTTCACCCCATTTCATAGAGCTTCATAGTACTACTTTCGATGCAGAGAAGCTGAATGCCAGATGCCTCGAACTTTTGGAACCACTGGTTTTGGGGAGCCTGGTTTACCTATCACAGCAAAAAAGCCTGTCCCTATTCAGTCCCACATACAAGCTCCCTGCTCTGTTGCAGGCAGAGAAGCCTGCCCTCTGCCTCTGCTCTCAGCTTTTCCCTGTGGGAGCCTATTTAAATTCTGGATTTGCAGCTCATGTTCCAGAAGAGATTGGAGGATGGTCCAAGCACAGCACAACCTCCCTGTGGCGAGGGGAGCAGGATGAGCACCCCATGCTGAGGATGTCCCCTCTGGGCAGCTGCCTGGGCCAGGATCTGCTGACTTACCTACCCAAGCCGACTGCCTGGGGCAGAAGTCTACAGAGAGCTAAAGTTAACCAAGGATGACTGCGCAAATGTGAGCTCGGCAGTTTTATTTTCAGTCGAACTTAAAAAGAAAAATCTGTAAGTCATGTGTAATATAATAATTTTAGCTGTTGCCAAGACACGCTGAGCAACTGTTAGGAGGAGGGGAAGGCCCATGCTGATCTAGCAGGGGCCCTGTCTCCTGGCTGCCCTCGTCCCTCGTCGCCCCAGTCGCGGTGCCAAGGTGATGGCACTGACAGACCAGGGCAGGTCAGGATAGTGCCTCAGCTGCTGCGCTCTGGGTGTCACTGGCCCTTGCAAATCTGAAGCTGCCCTGAGTTCTGTCGTCCTCCCTATCTCCTCAAAGCCAGGGAATCTACCCTGAAACAGTGCTTTACCCCCCTCCCCCAGCTCTAGCTGTTGGTGTTTCATTACTGTTTATCAATACTTAAAGACTGGAGTAATTAACTTAAGACTGATTGTATCAAAGCGTTAGAAAGTTTGGACTTTTCTTGCAGGCTTACAGCAGCTTGGAGGACCATAAATGTAAAGAGTGCTTTTAAAGATAGGTTTAATCTGAGTCTAGTGTGTCTTCAAAGTACTTCATACACATATAAACATCAGGCTTATTGTTCATTAGAAGTGAGAGAGCAGGGAAAAAAATCCCCCAAAGGAATATTACTTGCCATAAGTATCATTACTGCTGCTCAGCATTCACATTAAAGTGGGCTATATCCTATTTCCGTGTTCTTTCACATCCACTCTTAATTCTTTCTCTCTCTTTTTCTTACATGTAATGCATGCTTTTCTTGTTGAGCTGCCACTCATGCGAGGTGCATGGTTTCTCATCACCCATTCTTGAACAACTTTCAAAACAGCCAGAAATGCAGATGACAGGTGGTGGCTGGATAGGGGCTGAGGAAAAGTTTCACTCTCCATGAAGGTTGATTAGGCAAGGCAAGGTAGGTTTCAGGAAGGGAGTAAATGTAAAACACATTGCAGTAACAATATTTTCTTTAGCAGGTAATAGAAGAGTTAGGAAGATTTTGTTGCCTTTGGATGAAATTGGTAATGCAGAGAAAGCAACTTACTTGCCCCAATAGCAAAATCAGCCCAATATGAAACTGCAAGTTTTTACAGTGATGGGGGCTCATGGTTTAGATCAGGAAACCCAAACGTGCTTTTCCAAGCAGTTCTGGGCAGGTGTCCCCAAGGCTGAGGACACCTGAGTCAAACTCATGGACCTGTGGCTGTGGCCATGAGTGTGGTACCAACAGTCTCTGTGGTGATGCAGTGGCTAAGAAACAGTGGGGCTGGATCCTGCCAGAGATGGATATGGTGCCAGCACCTGGCTCTGGCCTACCTGCATGTGGCAGGGCGTTCTTCCCAGCGGAGTCCTGCCTGGACACCTGAATGTGAGGCATCAGTAGCAGAGGGAGTTCAAAGCACTGGGTCAAAAAACCCCCACCAGACATCAAAAATCTGGCTCAGATCCATCCCTGGCTCTGGGCTGCTGCTGTAAATAGCTCGCGTGGCTGAGGTTCATTGCCAGACTGGGAGACGAAGCACACGTGTCCCTGTAATGAGCTGTGGTGTGGAGTGGGGACAGGAGGCAGCTGCTACCTCCACAGCCCTGCATAGTGTCACATGAAGTCGTCCTGCCTGTGTCTCTGGGTTTCAGGGGTTTAGGAGTGATCCACCACCTTCCCGCTACACCCTTCACAGTGACTTGTTGCTAACAATATTTTGTTTGTGCCTTTTCCTCAGGGCTCCCTGCTATGCTCCCATGGTTTTTTAGGGCATGTTAGGGTGAAGGCAGTGTCATCATTGCAGGGGAAGAAGAGGCTGGAAGAACAGAGCAGGCACCATAGAGACATGGAGGGTTTTCACAGAGGAAGGAGAATGGGCCTTGGGAAATAAATGACTGCTGTTAAATGTACCAAGTTATGGCCAGGTTGTTTCTGTTACGCCTAAATTTTTTAATGTTTTCCTGATGCATTAGTAGATATGCCCATGATTTTTCTGCTGTTTACAGCATAGCCAGTTGTCAACTGCTCCTTGACGTGAGAGTGGCAATGCCTGACCATTTTAATTTTTTTTTCCAGTGGTCTTTTTCCGGTTTGCTGATTTAGGGTGTCTGCTTATTTGTTTTCATTTCTCAATGCTGATGATATGACACCCGTCTCCCTTGCCCACCCTTTCATTGCAGAATCCAGAGGAGCTGTCGGAGGATCGTGCTCACAGGGAGATGATTCCTCATGAAGTCACTGGATCCCCTGCAGAAATCAAATGTGACTTTCCATTTATCAGACTGAAATCAGAGCCAGCCAGACAGTGAAGCAAGCACAGTGGAGGGGGGACGGCGGGGACGGTGAAAGATGAAATCCAACCAAGAGCGGAGCAATGAATGCCTGCCGCCTAAGAAGAGAGAAATCCCTGCCACCAGCCTGCCTTCGGAGGTGAAGCCGGTCCTGCCAAATGAAAACCACCGTGCGGATAACCTGGCATGGCTCCCCAGCACACCCAGTGGCCAGGGCTGCCTGGGGGGCCGGCACCGGCCCGGGGGCACCTCCACGGTGGAGGCAGGCTTGCAGCAGGGTTTGCACAAGTCACTGTCTGCAGGGATGGACTATTCCCCGCCAAGCGCGCCCAGGTCCGTTCCAGCCTCTACCACTCTTCCCACGGTGTACTCGCCCACCCTCTCCCAGTCAGGGACCCCCATTTCCCCTGTGCAGTACACTCACCTGCAGCACACCTTCCAGTTCGTCGGGCCCCAGTACAGTGGATCGTATACCGGATTCATTCCCTCACAGCTGATTTCCCCAACAGCCAATTCTGCGACCAGCGCCGTGGCGGCGGCCACAGCCGTTGCAACCACTCCATCCCAGCGCTCCCAGCTGGAGGCTTATTCCACTTTGCTGGCCAGCATGAGTGGCTTAAGCCAGCACGGGCACAAAGTTGAGCCGCACCTGGTCAGGACGCCTGGACTGATTGCTGCTGGGTCTCCTCCACCCACTCAGCAGAACCAGTATGTCCACATTTCCAGCTCTTCTCAGAGCACTGTCAGAAATGTCTCTCCTCCAACCATCCCAGTCCCCCTGCACCCACATCAGACAGTGATCCCGCCCACCCTCACCCTTGGCCCTTCCTCCCAAGTGGTGGTGCAGTACACTGACTCAGGGGGCCACTTTGTTACCAGGGATCCCCCCAAGAAACCCGAGAGCAGCCGACTGCAGGCGATGCAGGCCAAGGAGGTACTGAATGGCGAGATAGAGAAGAGCCGAAGGTACGGCATTTCGCCTTCTGCTGACATGGGTCTAGTCAAAGCAGGCAATAAACCAGCTCCCCATCATTATGAGACCAGGCACGTGGTGGTCCACTCTAGCCCCGCCGAGTACGGCCTGCGGAATTCCTCAGGTGTCCGAGCCTCTGTCATGGTGGTCCCCAACAGCAGCACGCCCACGGCAGACATGGAGGTGCAGCAGGCCACCAACCGTGAGACTTCTCCTTCAGCCCTCAATGACAAGGGAAGTTTGCACTTAGGAAAGCCAACCCACCGGTCCTATGCCTTGTCTCCGCAGCAGGCTCTGGGCCATGAGGGGGTGAAGGCGGTGGCCACGCTGTCCCCTCACACAGTCATTCAGACCACCCACAGCACCTCCGAGCAACTCCCTGTGGGGCTGCCGGCAACAGCTTTCTATACTGGGACCCAGCCGCCGGTGATCGGCTACCTGAGCGGCCAGCAGCAAGCCATCGGCTACCCCAGCAGCCTGCCGCAGCACCTGGTGATCCCAGGCACCCAGTCCCTGCTGATACCGGTCGGCAGCACGGACGTCGAGCCGTCAGGAGTCACGCCTGCGATCGTCACATCATCTCCTCAGTTTGCAGCAGTGCCTCACACGTTTGTCACCACCGCTGTCCCCAAGAGCGAGAACTTCAGTGCAGAGCCCCTTACCACCCAGCCTGCCTACCAGGCCACCATGGTGCAGGCGCAGATCCACCTGCCTGTGGTGCAGCCCATTGCGTCCCCTGCTGCCGCGCCTCCCACGCTGCCCCCTTACTTCATGAAGGGGTCGATCATCCAGCTGGCCAACGGGGAGCTGAAGAAAGTAGAAGACTTGAAAACAGAAGACTTCATACAGAGCGCAGAGATTAGCAACGACCTGAAAATAGACTCCAGCACTGTGGAGAGGATCGAAGACAGCCATAGCCCGGGCATCGCTGTCATACAGTTTGCAGTGGGGGAGCATCGAGCACAGGTAATGGCAACGCATGATAGGCTGGGGGGTTGGACTGGGATGCATGCTCTGGCCCCCCAGGCCACAGCACAGCTCGCTTGCTTTGGATCCACTTGGGCTTGGTTCTTCATCCATCTGTGATTCAAACTGTAGACCAAAAATCATCCCCCTCACTGTGCTGGGAGAGCCATCAGGTCGCACTGGTGATAAATGTAGAATCTTGGATACCAAATGGGTCTCTTCTGTAGCTGGAGAACTCACAGGAACACTTAAGTGATTTTCGTGGGTTTTCATTAAAATACCAGCTAATGTAAGGAGTATGGAAGGTTACATTTTTCATTTTGATAGGTGATTTTTACCATTCACATCAGAAAGGTCATGATAGAATCAGATCAAAACCTACTCTAAAGAGATAGGTAAAGCACAAGGCAGTGAATTTCCATGGCTTAAAAACTTGTAGCTGCCTGGGAATGGTTCTAATGCACATAAGTTACTGAAATGCAATACAGAGTTTTTCTGAGGCTTTGCTTGAGGGTGGTTTTAACATTGCATGGCTCATGTAAACTCTGTGGTCAAGTGCAATTTGGAAGGAAAAACCATCTAGGTGTCTGGGCAGGCTGTACCTTTGTTTCTCTGTTTGCAAAGCAGGAGGAAAACCTGTAACTTTCCAGAGGTGTTTTTAGGTTGAGAACGAGTGTGTATTGATTTGGAAGTGTTATCCTGATGCTGTCCATTTTCTGAGCAATTTAGATTCCATTGGTTAATGCTGAAATGTTTAGATGTACTGTGTAGCATTTGGCTTCCTGGAGATACTCAGTTTAGATAATCCTGTTGCAAATCCTTTTGTTGGTGTGAGTGCTGTGAACTCCACCATCTGCACCTCTGATGCTGCAGCCTCAGTGCTGGAGAAGCAGAATGAGAGAGAAGGAGAATCAGAGGAACTGGACACAGACACAGGTAGTAACACACCTCAGGCTGATGGTTTGGAGGAGAAAAGCAAACAGTGATGGTACCAAGGAACAGATCACACAGAAAACTTCTTACAGTCTCAGCAGCCTGTGGCTTGTCCTTCCCCTAGTGTACACACAGTGAATCACTGCGTGTCGCATGTCCTTCTTCACAAGTCAAACAGGCAGATTCCCTGTGTGTGTTTGTTCATGTATGTGCCTGCATCTGCACAGATGATTGAAGTTAAGCCTCTGGTGCTTTCAGTATACTTGATTTTTTTCCCCACTGCTTAACTGTATTTTGGTGCATCTCAGGCATCATGGTTAGAGGAACTGTCCTTGGATCAGGACCACTTACTATAATTTGCCGTGGTGCCTTTTGAATAATGAAATTTCAAAACTAGCAATCTCCACTCTGCAATTTCCATGCAGCCAGGCCATCGGTATCTGCACAGAAGAGGTACAAATGAGCAGGTAGCATTTGTGTCATGTCTCGGTCACAGCCCTGTCAAGGCAGGCAATGGACTGCAGTCCTGGGAAGAGCTGCTCTTTTGCAGGGGGTGGAGTGCCATCCTCTGGCAGAAAAGGAGCAAGTCCGAAGCTGTACAAATCCAGAGCCTGGCACACGGGTCTCACCCAGCAAAGTGAGCTTACAGAGAAGCCTATCGGGAGTGAGCTGACATCATCACAGCCGAAATACTCCCCAGCTGTGTTTCCCACCGGGGATGCTTCCAGAATGGAGGGCAAGTCACGTAGAGATATGATTAGAAACGGGGGTTTAATTTAGGTTTCCTGCAGATTCCAGGACTTGGGTCTCTTCCCAGATCAGCTGTGTCCCTGCATAGCAGGAATGACTGCTGGTTTTCCTTCGCCTTGGGCCGGGGGGGAGAGAAAGAGAGAGAGAGAGTGTGCATTTCTACATGCTTGAAGTCTCTGTGACCTTGCCCTTAGCCTGCCATGGTGCTCTGGAAGTATTCAGCCTTATTTGCAGGTTTGCAGCAGTCTTTACTCCTTAGAAAATTGCCTGTGTGAAGAGGCTTAGTCTTCTCTCTGAAAGAGCAGTACTTGATTGAGCTGCTCTGAGCACCGGCACTGTGGTGCTGCCGCGCTGAAACAGAGCTCTTGACTCTGGAGTGCAGGGGAATAGAGCTGCGTGCATAATGCAGCTCCACAAAGTATTTCATTACAATTGAGTTTCACTTGCATACGTGCTTCTACAAAGAGGGAGCTTTTTGAGTGGTATTACCAAGGGAGTGTTACTTGTAAAGAGTAAGTGCCATACAAAAATAGGGTTGTTATCATTAGCTTTGGCTCACTTACTTACTCCTCCCAGGGATTGCTGGGAAGTCATTATAATATTGATGAATCTGTATTTTCAGGCTCTGTGCAAACACTAGCTAATTTTCTCACTAGTTGAGGGACAGATGTAGGAGGTTATTTTCAGCTGAGCATATACCACTGTAATGTAAACAGGGAGGCTCCAGGCAGCTACTCTTGTGTTGTGTCACTGCAAGCGCACAGCTGGCCCTCCCCAGCAAGCACTTAGGCAGAAAGGGGTCATCTTCCCTCCTTTTCCAGTCCTCCAGTCAGCTGGAAAATCCATCCCTCTTCTAGGTATGGAAACCTAGAGGAAAATCAATGTACCTGAAGGCCTTAATAACCGAAATAACTAAGTGTCTTTACCCCTGGAGGGATACTAGGTTTCCATTTCACAGCATCTTGGCTCTGGATTTAGAAGCCAAGTAAGTATCAACTGGGCCAGAACCCAAAGTCCAGCTGCTACTCCTGTGCAGGTGCCTAGAAGACAAGACCCGTGGATCTACATCTCTTTGGAATTCCATATATTATTTTTGTAATAAGAATTTCATCATTGTTACCTTTTGCTGCCAGCAGAACACAGAAGCCAGTAATTCACCTCCCTTGATGTTAAGGTCAAAGCACATAGGCTATGCAAAATAAGTTCTCTGAAATGCTACACTTCAGTTCCTAATAATTTCTAAAATATAGATACAATGGAAAAGATGAGCATACAGTTCTTGATTTTCCTTTAAAAAAAAAACAAAAAAACCAACAAAACCAAACCGGAATCATAACCACTAGAGATGGGAAAGTCCCATTAGAGCATAAAGTTAGTAGCCCTAACTAGTTCAGTTTAGGGCATATGATTTTAGACCATCATCTAGTTCAGTTTTCCCCTTACATCTTTCAATGCACACACAAATGGTTTCTTTTTCTTTGAGCTCCCCTTTTCATTATCCTTGTCACTGTAACAGACACAGAAAGAGATGTTGACTCAGTTCACTGCTGCAGATGGAGATCTCTGCCAGCCTTCCCCTCTTGTGATCTCTGTGTCCCCTGGTCACAGGACAGTAAGTCCTTTTGTCTCCAAGTGATGGGTGGCTGTGGTCTGTCCTCATGTTACTGGGTTCTGGGAACGCAGCAGATGACACAGCTCATGTGATAAAGGCGGCAGCCTGTGGTCTGCTGGGCGAGAGGAGGCTTCTCTTGAGAAATTACGGGATTGCGTGACTGCAGAGAGCAGCAGCCCCTGACCTTCCAGCCCTGCCTGCCTTTGCTAGAGTAACAGTGGACTGAATTGGGGTAGATGCAGCCCCGGGGGTGTGTCCAGTCAGAGCATGTTCTGGAGGGTGGTTCCATGGCACAAGGTGCTGCCTACAGCCCCAGAAATCTCTTACAGGAAATCCACTCTTGTGAAGGCATCGGAGTGCGGGGGAAGCATTAAAAGTCCTGAAGTTTCTGAATAGGGGAGGTTGTGTGGGAGCATGGTACTGCAGAGGCTTCTCTCTGTGAGAAGGAGAGCTTCTATTCTGTGAATCCACCCAGTTGTTTTTTGGGCCCAAGGAGCCTTTCAGCACCCAAAGTAAAGCCTTCAGTGGAGAGCTCTGCTGCTTAATTGCACATTGTTTCCAGAACTGCTTCCTTTTCTTTGTTTCCAACCTGCCACTCCTAGTTTCATCAGATTTTAATAGCATTATGGAGAAAAAAACACCTAATTGGAAAATGTATGTTTCCATTTATTAAAATATTGTTAACGTGAACCACTTCCATTAGACACCTTTTGCTTTTGTGCTTGTTATTTTGGTTGCAGCAGTGAGGCCCAAGACTAAAATTGTGTTTCTGTTTCCTGGGCATCAGATGTTCTAGGCCTTAGTATCTGTATTCCAGCTCCAGCTGGGATTTCTTAAGCTGTCTTAAGCCTGTCTTGTCTACTGAGAAATAAAAATTTGGCTGAGAAATAAAAATTACAAAGGGTTATAGAAAGTTGCAGTTTTCAGTGGCTGCACTGAAGAGTTTCGGCTGCTTTCACTAGTCAGTGTTAACAAATAGAAATATAAATGTAGCTTGCAGTAGAGCCTCAGTATGCTTTGAAAGGAACCAACATGTTTGTTTCTTACTAGTAGGTAGAAAAGTTCAAGATTTCTTTCTCTCCTATAATAATTGTGGCAAAATTTTGGGGGGTCAGGGGGAAGCTATTAAAATAAGGGGTTTGTATTTTAATGCAGTGGTCAGAAAAAAAATGTTGTGGGGGTGCTTTTACTGAACTTTCGTACTTTAAAGGTCTTAAACTTGTGTTTAGAGGATGGTTGCCTCAAATCCCTTCTTAGCTGAATCCAGAAGCAGACAGCTAAAACAGGGCTTGACAATCCATGAGGGAACCCATTTCAAATCAAAAGTGGCACATGCACAGTGTGAGCAGATTGTGGGAATTTAAGCATTCCACCATCTTTGGTGTTGTTCATGATCACCTCCACCAGTTCTGGCATGTGTTTCCGTGATCAACCCTCCAGGCAAGGAGGGATAGTTTTGGACCCTACATTAAAAAAAAAAAAAGGCACAATGTGTGGTGGAAGTGTGTTGACATCAAGTGGAACTTGTGTGTTGGCAAGGATGATGCACACAAGCAAGTATGATTCCCACAGATACAAATAGCTTTTGACAAGGATGGAGAAGTAGAAAAGGAAAGGAAAAAAGAACGCAGTAGGCAAGCAGGAAGAAAGAAAGAGGTGAGAAAAAGCAATATAAAGGAGAGAGCTGTGTCCACCAGATGATCCATGCCTGGAGACAGCCTACAGTTCTTGTGCAGACAGCGGTTTCCATGTAAGTCCATGGGAGATGCTGGATACTCAGTAGTTTTCCTGATTAGACTCCAGTTAAACTGTGTATGGAGTAGGATCCCAAGCTCTGGGCAAATATTTCTGCAAATCCTGGTGCTGGAGTGTTTCTATCCAGTGACATGAAGGGATGGGGCTTTCATGGTTACCTCACCCCACTTTCTCCATAGTTCAGAGCTTAAACCAGGGCTCAAGTCAGGTCCCTTTCCACTGTTGCAGTGTATGTAGTTTGACTGTTGGCAAATAGTTCTGGTTGGAAAAGGTTTAGCATGACAAAAATTGATGTAGTATCTTACACCTCTAAACTGCTCCTTTTGAAATTCCTTGTACAGTGGCTTACTGTGTTGGGCAGGTGGAGTGGCAAGATAATGGATGCAGTGTTATCCATTGGCCGAGTTGCAGAAGTGCATAGCATATATTTATAGACTCAACTAGGTTTTTTTTCCAACAGAATCAGCCCTTCCATAAACAGGAGTTAGCTGCTAGTGCATGGCATGCACATAGTCAGAGGCACCGTCAACATCCAGTGGGAATCATTGGTTTCCTGGTTCTGGAGCATCCATCTCTGAGCTGTCAGACATTCCTGAGCAAGTCTTCTTGGCTGTGGAGCTGGTGGGGTGTGAGGAGCACTACCAGGAGCCCTGCTTGCAGAGAGGGCAGCTGTGGGGGTGGCATTGCTAGCAGGGAAGGGGCAGGGCTGCTGGGGGCAGTGCTTCCATAGAGTCCAGCCTCTTCTGTGAGACAGACCGTGCAACTTCATCCCAAGGTTCACACTTAACATTATGAACAGATGTGTTGGAACACTGGAGTGCAGTGTGCATCTCAAACTGCTTCTGTGTCAAAATGCATTTTTAATGATGCAAAGCCATGCTGGGTGTGACAGTGTTACTCGTTCCCAGAGGTGAGAGGTGGTTTCACAAGCCTGCTGTGGTGTTCCTTTTAAGTGAGTCTGTGGTCCTGGAGAGGGAAGATTCTCCAGGCAGCTGGTATTGTCTATGCCTGCTGAATGGCTTAGAAATGAGGTGAGCGCATGTATTCAGGTGATCTCCTATCCTTTTGCCCCTACCAAATAAGGGTTACACCATCAGAGTGGGATTGTGCCCCCATGCCTGAGAAGAGCTCCAGAGGACAGGAGGACCGTGGGTGCAGAGCAGTGGGTGTCTGTCTTCAGCACTAGGCAGCCTCTTACAGTTGCAGACCTCACTGGTGTGACAGGCAGCAGTTAAAAACACGTGCCAAGTTTTAAAGTATTAGTCAGGATTTCCTGCTCTCTTTGTAGTGTGCTGGGGAGGGGGTGTGTCAGCCCCATGGGTTGAGAATCACATGAGTCCACATCAAGTGTCTGAGTGCTCAATGAGTGCTGGACTGCTACCATGTGCAAAGATAAGTGGGTATTTTATCATGCTTTTATCAGGTGTTTTTCATCATGTTGGGACCTCAAGGTCCAACATTTGCAAGGTCAAGGAGCAGGGGGCACCTGTTGTTAGTCTGTTCTGGCCATGGCAGTTCCCCATAAGATGTTTAGGTAGGATTCCTAACCAGATGTGTCTTTAAAGTGGGGTGAAGCAGGGGGAAAGGGGACATGGTACAGAAAAGGAGGCACAGTGCAGGAACCGCAGGAGGAGGAGGGACGACCACCTCCCTGAGGAAGTGCAGGAGGTAAACTCTGCAGCAGAGTGGAAGATCAGCTGTGAGAAGAGAAGAAACTGGACTGGTAACAGACTGCTGGGGGAAGGCAGGCTCTCACTTGCTGCTCTTAATGGCTACAACTCTATATGTGCTTGTGGCCTTCCCCTGCCAATCAGAGTACCTTCACTCTTTCACGCTGCTCGGACAGAGGTCAGGATGACATTTCCATGATCATTTAGGAAATTGTGTGCCAAAACTGAGAGCTTCTCTTGAGCCTGGTTGGAAAGGGTCTTTAGATTTGAATTACAGGTTCTAGGTACCACAAGGGGGATGGTAGGAAACAGTTGGCCAGACACTGAATCTGTTTTATGCCTGAGTGGCTGGATGAAAGTAAAGCTTGATTCCTGCTGAGGTTTGTACTATGAAATACTGAGCTCAGAGAAAGTATTAAGAGCTGGATGACAAGGGCTGGCGTGAAGTCTGGTGACCAATATTCTGATTTTGCAGAAACTGAACATCGCCTTTGCAATTCCAGCTTTATCCCTCTCCCCTCTGGCAAGCACTGCACGTGTGTGAGGGCTCATGGAGTGATCTCATGCTCTCCCCTCTCTCTCCCTCTGTCTCCCTGTGTTGTGCTGTCTCTTTCTGCAGGTCAGCGTGGAAGTCTTGGTAGAATATCCTTTTTTTGTATTTGGACAAGGTTGGTCATCGTGCTGCCCTGAAAGAACCAACCAGCTCTTTGATTTGCCATGCTCCAAACTCTCAGTGGGGGACGTCTGCATATCGCTCACACTCAAGAACCTGAAGAATGGCTCTATTAAAAAGGGCCAGCCCATGGACTCAGCTAGTATCTTGCTGAAGCATTCAAAGAATGACAGTCTAGCTGGAAGTAGACACAGATATGTGGAGCAGGAAAACGGGATTAATCAGGGAAGTGCACAGATGTTAGCTGAGAACGGTGAACTGAAGTTTCCGGACAAAATAGGATTGCCTGCAGCACCTTTGCTCACCAAAACAGAACCCAGCAAGCCCCCAGCAACAAGGAAGAGGAGATGGTCAGCCCCCGAAACACGAAAACTAGAGAAATCAGAAGAGGAGCCACCTTTGACTCTTCCCAAGCCTTCTTTTATTCCTCAGGAGGTTAAGATTTGCATTGAAGGTCGATCCAACGTAGGAAAGTAAAAGTTGTTTGGGGAAAGGAAATTAGGCTATCCCTTGTCATTTTTATCCAGATTACTGTACTGTAGACTAAATAACCCAGTATTTACATGTTATCATCTTATTTTAGGTTTATGTTATAACCTTGTTGTTATAGTTGCAGCTGGTATTATGCAGGAGACTGGTGCATATGTTTTTCCACAAGTGTTTGTCAGTGACTAGGTTTATGGAGAGCTACAGAAGGGGCAGTATCTGCTTCACACACCCTTAGTGGAAATGAATGTGTTGTCATGGCTCCTGTTTTCTAACACCTCGTGTAGGACAGGGTCCAGCTGAGATTTTGTTTTCTTTTCGTCGCTGGTTTTTTTTTTTTTTTTTGTGTTTGTTTTGTGGTTCTGGTTCCTGTTCTAGTTTTTTGGGGGGGAGGTGAGGACAAGGGAACTGTAGCAGAGGTGTGTGTCAAACATGGGGTGCGTGTGTGGATGTGGGTGCGTGGCAGCCCCCAGCACGGGATGGCCACTGTCTGGCGGGTTGGTGATGACATTTCCTCACCCTAGCTGGATGCTGAGGACACAACCCTTGGGTGTGTTGCTGAAGAGGATCAGACAGTCTCTGATGTTTTCAACAACAAGCCAACTCTCACTCAAGTCTCTGCTATACATATATNCTGCACTGATTTTTATTCCTAAAGCAAACTGCCACACCACATTTCCTTTCTGCTTGCTAGTGCAGTTCCATTGCCCGGAGTCAGCGACAGCGAGGCCGTGCAGACCCTCGCGCCAGTCGCTCTGCAGGGTTTCCCTTGAGGGCGGGGGGGGGTGGGTGCGTGCGTGTGGCATGGGTGTGCAAGGAGGCCTCTGGCTCTGCGGATGCGCCTGGCTCAGGCTCACTCCTGTTTCTGTGCAGTGTTAGACAAATCGACCAGGTTACGCCATTGACATTTGCTTCCACAAGGTAGACGCAGACTGCCCCTTTGAGATCACAGGCATCCATCGTTTGCAGTTAGGTTGCAAATCTTTGTCTTTAACTCTAGTACTGGTTTTAGTTCATGGTTATGGACAACTGGTGCCACTTTTTTCAAATTGCGGTGTGTGACACAGGAATCCGCTGTTGAAGATGAACCTAGAATGTCTTTAAGCACTTAAAATGCTGTTCACACTTTATTGCTGAGCATCCTGGTCTAACACTCAGTACGTACTGTATATCACTTTAATCTGCTCGGAAAGCAACAACAACAAACAAATCTCTTCAGCACTGTAACTACATGCAACTATGTAAAGTTTTCTCACAGGCAAGATGCTGAAAGTTTTAATGTGGTTTCAAAGGGATGAATGTGAATTATTGAACTAGTATGTGACAGTCATTGTCCACAAAGGACTACTTAATAGGAGGCACTTTTTAAACTTTATTGCTTGAGAAAGAGTTAAAGGCATATGTGAGCTGACATAATAAAAAAAAAATAAGAGAAAGGAAAAAGGAAAGGGGAAAAATCATTGTCCAGTGTTTTTGAAAAAGATGGACTTTAAAGAATCTTGCAATTTGCACATCTTGAGTTTATCATTTGTGTGGTATTCCTGCAGTTTTTACCTAATAATGTTGTGGGGTGGGTGGGTCTGAAAGAGCATAAACAAATGTAGCAATTACTCACTAACCTGCCTATGCTCTAGGCCATTTCATAGGGTTACGTTCCTTTCAGAGTTCATTTTCCGTCTTTCTACCTTATCAGCCACACAGAACCAGGTCCTACTGGGACACCTCTGAGAATTTTTCTTCAGACTTGCTGAGAGAGTTTTCCAGAAAAAAAAATACATTTCTATAAGTAAGCAAGGTGTTTGTTTGTTTTGAAAACAAACCTATTGTTATTTTATTATTATTATTATTATTATTATTATTATTAGTTATTTTAATTGCATCGTTTTCCATTGGAAAGGCAACATTTCAGGAGTTTGGTACAAACCAAGTAGGAGCGGGGGGATTCACGCTTTCAGTCCTTTCTTTCCCTAGGTAGGGCCGGATCCTCTGAGGTGCTGTGCACCCAACCTCTTGCACAAGCCTCAGGGAGGTGCGAGTATGAAGTGTGTCAGGGCTGAGTGCTAAAGCCTGTTGCTGCTTCTCGGAAGATCCCAGTGGGATTTCAGTGGGATCGCACTCGGGCCCTCTGTGAGCAAGCGTTCGTGTCGTCATTTTTGGTTGGCAAGTTCACATCCTTCAGATAGTTTTGAAGAAGCTATACTCATAGGGAGAACAGGAAATCGAAGTCCGTCATTAGAAACCCAGTAACCTAAAGTGAACAAATTTATTTAAAGTCTTGTTTTCCCTCTCCCCTGAAATACAGTGCTTTTCTTTGAGAGAAGAAATGTTAACCCCAAACCCCATCTTTAACTCTTGTTACTTGTTACTTGAAATTTAGCTCACACCAGACCTAATTGTTTTTATACCATATTCTGGGGTGCACCAAAAAGTTGAAATATGTTTAAAATAGCTTGAAACTTTTTTTGAATTTCCTTGAATTTTATTAACCTCTCAGCAGGCTACCAAATAGCTGAGTGGGTTTCTTCTTACAATCACACAGCTTAATTAGTGCTTATTTGTTAATATTTCTGCTCAGAGAAGTTGCTTAATCTTCCATATACTCTGCTCAGGGCACTTGCAATTTATTGTTTTGTTTTGTTTCCTGTTTTTTTTTAAGCTTTGATGGTAAAGTAATAGAAAGAATTACAGATTTTAGTTCACAGTCTTACCGCTATTTCTGTACTTTACGTGTACTTAGAAAAAAAGAAATTTCAATTAAAACCATACACATACACATTTGTGGTCAATAAGGAAGCAGGGGCTGTTAAACTGACTGGATCTATTCAACTAACACTAAAAAAAAAAAATAAAAAAATACATTTGGAGCAATAGGAATGTATTAGTTCTGTGCTTATATTTCAGACTGAGGAATTCTGAAATAACTGGTTCTTTCCAAACAGTTGTCCCCTTCCATGCTTTAGCTTTTGTAGGATGTGCAATACTTTACGTGCCAACTTAGACTCACCTGTGCGGTGTTAGCTAGATCTCATACCCACTTCTGATTTCCCCTGGTTTTGTCACTTTTGAATTCTTTATTTCTACCTTTCTCCCTGCCCCCCCCCATCATTACTAAGTCCCTCCCTGTCCTCCCCCTTCCAAAAACCCACACACCATATTAAGGGTAGAAGATTTCTTGCCCCGGAAACACAAACCCTTTTTGTATTTGTTGTTTAAAGAGATCCAGGAAGAAAAAAAAAGGCAAAAAAAGAGATGTATTCATGTCTACATGGCATCCAGGCAGAGGGTGGCACTCGACCATATGGCCGTGTGCCACCTTCCATCTGGACACACGCACACAGGAGCTGGCTCTGTGTGCAAGTCTCTCTGGGCCAAGTCCTTTGCAAGGTGAGGCTTTGCCTTTCCCTCTGGCACTGAGCATCCCCAGGCCCAGGAGTGCCATCAGTCCCCGGGGCAGGTGCTAAACACCACTTGCAAGCACGGGGATGCTGAGGTGAAGCCGAAGGAAGAGGCTCTGCCTCTGCTCTGCGTGGCGGCTGCTTTGCAATAGTAACTAACAGCAGTTTCCTTTTTGTCTGTTTGTTTTTTTTTCCTTTTGTAGCAGGCCTGTTTAGTTTACAATAAAATGCATACAATCACCAAGAAATTAGTCAGGGCAAAGAAAAATAAGAACCTCTTTATAGGGATTTCTAAAAAAAAAAATCTATTTTATCTATCTATCTATCTATCTATCTATCTATCTATCTCTATATATAAAGTGACTGTTCCTTATAGGGTCTAACTTAGGCATTGTTTCAGTTTGTTTGGGCCACATCATAGGGAATTTGAGTTTGATGTCACTTACCTCGAGTCCTCTGGTCAAGACCCGAATAGAGTCGCTGTTGACCTATTTTACCATTTTGTACCTTGCCCTTAGGCTTGCTTTCCCTCAAACATGCAGACCTCGGGAGGAGGGGAGGGGCACACGTTCCTTTTTTCATTCCTTTAATTCCTTTGTCCCACTGTCGTTTCGTTTGACCTGTCGTTTCTGTCATTTTCTCAGCATGGGGAAGTGACATCACTACTCTTGTTTCCCTTAAATCAAGGAACATTCAGAAACCTTTCACACCTTTTACTCAGGGATGGGGCTGGTGTATGTGTGGTACACTGATGTGACCAGAAGCAGCACTTTTACTGCTCCGGAGTAGGGATGTACAATGTTACAGACAAGTTTGGATTTCCTGCATCTCATGGTTTAAACTTTGTAGATCTCACTTAGATTGCAATACAAAAGCAGCAGGCTCAGCATGAACTGTAGCTGTTGGTTATCATGAAAATACACTCTCTGCAGAGATTTATATTACTTTAAAGTGTGTTGCCAGTAGTAAAAAGGAAATGGTGAAATTCTGTTAATTCTTGCAACTGCTTAAAAAAAAAAAAAAGCCTGTGTCAAGGACAGTGAATTCTCAATCTTTTTAAACACTAATAAGTGTTGTTTTCAGAGTGGCTCTTGGTGCAGTGCTCTGCGTGTCAAGGGACCCAGTTCTGCGAACACTTATACACGTGCCCATGGGAGGTCTGGGCTGGTCAGCAAAGGCTGCTCAAGGGCTTGCTCTAAAGCACATGTATAAGTCTTGGTGAAATTGAAGCGTGGTTCAATCAGGGCCAGATCCTGACCTTAATTGGGCAGCTGGAAAAATCTTGGAGTTGTCCAGGGCAGAAGCCTTGGGCAGGTGGAGGGGATTTGGCCCATTGAAACACTTCTGCTGTCCCAGAAACTTGACAAATGGCAGAATGGGATATGTACTTGTACAGTTTCCATTTCTTCCCTCCCCATCATCACAGGTAGCAGCAGAGTCCACTGTGGGCTCTGGCCAGTGTTGATGTGAAAAGCAAGGGAAACATACCACCAGAGTGGAGGCAGTAATTTCCTTTTCTCTGTTTTTTCCAACCCTCCCACTCTCCCAAATCCTGTAATACATAGCAAAATGAGAATTTGTTGATGCAGATATGCATATGTGCACACACACCCCCAGGCAGAAGTGTCTGTTTGCACACAAGGAAGTTATGTGTGCATTTTTTTACGTGTATGCCTACATGTCCACTTGATTCCCTGTCCTGAGGACAGCCTTGCTTTGTGCCCATAGGGAAATTCCAAACGCGTTGCACACCTCTACTCCAGAGTTCAATTTCTTTTACATAGACGACCTCGCTTCAGATGTGTTACCTTTACTGATAGGATCTTTTCTTGTAGCACTATACCTTGTGGGAATATTTTTTGATGTAAACCTAATTTGAGAAGCTTATTAAAAATAGAAACTTTTTTTGAAGCACTCACATTGAGGAGTACAGGTAATGTTTTAAAAAATTGCACAAAAGAAAAATGAATGTTGGAATGATTCATTCAGTGTTTGAAAAAGAGATGGCTCTGTTTGAACAGTGAGTTTCATACCTTGTTTGTAAAAAAAAAGTTTTTAAATACAAAAGCAGAGAAAGGTTGAAAGTTACATGTTTTTTGTATATAGAAAAATGTCATGTCTAGATGATCTGATTTGTATTGGCTCTGGCCAGGAAGAATTATTACTTAAAAGGCTCTTAAAGAACAACTGTGCTTAATTTTATGTTCGTATTACATGGGTCCCATTTCTGGGGAATGGAGTCACACCGTTTATTCCTGTGCTGAAAATACACCTTGGAGCAGCAATTCCTGAGTGCAGCTACCAGGCACTTTGAAGGGTGGCTACTGTGCAAAACGAGAGTCTCCCTCTCCAGCTGTATTTTGGCTTTAAGTCTCTTCCGCCTGTGCTGAGGGAGCCCTTGGAAACCCAGAGGTCAGGGTCAGTTTTGAAGGAGGCCTTGGCCGTGCCCTGGGCAGGCAAGGCCTGGCTGGCCCAAGTGTGGGGACCCTGCTGGTGCTGGCTGCCCTTGGGTTGAGAGCTGCTTCCTGCTGAGCACAACCTGCATCGTTTCCACCTGAGGCCTTTTGGTCCTGTTTTTTTCTCTCTCTGGGGATGCTGGTCCACATTTTTTCAGCACTTCCTGGTCCAGATGAAATCCAAAAAGTACAACCCTGAGCTAGAAGTGCTTGTAACAAGGTATCCTGGCCCAGCACTAGCAGCAGAATGGTACCCAAGGCGACCCAGCCTTCCAGCCCCTGTCACTGCCCCTCTCTCCCACCACTGCTGCCAGAGTGCCAGGAGCAGCCAGTCACACGGTTCCAGTGATGGTCTTAATCAATGGCAAGACTGATGTTTTTCAGAAGCCAAAAGGAGAGGATCCTGAAGCAGTTTCTGAAGAGAGGATCCTTTTCTGTCCAAAGATTGAGCTGGGCAGCTGGGAGCTGGTGGCAGGGTGGAGAGGGCAAAGTTTCAGGCTGTTCCCATCCCCCTCCGCGGAGGTGACCCAAGCTCCGGCTCCCACAGGCACAGGGGGTGGGAATACTCGCCCTGTGCAAGTGACCCCCAGGCACTCAGAAACCAGCGCCAGTTGTGTTACGGTGAAGTGCTTTCAGCCAACAGGTAGTATTTATACAATAACAGTCTCTAAGGTTTCCGTAGGTTTTTTCTTGTTGTTAGCTGAAAGGACGCAAGTCTTCCACTGAGGATTTTATGGAGGCTTCATCCAAGGTTGTTTCTTTTTTGTTAGTTTCTATTTTGAACAGTTAAAGCTCCTGTGCCCTTTCCCTTGACCATGCAGTAGGTGTGCATTGGAAGTGTTGTTTGCAGCGAGTGGAGTCACTTGTTGAAGCTGTCCTTGCTGTACTACAGGATTAGTGATGGGCAGAAACTTCAGGGCCCAGATCCTCAGTCAGGGTGGAGCCAGGGTGGGACCACTGGCTCCGCTGGCAGTGCAGGTCTGCCTCTTCACACCTGCTGGCGAGGGGAATCCACTCTGGCATTTGCTTTAAAAGTCCAGGACCCAGGTACTCTCCCGTTGAACAAGCTCTGCAGAATTCTTGTTCCAGTCCACTGGGTTTGGATCTGGGTAGCTGAGGGCAAAAACGGGCTGGGGGTGGCTGCAGGTGTCTCAGACAGCCAGGCACTTCGCGAAGTTACTAATCTGGTAAGGCATAGATGCAACTCTTCACGACAGTCAGCTAATGTTGAAACTCACTAATGTATGTATTTGCTCCTTTTTTTTTTTAATAATGTATTAACTTGTTGAACACTGTTCTTTTCACAGTGTTGCAAAAGTGGGGGTGGGGGAATTTCCCAACCTTTTTCAGTTTGGGTGAGCTACTGAAATCCATTTTGTACTAGCTATGTCACCGCTCCCAGCAGCAGCTGGCAGTGGCGCTTGGCCGAGCCAGGGTCAGGTCCAACCATCTGACATCAGTAGTTTTTAAAGTAATTTTTTTTTAATTGTCTAGTATTACTAATGAGGGTTGTTGCAAATCACACTTCCAATGTAGTTCCTAGTGCAGGCCCAGTAAAAGGGATATCGCAGCTTTTTGTTGGGGAGAAATTGAGCTGACATGGCCAGTACAAAGGAGAAAATAGGGAGGGAATAACGTTTTGCACCTTATTGAAAAGAGGAGAAGATTTTAAGTGCATACAGACATAGTTAAGAGCTTTTATTGTGACAGGAGAACTTTTTTCCATATGCGTGCATACTCTCTGTAATTCCAGTGTAAAATATTGTACTTGCACTAGCTTTTTTAAAACAAATATTAAAAAAAATGGAAGAATTCATATTCTATTTTCTAATGGTGGTGTGTCTATTTGTAGGATACACTCGCGTCTGTTTATTGAATTTTATGGTCCCTTTCTTTGATGGTGCTTGCAGGTTTTCTAGGTAGAAATTATTTCATTATTATAATAAAACAATGTTTGATTCAAAATTTGAACAAAATTGTTTTAAAGAAATTGTCTGTATACCAGTACAAGTTTATTGTTTCAGTATACTCGTACTAATAAAATAACAGTGCCAACTGCAAATGCGTGTTTTGTCTTTTATGACTGAAGGGGAGAGAGCTTTCCTAGGGACATAATTTGCCCAGTTTAATTCCCTGCCCCATCTTCCCCCAGCCCCACCCTGGCAATGCATTTGTGAGCATTGGCTTTTATTTGTGACGATGCCCAAAGGCGCCCATACCCTCCCACCCATGGCCATAAAATGCTCTGCAGCCCGTCAGGGTGAAGCTCTTTATTGCATAACAAAAACTTGGGAGCAGTTGGGATGATTGGGCTGCACACACGGGGATGACACAGCAGAGGGAAGGGAGCAGCGGCTCTCATCACCATCTCAGCAGGGCCGAGCAGGGCAGCAAAACACTGAAAGCCCATCAGCTTTTTGGCCAATGACACAGAAGCACTTCACACTTACCACAGGCAATGCCAGGGAGTTCTGGACTCCAGACTGATTTATGTATGAAAACTTCAGGCAGCAAACACTGGGTCAAATAAATGTTCGGGAGGGCTTGCTTAAGCATCTGGGTGACCACAAATGAAGCTAAGGCTGCAGGGGGTGGTCTGTCCTGAGTGCAGAGCTGTGCCAGCATCTACTCGAGACATGCTTCAACCCTGCTGCCCCTGGCAGCTCCCAGCCTGCAGGGAAGGGCTGGCACTCTCTGACCTGCTGGCCTTGGCTACTGTGGAGGGAAAAGTGCTGTTCTTGGGCCCTGTTTTTTTTTTCCCCCTCTCTTCTACACAAGGCCGAATCTGGCACTGGTTGCAAAAGCTCTCCTGGCTCCAAAAGAGAATTTTTGGTGTAAAACAGGTATTAGCAACTAAACAGCACCATCTCCCGGTGGGGGATGTGAGATGGTGATGGATAGACACTGTACATACAGCGGCAGAAAGCTGCAGCAACAAGTCTGTCATGAGAGTGGAGTTCAACAGGTATGAAGCAGAGAGTGCTTAGTTCAGAAAAGCTTCAAACTCTCATCATGTCCTTGACTGAAAGCACCTGTCCCAACACAGTGGGGCTTGGCCAACAGCTGCCATGTTTCTTATCCCAATCCTTTCTACCCCTGCTATAGACTAGCTGAAAGAAGAGAGAGGCACATTTTATATGGAAAAAACTCCCCCAAAGGCAAACAGAGGCTTCTGATTCTGCTTACAACTCTCTGTATTTACAGTGTCCCCATCTTACATTCAACCCCACCATGCCCTAAGGGAGAAGAAAGCCGCTCCAAAGCACAGCCGAAGCCCTTGCTCCATGGCCAATGGGGACTGGCTGTTACAATGAGCAGATGGCAAGGTGTTTCTCCCAGAGAATGGAGGCCTTCGTGGCTTGTTTGGCATCTGTCAGGATGCTGGCTCTAGGCCCACCCCTTTAGCAACTGCTCACACCTACAAGGAGGCATCCACGTGCACAGTGCACTCCTCGCAGCCACCACACAGTCAAAGGGAGTGAGCAAGGCCGCTCCTGTGCTGAGCCCTTCCCTCCCAAGGAGAGTTCTGGTAACCAGGCTCTGTGGGCAGGAGCCCACCCTGCCAATGTCCTGCAGCAAGGCAACCCCAGAGCAGGACTGGAAGCGCCAGGGGTGTTCTGTGTCCTTATGTTTCAAGAAGCCACAGGCAGACATGCTCAGCAGGGATTGCTTAGTGATGCAATGTTGCCCTTTTCATCATCCCCACTTATAGGTCTTTGGTATGTTAAACTGCACCCCTGTGGAGCCAGTGGGAACCTCAATACTGCTCTTGGGAGCTCAACAATTGCCTGGCTGGGGGAAGCAGGCATGGCCCTGGTCTACAGTACAGGCTGACACAATCACAACATTCCTCTGGACAGGATGGAGTTGGGGTGTAGGGTTAAGAATACCTGGTTATGCAGAATGACTCAACATTAAGCATTATTAAGCACTTACAAATTTCATTTCCCACAAAAGGATACCAAGTAACAAAGAACCCAGTTAGATGTGCAGGTGAGGTAGATCCACAAATGGCACATGGCATTTGTCAGTGGTTGTGGTCTTGACTTGGACCATCCTGCCAGACAAAGTGTGTCCTGGCTCCCTCTGCCTCAGTTCCTTGTGGGAGTGGCAGCAGGCTTGAGCAGGGTACAGGACCTTGAGCTAAGTGAAGATCACAGCAACAACTGCAGCACAGGAATAGGTGTTAAAGGGGGACTCAAGCATCTTTTTTTTTTGTATTTTCCATCCTGTCTCAGAGCTGCACATGTACAGTGTCAATGGTGAGTACTGACATAGCTTAGGGTTATTCCTGAACAAAACTCACATATAACTGGGTGAGATACAGACATGCCACCAGTTCAGCCTTTCTGCATCTCATTTCTCCTGATCACTTTTGGAGAGGAGAAAATGAAAGAAAACATGCTGCTTACCAAAATAATGGTAAGACCTGCTATTCAGAAATCCAAATACCTAACATCAAAACTTTATCAGTCACCATTCATGGTATCAATGTCATTCACAGCCTGAAGAATTACAGGGACAGCTTAAGAATAGCCTGTCCTTCTCCTATGAGTCACTGATCAGAGGTATGTACAGGAGGGGAAGGAAAGGAGGTGGAAGAGTGGCCCCATTTGCCACACTTGTAGAGAGGCAGCCTCCCCTTGCCCCTGCCTTTTGAAAAAGAAACTGTTCTGAGGCCATCATGAAGCTGCTTGGTTTGGTGTGCGCATGATCTTTTAAAAAAATGTTTACAAATATATATAAATTTTTATATGCATATGTATTTCTTAAATTCCACTTAGAAATGTAACTTAAAAAAGTAGAAAAGCACTAGTGAGAGTGGGCATGAGACCAGCAGAGTGCTGCACTTCCCACATGTGAAGGCACCAGTGTGGAGACACACCTGTGGTCAGGCCTGGGCTGTGGTGGTCTACCTCCACTCCTGACAGAGGTGTCCATTTGCTTCCCCTTTACATCACATAAGTAGAGGAGCAGTGCTGTCCCACAGCTGTACTGATGCAGAGAGGTCACACTGCCCCTGCTCCGGGCCTAGTGCAGCTGAGAGCAGTAGGTGGCCCACAGCGTCTTTCTGTGGTGAAGAAGCCTGGCATTCTCTTAACATGATGCTTCCAGGCTGGAGGGAACAGAGATCAGAGCTTGGACTCACAGGGCCTGCTTCTCTTCTGCATTCACATTCCTTTATGATATGTGGACAAGACAAATGGTCCTTGCAGCTAGCACAGGCATAACCTGTACTCACATCAAGGCCCTCATCCTCTTCCAAAGCAGAGGAAGAAGTCATCCCACAATTAACAAGTACGTCCTACATGTTAAATGAAAGACATTTAATATACCAGGCAATTTAGAAGATACCCTGTGCTTTTTCTAATGTGCACAACATGCTGAAAAATCACCAGGAATCAGTCTGTAGCCTGGATTTGCTTCTCAGCATGGTCAATTGTACCAGTCCTTGTGACTGATTTGAGCAGTCCAGCGCATGAGTTTAATTCTAGAGTTTCTCTTTGCTATTCCTTTTCCTACAGATCACTTTTTTGCTTTTCAAAGGAAGCCTGCCTCTTTCCACAGATGTCTACAGGAGGGAAAAGTAAGACTCTGAAGTAGTGAAGTAGCATCAGCAGCATTATGATCTCAGCAGCAATTTAAAGTAAGTGGCCAAGCATTATTAATTCATTGGTGCTCCCTTTTTACATCATTTATCATATCAAGCTACTGTGGTGTTCATGTGGATGCAATGTGTATTTCCAAAGAAATTTTCATTGTGATTTATCAATTATCAGGCCATTACACTTTACTGAGGTGTTACCCAGAGTCTCAAACATTCACTACTGCCTTTAGAGCAACTGCTTTAACTCCATCTCAGCCTGACAGTGTCTTGCAATCAACCAGGCTATTCTGCCAAAAGCTCTCTCTTGCTTTACATGATGTCAAGGACTGCAAAGTAGTGGTACCACATAACCAGAAGGTAATCTGATCCCTCTGGCCTCCTCTACCTGGCCACAGACAATGCACTGCACAGCGTTTTTACATCTTTGCTAAATGGATGTGAGCAAGCAAGGGAACAGGGAGGGCTACAAAGAATCATCCCCCCTTGACAGGGTTACAGTTGCTGAGTTTCAATGACTTAAAAACCTGTTCCCAGAGAGCAGGTAAAAGCAGGAACCCAGGTAATTCAATAACTGCACTTATGATAAAGCAGGCAAACTCTGAAAAGTGATCACCTGAATGATCTCCTCAGACAGGGGCAGAGGGGCCAGCACGGTTTTGCTACATTCAGTGCCCGCTTCTCTGAAGGGGCAAGTCCATTGAATAGGGAGGTTTAAGTAAGAATAGCAACATCAGCCCTGTGAACTGAAAGTGACAAGAGATCTGGCATTTTTAGCATCACATGTCACCAGCAGCCAAGCCTCATCTACCATCCACCTCTGACACTCTGCAGGCTGGCAGCTGTGCCATAACATCCATTCTTTAGCCAGAAAAAAGATTAAGAGAATTTGATTTTTTATTTCTCCATGCAATTCCTTGCATCTTTTTCTCTCCCAGCCTGCAATTTCTGAAAGAAATTGCCAGAAAGTGGTGGTAGCTGACAGGTCAGTCTTAGAAAAGGGAATGTGTGAATGTGTGCAGGCGTTAACAACCATGTCTGTACAAGCCAATTCCTTATTAACTGAGGTTTCAGCAGCAATTTATCAGAGGGGGAAAAAAACAGGTGAAGAAATGATTAAAAAATAAAATAGGCACAACAATAAAAGATGAGGCTATTGCATTTTGAATCAATGGCATTGTGTTAATAGCATGACCTTCCCCTTCCAAATCCCAGCCATAGCCAATGGCTATGACACTGCTGTTCTGAGAGAGGGAAGTTTGCCACTAACACAACATGGAGGAGGAAGCAAAGGAAAAGAACAGCTCTTCCTGCTCTTCTCTCCCACCCCTCTCTCCAGCTCCCCAGGCCTAGGCTAGGAGAAGACCTCATTGTGCTGCTGGGTGACCCGGACAAACGTCGTTCTCTTGCTCAATTCCTTGAGTTTGGCAGCTCCCACGTAGGTGCAGGTGGAGCGCAGCCCCCCAAGGATGTCCAGGATGGTGGGTTCCACATCCCCTTTGTATGGTACCTCCACAGTCTTGCCCTCTGAAGCCCTGGAGAAGAGATCAGTCACTGCATTCATCTGTATGCAAAACATGAGTGTTTAATGGAGAATTGTGGAGCTTAACTCTGCAGGCTGCAGTTTACAAACGTGCCCCCAGCTTTACTGCTTGCTGCTTGGTGCTCTCAAGCACTGAAATGCCTCAGCTTCACTCACCACCAACACTGAGAAGTAGACCCAGACAGATCTTGTAGATGCTCCAATATCCCATGAGTTTATTTACAGATCTGCCCCTTCCTCCCCTCTACCATCTGCCTACAAGCAAGTGGAACTTCCAGCTTTATTGAAAAGTAAATTTGAATATGAGAGCTGCAAGCTTTAAAGTGTAAGGAATGGCCAGACTCAAACAGAGAAATGTTGGAGTTGGTTCTCAGCAGGCACCACCCAGCACAACTCTACAGAGGCTTCACAGCCCCATGACTCTGTCCCGCATTCCTGATCAGACACGATGGAAGTGCTCTGGCAGTCTCCTACCAGTGCGATTCTCCAGAGCTCACAGAGAGAGAGTGGGAAACCTGTTACAGAAACCTGCTACACAGCTGTCCCTTGAAGCTAAAAGGTGATCTAGCACAATTCAGTGCCAGGCAAAAAGACCAGAAAAATAGCAGTGCTGTGAATACTGTCAAGTTCTGGTGCATGCCAGCACAGACTGCACTGTTCCCAAAAAGCACATCTGAAAAGTTACATGATGGAAGAATCCAGGCAAATCACTTACACTCCTCCTCCAGCTTTCTCCAGCCCCATGTTCAGCAATCTCTCCTGTAGCAGAGACTCTTAATCAGCAGCTAATCCCACTACACTTTAGAGTAAGCTTGTTATGCCTGGCACACTGGCTCCTTTGGGAAGACAAGCCTTGGGAAGGGAGGGTCTAAGACAGATGTGGAGGGAAGAGGAGACACTTTCCTTCTGCCCTACAAAATAGAGGCAGAAATCATGGCAGCGGTCTGTCATCATTCTAAATGTGGCTTTATTTGCTTCTTCCTTAAAAAAGTTTCCAGGGGATAGCACAAGAAAGGACATGCCTGTTTGTAGACTCCATTTGTGAATCATTAACAACAGCAACAGCTGCTATGTGGAGGTACTTCAGTGTGAGCCTGGCTATATTTCATCATGTTAGTTTAAATGCGAGGTCACAGTCCTAGGGAGACAATAAAGGCAAAGTGTTGATATGCCATGTGAGTAATGAGCCATGATTAATCTCCCTGCATCTGATGAGTAATTGACTCTTTTTTAAAACTCTTAACTAAACACCGCAGCGAGTGGCCAATGGAAGACAGATGTCCCACTGGCATCTTACAGACTGCACAGGGCTTAGGGGTCTGTTGTATGGCCTGCGCTGCTGGGAGTTCCCAGGCTTTTATTTTCAGCTCCAGTGCCAGCAGGAAAAGGCTGGACCCATGAAATGACATTCATGCCACTGTTCCTGACCTTTGGCCATGCCCACCTCTTCCAGTCAAAGTTGGGAGGTTGAGCTCAGGCTCCAGGGAGCTTCCTGTGAGACTGTGAGAGACAGTGCCATGTCTGGGATTTGCAGAAACTAGTCCAAGTTCTACCACATCCTGCCACCTGAAGAGCTCTGCATGCTGTTCTGGGCAAGGAGTGCAGGGTTTACTGCATTCGTGCATGGCTGCCCATTCAGTTCATGCATGAGAGGTCAATTACCTGATGCACAAATGCACCATTAGTTCAAATGTAAATTCCTGTTAATCTGTGCTTGAGCATCCTGTGGGTCATAAGTTGCACATTGCTCCTATGAGCATGAACGCTTGGTGGTCCTTTTTTCAGTGAAAAATTACAGAAATGGGTGACAGTTACAGCCACTGCCCCTGGGAGACGTCCCTGCAGTGGCTACGGTGGTGTTAGGAAGCTGAAGCTCATGGGTTGCCACTTTAGGCTTTGGAGACCAAGATCTACATAAGTGGTGAACACCTGATGACACAGTCCCAAAGCTCTGACAGTTAAACACTTGCTATTGCTCCTCAGAGTGTCAGCTGATGAGCTGGTGGGATGTCCTGTTGATCAAAGAGTAACCTGCAGATACCGTACTGGGGAAAACATACTAGAAGAGAGGTGTGAGATTAGCTCCACAGCTTTGTCCACAGGGATAAGGGGATGAAGTTTCTGATGAATATATACTCAAGCTATGCTAACATTAACCCCAATAGTCCTGTCCCCAGAGGAAAGGGGTTTTTAAGAGACATGTTGCTCAGACCAAGCTGAGGAGTCATCTGATTCCCAAGGAAGCATGGGTGGAATTTTACTATGTGTATGCACACACTGGTGCACTATTAACTGCTGCAGTCTGGCCCAGGGATGGGATCTGTATCCATGTGTGTATATAACCAAATGTTAACCCCCTTAACGCAGTGCTCAGGATAGAGGAGAGACACTTAGTAAGTGTACTGCTACAGTATTAATCCTTAGTGGCTGGTCCACAGGGAAGAAAAATGGAGTTTTTAGCTTATGTACATTAAGACTGTGATGATGTCCAAAGAGTTCATATTTGATTAACCTTCTAAGAGTTCCCCAATACATGTCTTTCCAAGGAGTGACGTATAGGCCATAAATTGCTGGGCTTGCTGTGTTCTTGTGTGAGTGCCAGATAAATTCATGCATGAGCACTGAATAAATTAATGCACAAGTGCCCAATTAATTCATGCATGAATGGCCAGTAATTTTTGCATAAGCATCCAATCAGTTCATGCATGCATGCCCGAAATATTTATGTCCAAACACCCTGTTAGTACATTCATGAGTGCCCAACATGATGAGCACCCAGCTGATTTCCACCAGCACCCATATGGGTGCTGTGCTGGGCAAACACGGTAGGGTTCAGGTGACACGGGGGGGCCAGCATGACCTGTGTGGGAGAAGGCCATGACCTGCATCATTCCAGAGATATTCCACCTGGCTCCAAAAATGGTGTGAGCCACCAAACTTTCAGCAAGTCAGAGAAGCACATGACACCTCTCCTCAAGTGTATTTATGAAACAGCAGTGGCCACTGGGAGAGGAGACACACCTGGACACACCTGAGGAGACATGCAGCTTGAGGCTCCCTTGAAAGGAGGTGGTCCATGCCAAAGGTGTACACTCCCAAAGGGAGTGTAGTCCCTGTGTGACTCATGCCAGAACAGGGACAGCTGTAAAGGGACTGTGTCCTGTGGACAGCCCTCAGTGTTGACAACACACCAGCATTTTACTTATTGCCAAGCTGTGGTTACTGCAAGTCAAGGACTTTCCTCTTCCTCAGGCCACCCCACCAGCAAGTAGGCTGGGGGGCACAAGAAGCTGGGATGGGACACACCCAGGACAGCTGACCCAAACTGGCCAAAGGGACACTTCATACCATATGGCAACATGCTCAATATATAAACTAGGGGGGAAAGCTGGCTGGGGCCACTGCTGAGGAACTGCCTGGGCATTGGTTGGCAAGTGGTGAAAAATTGTGTATAACTTGTTTTGTATATTATTGCTGTTGTTATTATTCCTTCCTCTTCTGTCCTATTAAACTGTCTTTATCTCAACCCATGAATTTTGCTGGTTTTTCCCAATTTTCTCTCCCATCCCACTGGGGGGTGGAGTGAGCAAGCATCTGTGTGGCGTTTAGCTGCCTGCCGGGATAAACCATGACAACGGATTACGGGCTGTCACAAAAGCTGGAACACCTGGCAGAGAGCTGCATAAGCAAGTCAGCAGGAACTTCTGAGAGTTTTGCTGCTCTGACATCTCTCCTGGAGTTATGATCCCAAAGTAACCCCTTCTCAGAAAGAAAGGGGATGACAGAGGAATTGAGGCTCCCAACAGCTGGGAAAGGTGTGCTCAGATGCTCTCAGCAGTAACTCTGACTCTTGCCAGACACTGAATAGAAAGCAAAAATGATTTGCTTCAGACTTTTTGCCTGGTCTGTGGTGACTCTCCTGGCCAGTTGAAGGCTGCTGCATGGAGGGATGTGTGTGCTGGGCGGGAATCCTGGCAGGCTGCATGGGATGAAGCACATGTGATGGTGCTCTGTCAGCACAGCAAAATGTGGGTCAGAATAAAGGGGTCAGGCTACTCTGGCATGAAATAATCTTTTGAGTGGGGCATGTAAGAAATGGAGGAACTGGGGGCAGGTCTTCCAGGCTATCATTTGGAATACACAAGTTGATAAGCAGCAGCCAGCAGTTGGTGCTAATCTGTCTCTGTGGCCAAAATTTCACCCTGCAGTTAATATAAAGTGCCCAAACCCAGCTTAGTAGCAGCTGTGAATTGCTGAGTGGCCACAATAGAACTGCAGAGTTCACACAAAACCCATGAATTTCAAAAGGGTTAACAAAAACAAATTGGCTCGAACGGAACAATACTGAATGCATCCTCAGGCCCTGCTTGCCTTATTTCTCCCACAAAAGAAACATAAAAATTGCCTTTCAGAAATCCCCAGCTCTGACCCATATTCCTCATGGAAGGAGGTGAAAATGTAAAAATAAGCCAATATATAAATGACATAAAATTAATGAAAGTGAGTACACAGATTAAATGGGATCAGCTTGACATATTCATTACAAAAACAATTACTCTCATGACTTTATTTCCTGCCACAGCCATCTCACCTTATCCGTCAGTTTTAATGTAACTGCTGCAGGCTCAGGTTCTCCAGCCAACACATATAATTTTGAGAAGATGAAGTTAAATGACAAGCAGTCTGATTCTGCAGGGGACTGAGCACACTGAGCTCCCCATTGCTCGAATAGCACACTGTGAGTGTTCAGGCTCTTTTAAAGACGAAGCAGCTTATTTGGGTCACCAATACAGACTTACAGCTGGGCTTTTTAGATGCATATAAAGGAGCCCCCTGACTTGACCTGTTTGGGTCAAGTTTGGGGTACCCAGCATTTAAAATGCTGACTAAGGACCCTTTTTGGTTCAAGCTTGTCATCAGCTAAATTAGGAAGTGATTAAACTTCCTGTAACTTTTACTGTAAGAGCAATTAAAAGAAAACCTTGTGCTGTTTCAAATCCCCCTTCAATGCCCAACACGTTTACAATGCTGGATTTAGCAGCTGCTATTTTTAAACCACAGTGACGCTTGTGCTGGGACAGGCCAAGGAAGACCGAGCCCAAGGCTGCTACAGGTAGCCAGCTCAGTGTCATGGCTGTAAAGTGAAGACGAGTATTAGCACTTCCCTAGTTAAGAGCCAAGGCTCACAAACTTAGTGTTTGGAGCTGTTGGAGCTGTTGGAGCTGTCTAGCAGTAGACTGGGAGACTCCTTCTATGCTACCTATTAGTGGCACAGAAATGCAGTATCTAAACAGCAACTAAAAATTTCAGATTGTGCTCCTGTTCTCTTGCTGCTGGGAAAGTTTCAGAACCTGGTCCTCAGGGAATTCTCAAATCGAGGATGCAAATCAAAATATAGCTATGGATCAAGCCAAATTTGTATAGCATTGCCCATCATGACTTCAAAAGGTTTGTCTAGATGAAGCCAAATACAGCACCTTTCTGTACATCCTTTGCTCCTACAAGATGGGATACTTGCACTTTATCTCACTTTTAAGAGTGACCAGTGTCAATTAGTTCTCCTGCTGGCAATAAATTCTGTTGCCAGATCACACACACCTAGCTAGGTAGAACAGAATTTAAGAGCTGCCTTAGTTCTTTGTCCTCCTGGTACAGCCAGTTTTCTCAAACTCTTCCTACAACTTTCACCAGCTATGTGGAGGCCAGGCCCTAATGACTGGGCTGCAATGAGATCCACACAGCACACTTGGGCTGCTCAGTGATCTCTCAGGGAGATGCCATTAATTACATGCCTGGGCAGCATCAGACCTTTCCCACACTCCAGATGACTCAAGCACAGGGTAGCACAGGACAGGAAATGATCATTCAGGTAAAAGGTTGCCAGCACCACCGTGCAATTGGCAGCTGCCACTTTTATATTATGAGACACTTATTAGTGCTGTCCACTCAGACCATTTGTTCAGAGGCTTTGATGACAAGCAGACTTTGCTGGGGGACAAAAAAAGTAAAAAGAGCACCCAAACTGTATGGTGCTTCTGGGCAGTAGCATATGAACCAAAAGTGAATCAAAGCTCAAAGATATGCAACCACATCTTTCTGGTGCATCATTTCAGCTTGTCTCAGATGCAAATGGCATTTTGTGCAGCTCTTTCTTCTGCAAATAAACAATTGTGTTTGAAAGCAAAAACAATGAACAGGTTGCCCAGAGATACAGTGGATGCTCCATGCCTGGAAGCACACCAGGCAAAGCTGGACAGGGCTCTGAGGAACCTCATCCAGTTGAAGATGCCCCTGCTCATTATAGGGACGATGCTGGACTAGAGGAACCTTAAAGTCCCTTCCAACCCAAATGATTCTGTGATGTCACCATCTAGGCCAAAGAAGATGGTTGTAAATGCTCTGAAGGAGGCTAAGTTTTACCATTTTGCACTCCATTAAGTGCTATGTGAACAAGTGCACCATTTTATGAGGCAGACAAAAACCACCACAGGAGTCAATGCTGGGGTGGAGAACAGGAGGTGGGATCAAAGATCCTTCTATCTAGCATGACATCTGGGATTGCTACCTATCAGCTTGTCTGTCAAAGCATGAATTCCATTTTGTTTTGCAGATCCCATTCTGCTTTACATTCTGTGCTGCCACCTTCACAGAGCTACAACTCTTACCCATGGTAGCAGCTGAACACGCTGGGAAAAACCTGTATGCTGCAGTTGTTGTAGCAGATGAGGCCAACACAACCCGTCAATCCTGAGTGTCTGGCTAGAACTGCAGGTGTACTGAGACTCTTGCAAACAGCAGTTTACCAGATGGGACCAGAGCCTGAATCTATGCCAGCAGAGAACAACCAAAAGGGACCCCTCAATAAACCAGTGTTTACTGTAAGACAGAAGTCATTCTCTAATGAAGTATGTAAGAACTATGTTGTCGAAGGGTAGTGACTAAGACTGCCACTTGTAAGAGAAAAGATACAGAGGTTTTCTGATGTCATCTGCTTTTCCAAGAAGTCAACATTCTCAGAACTTTCCAGAGTAGAATAGCAATGGACAACAGATTTCTTTGCAAAATCTGTCTTTCCTCTCCCCTGAAGATTTAGCTCAAAAACTAAGCTTCTTTATTCTGCATTATTCGAGGCTACTCTGGTGGTCTGTTACCAAAAGAGGGGTGGGAAAGCTGTACAGCAGGCTTCTGCTGCCTATGAAGACTGCCCAACAAATGCAGAAGGGAGTCCCAGAGCTGCTGCTGGTGACTGAGTGCTTTGGATGTCCTGGGCCCTCATCTCCTGGGGAGCTTCAACCCCAGCTGAGCTTCACCAGCACCTACTTTCTGCAAGCAGAAGGGAGTATGTGGGTTAGCTGGGAATCCCTACACCAAGATGACACCAAATGTGGACAAGCAGAGGGACAGAAACTGCAGCATGGTATGTCATGTGCCAGCATTTAGTTCATACACATCCTGAAGGAGCAGTAAGTCAGAAGAGTGCCTAATGACTTCCCAGACCACACAACTGGTGCAGCAGTGACAGCACACCACATCAGCTGCAAACGAGTGAGCATCACTGCTCTCAGCTAGCCAACCCCAGCTCTTTCTCCCTGTCTCCTTCTGGATGCCATCCCTCCCTCATATTTGCTGTCATAAGTGTAGGCAACAGCTGCTTCAATGGGAGTAGCAGCATGGGCCTGTTTCCTTCTGCCCAATTCTGTTCCAAAAGTTCCTGGATGGATGCCTCACTGAAATTGCTCCTGTGTGGAATTCGTACCTGTATTCAGCAACCCCTCCTGCATGCTTCTTCATGGCTGTATCAGAGCTCATTCCATAGAATAGTTTCACCTTCTTGCCGTTCCTTTCTATGATGTCTCCAGCACTCTGGTCATGGCCTGCAAACATTCCTCCAATCATGACAAAGTCAGCACCAGCTCCTGTGATCAGCAAAGACATGTAAGAAACCAGGGAAAGGAGAAGAAGGTGAAAGCCAAAGCAAGAACACAGTAATCTCAGAAACAATAGCCAGCATTTTGTAGTTTGGTATGGAGTCCCCTACTGTAACAGTCACAGCAAACTTGGTCGAAAAGCTTTACTGTAGAACTGACACTGGCTGAATTGTATTCCTCTGGTACTTTAAACAGAAAAAAACCTTTTCTGTTACAATGACAAAGATATAGATTATTCTACTCTATCCTACAATTTTTTTGTTTTCAAGTTCAATTTCAACCCTTTACTTCATGATAGTATCTGAGCATGACTCCTTATTAACTGTGACTGCAGCAATCAGAAGTCCTAAACAAAGGGCTGGGACCTGTTGAGCTCAATACTGTACAGAGAAGCAGATGGTTCCTGCTTCAAGGCCACAAGTGGAGAGTGGGAATGTACCCTGAAGGAAAGCTGACTCATGGATGTAATGTAATCCTCCCAACAATGACATAAAATGATTGATTCAGATTTTTAACTGAAATTATGGATTTTTCAAGTCCATCAGCTGTATGTGTTCAGTGCTGTTTTTCTGGATGATTCCTAGTCAAAGAGATCTGGATGGGTCTGCATTTGGTTCCTGTTTAAAAATTCTGGGCCAAGAATCATCACTCCTGGGTTCTATGGTTCTCAGCACACGCCACAAAGGAAGTCTAACCCATAGCTACAACTCCTAAATATGTTCCAGATACTGAACAGCAACTGAATACTCTATCATGACTGTTCAGTTTGCCTATCTCCTCTGGCTTTGTAAATCATGAAATCAGCTCCACAGGGAGTAAGATCAGGAAGAAGGTTTTTGGAATCATTCTTAATTTTGTACTATGATCTCCAATATTTCCAGCTGGGCTGGAACTATTCCACCAGCAGCTCCTCCTGTGATATTTTGGCATACCTAGTCTCGCTGGGAAGTTTGGCTTTTAGTCTTTTATGAGCCTGTGGTGACCCAACTCTGAAACAAAGCATTTTCTGTTCATACTCTCTGCTTCTTCAACATGTATGTGTCAGAACAGGCCTCCCCTCTGCTCAGCTCCTTCCCAGAACCGGCAGAAGATCTGAACTATAAACCACACTTCACAGAAAGCAGATGAGCTTGAACTACACCCATCCTCCTAAGAACACATCTGAACCCTGGGGAGATCCCAGACTAGATAAGTCTGGCATTAGGATTTGCTCTGATCTCTGTCACTATCCAAACAATAGCACCAGACCTTGAAATCTGAAAAATAAGTGAAATTCCTATCAAATCTGCTCAGCTCCTGCCAAACCTGAAGTTGGGAATATTTTGATCTTAGAACACATGACAAGGGTGAAGTGTGCCACCTCCTTCCACTCCTTTACCAAAGAGCAGAGCTGGCAGCAGTGCCTGGGGGCAGAGCACCCAGCGGCTCTGCTGCCCCACCTCCCTTTGCCTGGTGGCTGCTTGAAAGGAACACTGCATCCACGGTAAAGGGATACTAAAAATGAAGCTTGTGCAAAGCACATCACAAGCAATATTTATAGCCAGGCACCCATTCAGGTGTCCTATCATGTCAGCTACCTGGCAGATTTCTCCTCAACTTTCTTGTTTCAGATGGCTGAGTTTTAAAGTCTTGGTTTGACTCATGTCTGCTACTACCATTAACCTGTCAAAAACAAAGGGAATACTCATCTTTTAATTACTGGTGGCAAATTCCTGTTGCTATGTAGCACAACCTTGCTCCATCTTTGCAAAAGATAAGCACCTTGGGAAACCTAGCTTATGGCTTCTTCACGGGTGGAAGAAAACATGAGGAAGGAGGGACAGGTTTGAGGTCAAGGCTGCAAAGAGGGCGTTTAAACAAGTCAAAAGTCTGCAAAAAGGTCCATTCTGGACTCTGCCTAGTCAATAGTATCTCCTGATCCCCAATTCTTGTGCCATTTTTGGTTGTGGGTCTTACAGCCTTCAAATTAATAATGCAAAAGGCATATGAAAACTATACTTCAGAATCACAGAATTTTGGTTTCTGTGCACTTCTGTATCTATTTATTATTTTTCTTTCGGCTGCATATTTTTGCGAGGGAAGCAAATATGTTTGAATTACAGGATTAAAACTCATCCAACTTGAGTAACTTTTGCAAACTACAACATAATTAATCAAGCTATTCCAGAAGAGAGGAGCTATGTTACAGCACATGCAGCACGTCTAAACATTAAAACGACACGATTGCTGCCCTGCTGCTCCAGAAATGACAAGCCCATATTAAATATACTTCTCCAATGTTCTCCAGAACCTTCCACTGTGCTTCAGTGTTGCAAACATATCTGAAAGTTTCAAGTCTGTTCCATTATGTTTCCATCAGTTAGTATCTGACCAAGAGGTTGCAGTTTTTAGCACGGTCTTTAACTTAAGCATGTTTTTCTTATATAACCAGGAGATGCACTGGTGATGTTTGCAACATCCATCTGCAGTCTTTTGTTTTCAAGTGCAGACTGACAGCATGCTATTATTTTAGGTTGTAGGGGACTGGGAACACCTGGCAACAACTCCCTAGATAACACAGGATGTGATGGAGTATGTTGCACACAAGCATCCCAGTAGCTCAGCCAGAGCTGGCCAGACTCATCCTGGTTTTACACAATGCCACTTTCGTGCACTGACTTTCCCCTTGGGGCTTGTGATCTGGGCTGATTTTGCTCATTCACATTTCACGGTGCCTCCTCTTTCAAGTCATTACAGAACAGCAGTGCTGACACCAGCCCAAGTTTGCAGCACTCACACAGTTCTGCTGGATCTGGATAGAGTCCCTCTGATGTCTTTTGTATGCCTGATTATACAAGTAAACGATAACCAGATTGGCTCAGATTTGAGTCGGTCTGGATTTGTGAGCTGGGCAGCCCTCCAGGCAGATGCAGCCTAAGTTTGCCTGGACCAGAGCTTACCCTGTAACTAACATTCACCTGTGCTCCAGCTGAGCCAGGAAGCCTTTGCAGCAGGAGGTACACACACAGCTGTTGAAAACAGGAGAAAAAGCCAGTGTGATCTGGTATAATTTGGAACTAGTGTATGTCTCCAGTTGACTTTTCCATATGATTTTCCTTCCTTTTCCTTCCCTGCTCCTGCATCTCTTCTCACCACTGCTGTAAGGAACAGCAGTAATGTGTTAAAGATGCTGGCACACGATTCAAAAGGCACATTCTTTCTTGGCTGTCTCACAAAAATATATGTGACCTCAGGAAATTAATATTTCTGTGCTCTGACTTCTCATCATTAAAAAAGGAGACAGTAGTGCTTCCCTGGAGCATTCTGGGAAATGTGTTCATGTTATCGGCCTTTCCAAGGGTTCAGTTGTATGAACCATCTGAGAGCCCAGCATAAATTTCTTTCATGCTTTCTCTCATTCCTGTATCAAAACAGCTCTTTTCTTTCCTACATCTTTTTCGTTATCATCTCTAATACCCAGGTGGAAGAGACATCTTCGGTTTACTGACTGCATACCAGGTTCCCATACAGCAGCTCCAGAACTCCAGCAGTCTCTCCCAAAGTATGTTTCTCCCAGCATTTCTGTTCCTCATCTTCAGTGCTTCCCTGATCCCCACATTTTTAAATAGGCTTCTATCTTGTCTCCCCTCTGTCAAAATGCCCAATCTGCCTCTGATACCAAGTCACAGGTGCACCTTAAAGCTTCTCAACATCTATTTCTAGGTTCTTTACAATTCTCTCTCTTAATCCAATTTACTCCTTCTTCTATGAACTTGGGTCCTCCAGTCACACCTTTAGCCAATTACCAGTGCTTCTCTTCACATCTGGGACTCCCTCACACTTTCCATAATTCAAATAGATGCTCTGTCACTGCTTTATCATCCCATCCCATTAAGATTTTACAGTGATCCACCAGAAAGAGATAGCACAATTACTTTAACCAAAGTCCTCTTCTTGTCTCTTGTCCATGCTTTGTCCAGGCCTTCATCCCTAGATGAAACTGTAGATCTGGGTGTTCTATCACCTGGTCTTTGCTATCCAATATATTCATATAACTCAAGCACAGAGGTCTGTGCCAGACAATTCAGTACCAAGGCTTTGACTTGTAAATGTTGGGCATGGTGGCTACGTTCTACGAGGCTCAACTAGCCAATCACTTCAGTAGCAATAAACACTGATAGTAATAATGTTATCTCAAAGCTTATTTTGCCACATACCTTTGACAAAGGCACATCTGGGTCCAGCTTATCAGATGTTCACAGTGTGTCTACCTCAACTGTACATAACCAGATACAGTAAGTTTATTGCCTCAGGGTCATCTCCATCATTTCCAGCTCTGCAGCTGTGACACACAGTCACACTGATCTGTCTGGATTACTATCAAGAGTACAACTACTGCCTGGAAAATGTCAGCTTTCTGATGCTCCTCTGTCCAGGGGATAATCCCGTGGCAGCCTTCAGACATGGACCACTGTGAATCCCAGCACCTCTTGATGAACAGCAAAGTCAGAAGGTGTCTCTTCACACGTTTCAAGCAGGTTCAGGTTCAGTTAGCCCAAAGAGACTACAGGGATCTTTCAGACTTGTAATAAACACTACAAAGAAAAACATGTGAAACACTGTGGAGCTGCTTCCTGTTGTTCTAACTTCTGGAAATGCTCTTGTTGAAGACCTTTTCCAGGCTAGGTTTCTGTGCAGACAGCCGGGAATACAATGAAGTCACAGTTTCAGTTCACAAGCTCCCAAGGACCACACCACCAGTAAGAACATGGTAAGCTGTGGAGCCAGAGGAAGGCAGAAGAAAGACCTCACTGCAGACAGCATGTCAGAGTGAGGGCTGAGGAGAGGCTGGGCATTTTTTTAACACAATCTTTTCTAAGAGGGTGGATGGTGCTGTTCAGCTATGTTGGAATCACCCAAGTGGAAGTATCTGCATCACATCACCACTGGGTTAACACAAGGGTTGTATGAAATCCTATGACCAAGCCCATTCCTTGCTGGTAGCAATCACTCCAAAGCTGTCCTTAGAATTCTCTAAGTCTTCCTTGTCATCTGACCTGTCTCAAAAGTGGAGCTGTCTGCAAACTTAGAAGACAGATTTTGGTTTCAACCTTTCCAGAAGTTGAGTTCCAGGCCTAGAGTTTTTCTTTGCAAGTCTGTCATCTGAGTTTAGGCCTGTCTCTACTTTCCATACTTGCAAAGCTTCCTGCAAAGCAGACATTCTGTATCATAATGTGCTACTTCTTGTTTTCATACCACCCTGAAAACCCAGTGAGAGACTGTGCTGTCCCACTATACTCCACGCATTACCCTACTTGACACCTCCAAAGAGTCTGGCATTTTGGGAGGTGAGGGAGTACCTTTAAATGTCTTGTCATCTCAGGATGCATTTAGTGTCTGCTTCCTATATGCTCCTGTAACAAGGTTATGGCTAAGTGACAATAATGAGTTTGACCCCCCCCATACCAATATAACTCTCATGCCCAACTGACCATACTCACAGATTAAATCCTCTATTCTATCACCACAAGCTGGTGCAATTCACTGAACTTACTTACATGAAAGCAAAATCTGTTAATTATTAACTTAGATGTTTCAGACATCTGCCTAGCTCTAGGGGATACAGTATAAATAAAATCTCATCTCTTCAAGTGGACAGTTGATCCCAAGAACATCTCCAGGGATCTGGTCTGCCTTTCTGTTTTGTTCTTCAGTCCATCATGCATTCCACCAGCTCTTCCACTCAAGGCCCAAGTCAGCCAGATCTGGCAATGCTACAGGCATCTCTGAACCCTACTCAGAAGAAACCCTTATCAGTTTTCTTCGTATTACTCTCCCAGCAGGTGTATCTCATACACACCTGGCAGATAATTTCTAAATATCACTTTGACCACCCTATGTTTTGCGCTGCAGAATTTGGACTGTCTCTTCCAAAGAGCAAATTCACACCTGGGACATTCATTTCACTGGAGTCAGCTGCAGGGACTAACTTAACCTCCTGCTAATTGATTACACATTCAGGGTCACACCAATTCCTGCATCCCTGCTGCCAGGGGCGCTGGAGACACGTGGGGGGTGTCACAACGCACTGTTCTTACCAAACGCTTTGGCGACATCTCCTGGGCAGTTGCATCCTCCGTCCTGCACAAAGAAAAGACGACAGTGAGTGGCAGCGAGGTCACTCAGGGACTCAGTGAGCACTGGAGCTCTGCGACCTGCAGCACTGTGGCCCTCAGCACTGCTCAGGAAGAGCATATCAAGAAAGCTGACCATGCACTTGGGATGTATCATCTTGGCTACGTTTTCACAGAATCCAAATAATCCTTTCCACTGCTTACCTCCTTGAGGCTTGTCTTCTCTACTGTACAGTCTACTGATAATACCACTGGTAACAGCAGCAATGCAAATTCCTGACTGCAAGTTTCCAAATCCCAGAAACCAAAACCTCCTCTTATGATCCGAATCATCCCCTGCCATTTTAATGTAAGGCTGTGTGATGCAGACGTACCACAAGCCTCTACCTTAAACTACCGAAGACATTTAAAAATAATTTCTCAGCAGTTTACAATATATTAAAAGGTCACAGTGGGAGGGAAGAGGGAATATACCATCAGTTATGGATTTTTATCTGATAATCTCTAAAAAACGTGGTTAATACAATTTTTGGTAATTGAAAATGAGCCTCTCATCCTACTCCTTACTGTTTGCTATGGGCTTGGTAAGGAAACAACAGCACTCTGGACCTTTAGCATTTTAGAGCTACACATTTCAGTTTCAGTGCAATGCAGTGGCTAAGGAAGGGGATTCAGCTGAGGGGAGGGAGGTTGTGTATGTGTGATAGAGCTGTAGAAAAGGAATGGCACACAGCAGAGCTCACCATGTGTTATGGTTCTTTAGGATTTGTAAAGGTCTGAGCACCAGATGAAAGATCCTTTAGTCTACACAGTCATTGTACCAAGAGAGCTCCCCATTCCTTTGATGATCTGGATCCATTGCAGACTGCCAACATCTTTCCTGCCTTTGAAGCTACCCCCAAGACTGGCCAGCTACCTCATGCTGTTTCACCTCCCTGTTGGCAGAAATGTGTGGCTGTGCATGACCTGTGGCTGAGCACAGCCAGACACCCCCTCCATCAGCCACATTAGAGCTGGCTTTGATGGGCACCTGGCAGTAGGGCTGGGGGTTAGAAACTCTGTGTGCCCAGAAAAGGATTCAGACAAAAACTAAGCAGGTGGATCCAAAAGTGAGTGGCTTTTCAAAGGGCACCCCACTGCAAACAGTGCCTGGTAGAACTTTAAAGGCTTTTATTCCATTTGCTGATAACCTCCAGCACATCATGCCTTTTGTTGAGCTTAGACACCCTTGCTGTCAGCTCCAGGAATGAGTGCTGGGCTGACAGCTGAATCTCTCTCTCCTTTTAATGGCTCTGCTTGTGCAATTCTTTCCCTTTAACAAGTCTGTCATAGCCTGGAGGAGGGTGTGAGTGCATGTGCATGTGTCAGGGGAGGAAGAGCCACAGTAGAAAGAAGAGTCTAATAATCATCAAAAACAGTTTTAGGACTCTTACTATCTGAGAGACATTGGCTTTGAATGTTCTCTGGTAGGTGGGTTGCAGTCAGCTGTTTTTGGGTGGCTCAGTATCTGACTTTTGTAACTAACCCAGTAGTGGCAGGGATGAAGGTTTTATGCTTTCAGAGGTACCATGAGGATGGAGGGCCTTACTGTGTAACCATTAATCACTGGCTTCAAAAAATATCACTTTGAATGTTACCAAATTACAAAATGCTGAGCAGCTTAAGAGACTTGCCCCAAAACTCATGAGTTACCATTTAAGATAAAAGGGACTGACAGTGATGATTCACAGTCCTTCTTTATCTGTAGATGTCTCCAGTTACTTCAGATAAGCAGGTAAATTTAGTGATTCACAGAAAAAGAAACAAAAAGGGAATATACTAAGCAGTTATGTCAGAAGATGCTATATAATAAAGCTAGCAAAAAAAAAAGCAGTAAAGCACTTCATTCCATGGGAAAAAACAGGCACTCTGTTTACAAAGTAAAACTGTTCTGCTGCTGCATTGCCTTGGAAGTTTACCCTTGAAATTCAGCTTTTCCCAACAGGGCCCTGGGTCTGGGTTCAAAATGACTTGTAGATGGCTGGGCTTCAGTTACAGAGTTTGATGCAGGCTCAGCCTCTACCTCAGAACCCTGGGGAAATTTATCTGTAAAAATCTGCCTCTGAATTCAGGAGAACTGGCATAACACCAAATTAAGACTACTGGAAAGGGTTATGGTCATGGAACCTGTAGACAGCATGATTCTAAGCCAAGTGGGTGCTAGGAAGAAGGATGGGGAAAAGCAGCTTTCCCAGTAGAATAATTTTAATGTGGCTGAAGTAATGTTTTTGTCCCCAGTCTTTTTCTTCAGATAGATAAGCCATTTTACAGCAACAAAATGTAGCCAAAATAAGAAAAAAAAATACAGCATGGAAAACCAGTTGAACATGGTTGAACATTTAGTATTATATGCAATTTATAATGAGTTTATAACTATGATTTATGTTTCAAGCAACCTTTATAATAAACTGCATAACCAGTGCTTTCTACAGTATCAGCAAACAGATAGCTATTTATTATGCAGAATATATATAAAGTATGTGTCATATACAGCAGTAAAAACAATACATATGGTGCTTTATTCTGAACTACATACACCGGGTATGTTTCTGTGTGGAAAGTGCTCTGGGTGGAAAAAGGGACAGTATGGCAGTAGCTGGGTGAAGAAGCCCTCAGTCATTCTTTTCACTGAATGCTGGTGACCTATCACCCAGGCAGAGAGAAGGGAAAACACAGATCTCTGTCAAATGACAGCCATATGAGAGAGTACACATACAGCACTGCTTTCCATTCCCCACATTGCTGGCTTACTAGAATATGTGACTGCCTCTGTCCAGCAGAGGAGTTCTCTGACCTAGAAGAAACATCTCCAGCAGGCCCCCTCCACTGTAACTCACTGCAGCACTTTCTCAAGGCCAATGGATTAGCAGGAATGAAAACTGAGACTACTGGCTCTCAGACAAACAGCACGGGACAGAAACCATGCCTGTATCTCATGGAGGGTTTCCCCTCTGCATTTAGTGAGTCATGAAAGATTCATTTATGAGGTGAGCTTTTAGTCTTACAGATAATTTAGCATGAAGAAAGTAACTGGTGCAATTTTACCTCCTACTTCTCTGTGTAAATGCCTAGACAGACACCAGGTATTCACTTGGACTATCATGTTTGCCTGAAAATTGTCACTTTTCTTGTCAACGAATCAGTTCCAAAAATCATACATGATACCTTCAGTAATAGGAACATTTAAAATCCCAGTTTGTGCTCCCACCCTAGCAGAGCTCCTGAAGATCAGGGTTCAGTCATTCTGCGTTCTCTGCAGTGCCTATACTGTGCTTAGCACCACCTCTTCCTCATTCTGAGAGCGAGACCTCTTTTCCTTCATATGGAAATTCTACGAACATAACAAAAATGAGGAGTTAACTTGATGAAGGTACTGGGACAAGACAGAAGTGGATACAAGAAAGTACCCCAATGGACTAGCCCATATCACATGATTAGCTATAATTACATGAAGCTAGCTAATAGGCTTTGAATCTTTTCACATCCTTCCTGCTACTTTCATATCAACATAACAAAAATTGCTGGACACATTTTCCCCTGGGGAATTGACATAGATAGGTGTGGTAATACTCTGCCTGTAGGAATTTTTTTGGCTCAGGTAGGGTGTGCCCCTTCTTCAATCTGCAGAAAGAAAGCAGTGAGACATTTTGAGGGATGCCATGTATATTTGTTGCCACCAGACCAAATTCTATACTTAGAATTGCTGCCATATGGTATTTTTCTGTCATGAGGATACCTCTCTTCCATGATATTCTTGCCAGAGCTCTGGCAATAACCATGCAATCCAACCTTTTCTTTCCCTAATAAATATAACAATACCCATCTGAATACTCCACAATTCGGGCATAATGTCCTTACCCTTTCTTTACTCTTCTTAGATTGGGTGACAGAGTTGAGCTGAAGTGATGTTAGAGACCCCATCTGCAGCTGAAGGTATTTCTCTTGGCCCAGATGTTGGTAGCAGACAGGTATCAAACTGCCCTCCTATATTCCCCCACAGGGGGCTGATAGGTGCAGGAACACTGAAACCTGAGCAAGTCAAGAACTGATCCATTCCCAAAGCAGGAAAGGAGATACAGTACAGAACCATCTAATTCTTCAACTGAAATTTAGTCTGAATACACACTCTCTTTTTTCTTGTAAAATCAGGATAACAGCATTCTTCTGAGGGCTGCTAGTAGAAAATGATTATTGCAAAACTAGGATGGATCTCTGAGCACCACTGCCAGGATGACACCTATACTTATCCAGCCTTCACAGTAATGAGTGAGGCTTTCGTGCTCTATTGCACACGTTCTACTGTCTGTTATAGATAGAAATATTTGCAATACTGCCCAAGTCATAAAATTCACAGACTGCTTCTCTTTTTTTTCTGCAAAATTCATATAGAGGAGCCATAGAGAGGAGGGACTGCATATTCATTAACAATAAAGAGCAAGAGAGATCTGACTGTAACACATGTTCCTGCTCCATTATACTCCAAGAGATCCAGTCAAACCCTTTGCCTATCCCAAATCAGTTTGTTTTGCTCTCACCTCCCTCCTCAACAACGCGACACAACACTCCTTCCTCTCATGGATACTAGTCCCAACTGGGTCAAAGAAACCAAGGCCTTCCAGTGATTTCACTTGGCAGCAGATATAAAATCCAGTGTGTAGTCTCTCCTAGGGTGGCAAAGGGAGGCTGCTGGCTGTGAGCACAGCACGCAGGTGAGCCCCTGTGCCCTCCCCATGAGCAGCTGCCCCACAGGCAGCCTGCAGAGGCTGTGCATGCCTGACTTAGCCAGGACACACTGAGTGCCTGTGTGTGCCCAAGCCCACAGGACCTTTGGGTGCTGCAGACTGCACTCTAGCTCAGTCTGGGGCCATGCTTACCAATTTACTTTCTCTCTGTGAGGCGAATCTGGTCTTGCTGACAAGAGTGGAAACTGCCATTAGCAGGCAATACAGACAGATGCTCTTCTTCCTCCACAGGCTTGTTATTTCCCCAGAGTTTAGTGAGAACCTAAGTGGCTCACGTGCCAGCTGTGCTCAAAAGAGCCATCTCAAACACTCCTGTCCCTGCGCAGAGAGCTTTCTGAGGATGCTCTCTGAATCAATTCAACTAGGGCACAGATGGGCTCGCATCATTTTACCTTGTCCCCTTTATGGCCTGCCTGTCCCACAGTCTGAGGAAAGTCATGTTTACATTCCATCCCTTTTTCAGAAGTCCTTCATAGGAATTACTGTTTGCTTCAATAGTGAAAACATTATCAAGCTTCCTGTTCTGTTTACATAACAGCTTACTCCACTAAGGAAGCAAGAAGCAGATTTTGAAAAGCATAAACAGGAGAGAGGTGCCCACATCTTTTTAATGTTAGAGAGGTGGTTTCTTTACATCTGGATCTCCACTGACTGTCCTAGGAACTAATACAGGAGTCAACTGGGGATGACAGGAGGACAGGCTTTAACATGCAGGGTACTAGACTGTTTGATTCTCCTGTTCCACAAAGATTTGCACAGTGGGAATCAGAGAGTAGGTGATAGTTACTTACAGAGATGATATGTCCTTTCAAACCATGTGCTGAGTCTGCACACTCAATAACTGCACTTAGCTGTGGATAGCCCACCCCTGTCTTAATCCGAGTGGTACACACAGAACCTAGACAAGAGAACGAGAGGAATAAACATAGCCCATTAGGATGACAGAAATGATACATAAAAAATGTGTTTCTATCAACATTATTTTTCTCACAAGAAGAAGTCTCTATTGCCAATGCTGGCTTCTCAAAGATAAAAGGAGCACATAGGAACTTGAGCTCTGAAATGCTCTCACGCCACTTCATGGGAGCTGTGGCTGAGGAGACTAATGTCCCCCCCTTTCTTCTCCAGGACGAGTCCCAGTTTCGTTCTCATCAGTAATGCTTCTCAGTGAGGGAATTACTGCATCACAAGAAAGCAAATCTGACTGAGGTGTCTGAAGGGAAGGGACAAAAGGACCAGAATTACAACCTTTGAGACTCAACAGTACATTCATTTCTTCTAATCCTAATTGACTGTTTCTTCTAATAAATATTTCTACCTCTTTTCTGCATGTTTAAAGAAGCAACTCTCTGGTAAAATCTGTGGGTTTTTTTTTTTTTTTGTTGTTTTTTTTTTGGGGGTGTTTTTTTGGTAACAATTTTCCCATCTTTTGTTTAATATTGAAGGCAAGAATATTTGGCTGACTCCAATTTTGGGGAATATAAAAAAATCAGCACATAGCATTTAAAAAGTGAGATAAGTAATCATCTGAAAGCTGTACAGTACAACATCAAGGGAAATATAGGAACTATATCTACTCATTGAACTATATTATTTATACCTATACATTGTGCATGCATGTACGCATAGATAAAAATAAAGGTATGTAAATATGTATCTATCTATATATAATATATATATTTATATACATATATAAGTATATATAAACCAATGTGCTTACAGTTCAACATCATAACATGGCTATAGACCTTTTGGAATGCCTTCTCTATTTTTTCCCCTCAAATTAAGAGTCAAAATGAGGACTGCTTTTTGCCAGTCTAGGTCCTATAATTTAGGATACAGACCTAAAAGGTCTGCATGATTATGAAAATTTCAAATCAGATTCTAAACCAAATGCAGTGAAATCTGGATCCCTTCACTCAGCTGATATCCAGATATACTTAAGCTACCGGTAAAGCAAAAGTTACCAAAGATCCTTCAAAGGACAAAGTAAGAACACTGAGAAGAATTCTTGCAAAACAGTAACAAAATTAGTTTTAATATAATTTCCACAGGGCTTGTACTTCATAGTGTATGCAATGCTTTATAATAAATCACTGCCATTGTCCACAAGATGGATCATTATCTGGAAAAGAGCCTTAAGACCTGAGGGAGAAACATTTGTTACTTGTGGGTTTGCATGGTCAACTTGTACAGATCTGTTCAGGAAGATTTCCAGGGAGGACTATACAGCATTTACCCATATTTCCATGTTTGAAGCTACAAACCATAATTATTCTTCTTTTAAACCTGAATTTGCCCATGACAATTACACCATGAAATCACTGTTGTTTATTCTTCATCATGCATTTTGCAGTATTTATTGTTTGATATCTTCCCAGGCACAACTGCAATGTTTATTACATCATTTTCTCTGCTCCAGTTATCCATTCATGTACCATAACTATGTGGCACTGCAGAGTAAACAATTTGCCTGCAGTGCACTGGCTGATTTCAGCTACACTGTCAGTGGCATTTGTGTTAGCCACTTTAAAATCTAGCCCACATATGGTGACTCCAGCTGCAGTCTAAGAAGAAAATAGCAAGAGAAGGAACGTGTGAAGGAAAGCACAATGAAGGGGGGAAAAAGAAAAAAAAAGAAAGAAAGAAAGATTATGGCAGTGTATGCCAGACAATAATATTAGGGAAGAGAAGATACGGAAAACACTGTAAGAAGGTTAGGGTCCTCTTGTTTATCCATGGAAGTGTTAGAGTGATAGATACCATGTAAGTGCATTAATGTAAACTTTAGTTCCCAGGCAATAGTAACAGTTAGAGGCAAAGTTATCTGTATTTCACAACTGACACCATTTCATCTTTGAAGACATTGACAAGGACATTGTTCAGCTTCACAGAACACAAATCATAAAGCTATTCAGAACCCATCTTTCCTTGATAGAGGTGGACACCTGGACACAGTATCCTTTAAGCTTCAGCTCAGATGACTCATCCTCTTTTCAAGAGGCTAGAAAAGTGTTCCCAAACACAACACATGTTATCAGTGATATATGTCAGGAACTCAGGCAGCCCAGTGCTTCCAATAACGCTGACTGAAGGTGCAATATGCAACACTGTTCAGTATGAAACACTGGCACCTGTATGTGTATTTCTTAAACACACTGTGTGCAAGCTCACTGGTACGTTATTGACCTGAGTGGGTCTTCTAGCAGGCAAGGAAACAGCATTATACACTGGTTCCATCTGGACAACTCCTCTATCCTCTACCAATGGTACCAAAAGCCACCCTTATTTAACTTACCTGGTCCAATACCCACTTTAATAATATCTGCTCCAGAAATAATAAGTTCTTCTACCATCTCTCCTGTCACCACATTGCCTGCCTAAAAATAAAGAACAGTATTACATGTACAGGAGATTGCAAGATTACTGCAGTAAAGACTAAAAATGATAATGTAAAGTTTGATCCAGAGCTTTTAGAAGTTGAACTATGCAGAGTATGGAAGAATATAGTTCACCATACTGTTCTTTGGATGTGCCACTGAGACTAAACCAGTCATGCAGGTAAATTCTCCAGTCAAATGAATTTAACAATTAGTCCAGTAAACCCTGATCCTTAACATTTAATCAGGAGATCTGCTTTGTCATCCATCCCCCTAATCCTTACCCAGAAGCTCTCAACTACATCATCCCTAACCACAAGGGCTATTCTTCTCTCTTATATACATGAACTTTTACACCTCTCCTGCCCTACCTATCTCTCCTGAACAGCCTAGAGAGCTGTTAGGCCTGTTGCCTAACTCACTTTGCAGGAAGAAGGTCAGATCTTGTTTAAAACATTGGAAAATATATTTTTCCTTTAGGATTCGGTATTTTGCCCACTGAAAGTAAGGCACTATTCTTCCAATTTTGTGCATTGGTGCCAAAATTGCTATATACATACAGACTATATAAATCTGAGCATTCACACCATATGCATACATTTGGTTGTGGCAATGCCACTGGTTAAAAACAGGGGTTTGGTTCCCTCTGCATGACCTTTGCAAAGATACAGAGAGCATGCTGTTTAGGGGAACATCTTCTTTGAAAGAAGATCTGAATTGGTTTGTGTTCTTTACCATATTTTTTCTTGCACTTCAATAGCTCTTTTTCTCCTTTTGCCTACATTTTTGTTGAAAGTGAAGACAGCTCTCTTAGCCTTTGTCTTACTTCTTCTACAAAACTTCTTCCATTGGCTCTCCACATCCCTAATCAATTGCTTAGTCTTTGTTTGCCTTATACCAGACTTCCTTGAAGTCATACCAGACAGATCTTTCTTGAACTTGAGGAATGAGAGCTATCCACAGTGGTACAAGTGAGTTCTCACCAAGCCTTTGCACAACACTTGCCTTTTCTATGGAAATATCTTGCCTGACACACAAGAATTCATTTGCCTGTGTCACACTGGTGGCTCAAAGTCACCTTGTGATCTACTCATGCCTCCAGGAACATTTACCTACACAAAATTGTAGCAGACACTTGTAGAACTTCCCCTGATACTGTGTTACCCATTCCTACAGTAACATTTTCCACATGGGTTTATTGCAGTAGAGTTCCTCTTCTGTCAGAGTTTCGGTTGGGTATGGGGCCTGTAGTAACATACCATGAGACAGCTTTTCTGGTTCATGGATACTGCGAATGCAGAGAATGCCAGTGTGATGAAATTTCTGATATTTCTAATAAAAGAAACTGCAAAACAACCTTCTAGCACACACTTGTAATTGGCTTGCAAAACTGGTGCAGTAAGTGCAGAGAGCTGCTAGTCTATTTCTATTCAGTTAAAGAAATATTTTGATACAAGCTCAATGTGACAAGACAGGCCCCTGCATGTGTCCAATTATGGATCTGATGGATCAGCAGTCAGAGTGAGGCTAGAGATTAACTCCCTTGCCAGGAGTGTCCTGTCCAGATGTTTTCAGGGAAAAGAAAGTCTTCAAAGAGCAAAGATTTTAAATGACATTAGAATCCTATTCAAAGGAGATTTATGAGCTAAAACCTATGCTCTGGGTTACATTTGAAAACAAACTGTTAGCCAGTGCATTTTCAGACCATGCTTTCCTCTCTGCAAAGGGCTGCACAAAGCAAATGAATGCTGACATAGCACACACTGAACTGACTCACTACAAGCTGTACTAATTACATTCCCATACTCTGAGGGAACATTGTACAGGAACGCAATCCTATAAATTGAAGTCCACAATTTAGGAATGATGTGAAGGTCTTTGAAGGTGCCAGAAGAAAGTAGGAAAGCTGGGGATGCTTTCAGTACTGACTGAAAGGCAGGTACTGTGGGGAGTGGACAAGGCAGTGGGTTCATCTAGCTTGGAGAGAAGGTGGCCAAGGGGTGACCTCATTGCTCACTACAGCTTCCTGAGGAGGGGAGGTGAAGAGGGAGGTGCTGAGTTCTCCCTGGGATCCAGTGACAGGATGTGTATGAATGGCTCAAAGCTGTGTCCCTCAGGAAGGTTCAGACCTGACATGAACAATCAATCAGTTCTTATGCGAGAGGGTGGACAAAGCCTAAAACAGGCTTCCTACAGAGGTGGCCAATGCCCCATGCCGCTGTTTTTAGTTTCCCAGGTCTTCTCTCACATCCCTCTCATATACTGGAGTAACACTGTTTCACTTTCTGTCAGCAGGAACCTCCCCAGACTCCCAAGACCTTTGATAGGTGATGAGAGGGGTCTTTCTCTAACATTTGCTAGCTCCTTCAGTATTCTTGGACAATTACAAACCAAGTCTGGTTTGTATCTCAGCTCTGTGGCTTGTCTCATGTCTACAGAACATTCCTAACCAGAAAAACCGCACAAGATAAACCTCCAGTTTTACACATCACCCGTTTTCCACTTGTACAAAGAACAGGCTATTCATTTCTGGAGATCTGAATTTAGATCTAGAGATGTTCAGAAAACTTCTTACATAATGATATTGCAGGACTTAGCAAGTGTTTGTAGCAGTACTGATATGGGCAGAGGAAGAGGCAAATTCTAAAGTCCTTACTTAGTATAGCTTTTATCCAAATGTAACTACTGCTGAAGTCAGTAGAAGGGTACCCAGGGAATACTGGGCAAGGCCTGTTCTCCACTTACTGATTTTTGACTCCTATTTTGCCATTTATTTATTTTTACTGAATTTTGCTTTCTCCTTTTATTAGCCTGAAATAGCTGAAAGCCACCACCTGAAGCACTTATAAAAACAATGATAAATATCAATAGCAATTTGTGGTCAATGATATAGGACCACTTAACTTTGCTCAAAAGAGCGTGATATTGATTAAAAATAAAACAGAATAGAACAATCAGGAAATAAAGAATATATAACAGGTACAGTGTTTCAGCTAAGTGCTGCTTCCTTTCTGCTCAGTGGTAATTTGTTATACTGTACATTCCAAGTGCTGTACATTCCAAGGTGGGCTGATGGAGAGCATTCTGCTTAGGACATGAAGGAAGCAGTTTACCTCTGGAAGGCAGATGACCACTGGTGCTGTACGACACACACCACAGTACAACTTGGTGAAATACTGGAACACATTCAAAAGATTCATAAATAGGAAGGAGCAGGTATTCAAGTCAGTGGTTCCATGAGATTTGGGATCAAATATGTATTTAACTTAAATAGCAGTGTCTTCTTATTAGCAGAGCATAGAGGGTTGTCAAACTGTCTCTTCAAAAATGTTAACCAGACGTTTACTGTTAAGTTACTGCTAGAAAATGTTGGAACTGCATATGTTGGTTCAAAATGCTCATCCTAGCAGGGAAAAGCACTTATGTCCCCAGCATACATTTTTTCTTGGAATGCATGTACACACATCACTGATTTCTGTCTTTCTGAATCTGCAGATCCTTAACAAATTATCAAGGAAGACATGGAGCTTTACATAGCAGACTTCAACCTGCCAGCTTGCTTCTTTCTCTGCTACCTTTTGCAGACCTAAGAGAGCACAAAAAAAAACACTACGAGAGAGGCACAGCTATCTGTATGTGAAGAGACGCCAGTATGACAGCTGAAGGGAAATCAGTTTACTCACATCCAGCTGAACTCAGCTTTACTGAAACCAATGCTTGCCTTACCACTGATACCAGTACGACAGCTGAACTGAGTCAAAAGGGCTTTTGAAGTCCTCACTGGTATGGTAAAGCCAGAATACTTGAACTTAAAAAAAAAACCTGAAAAGATCAATATAGAAAGACTGAGACTACAGAAATGAAACCCTCTTAAAATTAACTTAAAAGAATAGAACACAACTGGAACATGCACTGTGAAGTCCCTACAGACAATACTCTTTGTAGTGTGTTTACACAAATAGTCAGGGAACAAAGCAATTGGTGCAAGTATTGTGATGTACCACCACTGAGGTTTCAAGGGAACAACAACCACCCTGGGTCATTCCAGCCACTATCCAGGATGACTGAACTGTGGGTCAGTCCTGAGGAAAATCCTGGCCTCAGAAAAGTCAAAGGGAGTTTCTCTACTGACTTTAATGAGATCAAGATTTTACCTAACAGGATTATAAAGACTACGGCTTCTCTGACAGAGATACAAAATTAGTGAACACATAAGGCAGTGCTGCTGAATTTCAGTCAGGCATTTGATACTGTGCCTCATGAAAGCCTGCTATAAATATCAACTCATACTGCCTAAGACAGGAACACTGCTGCACTGATTGAAAGCTGCTGGCAAATGGCAATGGATCGAGCTGGGGAGAAGTGTCTATGACAACAGTTCTCAAACTTTCTTCTTGTATCCTAGACGAAAGCAAAGTCTGTGCCTCCACATTATCAGGAAGATGGCCAAAGGACACTTCCCACCCACGAAAGCAAGGGGAGCTTAACCATGAGATGGAGATGCCCTTTGCAAGGCTGAGCCACATCCAGTGGGTGCTTGCACTTAGTACTGTGCCTGACCTGAAACAGGCTCAGCAGCACCACTCTCTCCTACCCTGGGATCCTGCCTGGCCCCTGTTATGTCAGCCCTGGTAGACATTCCATGATGGAATTTACTCCGGTGTGTGTTCCAGGGATGAAGTGGGACTAGTCTGCATGGCTTTCTCTGACTGAATCCTGCCTCCATTCTGCCTCCAAGGCCTAGAAAAGGTCTGCTATTGACCCCAAGGAGGAGCAACAATTTCTGGCTCCTGCTGTTTCCCTCTGCTTCTGCTTTACAATTCCGCTTGTCTCCTTCTCTGGCCCACATCTTGTGGGTGCTACTGTATCTCCAAGTGTGCTCCTGCCTCAGTCTTCTTCCTGCCACACTTTCTGCTCTCCTCAGGGTTGCTCTTCTATAATGAACAGAGGAATAGCATGAAAAGAAAAATTCAGGATAAAAACTTGGCAAAGCTTGCTGGCAAAGATAACTTAGCTTGTAAACAGACTTTCAGGATGATGGAATAACCCTAAAGTCTACAATTAAACTAACAAATAAGGACTATGCAACCTGTAATATAAAGGCTCTGATCCTCCATTATGAATGCTGACTAAAGGTTTTCTTTAGACTTGAGCAAGCAAGTATAACTGATGCATATAACACTGCACAACAGCAAAACACCCCAATGGGTGATCCTCCTCAGGATCTTCCTGGTTCTGAGGGGCACTTTTGAGATGCTCAGAAGACTTAACTATTCCTTCTTCCTCCATTCCCAACTTGATGAGTGATTTAAGACAAGTCATGTTATAGCTTTGTGCCCCTTCTTGTTTTCCCTACCCTTTGTGTTCCATGTAGAAACTGATCTTTATAAACTAATACAAAATGCAGTAGTGAAAAAACCTTGTGTCAGCACCAGGCAGAAGAAATAAGGTAACATGACTATAAAAGTAAGTATTTAAAAAGACAGAAACATGTGTTTGAAAGGTTGTTACACAAGAGACATCCTCCATCTGCAGGGGAGTATTGGCCACAGAGAGTACTACATTAACCACAGTTGCTCTGCACATCCCCTTTCAGCCTCAGAGCTGAATCCATTACGTGGCCCCTGGGAACACACATTCCCTGACATCCAGGGTTGGGTTACTTTTATGTATTGCACTGCAGCTGACTGTGGAATGAACAGTCATGCTGAGGAAAGTAAACAAGGTCCTGGAGATCACTTTCAGCTATGAGAAAGCTTGTTTATTTTTATACCTGCTATTTAACTGCTAACCCTTTTGTCTGAAAGCCCCAACAGCAGATAACATACTGCAGGCATAGCACAGACACACGAAAGCAGCCAGAACAGGTAGCAACAGGGCATGTCTTCCAGATTACCATTAAAAGGAGCCTAGACCAGCTCCTTCATTTCAGCCAGGAACAGATTCAAAAGGCCATTTTTGCACAGAACGTGAATTAATTTGGAAGCAGGGTAGAGGTGGGTGTCTAGTTGAATCAGAGACCTGCGGGGACTGAACAGACTCCGGAGGCTTTGGAAAACTGAAGGTTTTTGAACACCCAAGTTTGTTAGCATGCTTTTAGGAGTGGAAATTATTTCTGTGCAGAGATGAAAAACATAAGCCATATTAAGCCATGTTCAGAGAAAGGAGATACAATCAGAGATGGCAACTGAACAGGTCAGGCCTGTAAATGTGCTCAAGCAGGTGGTACTGTCAGGACAATGAGACCTGAAGTAACAATAACCTTAGCCACAAAAGCAGAGACACTAGGAAGGCAGTTGAACAGATGCAGAAGGTGGATGAGACTGGCCTAAGAATCCTAGACTAAAATCTGGGCTTGATATCTTTGACATTGATCTTCTCTTCCTTCTGTGGAACTCATCTTGGTTGAGTTCCCTCCTCAGTCAGCAAAGTCAGCAATCTGTGGGAAGGTGAAGGAGGGTATGACACTTTTCTTTCCACTCATGAAAGAGATGATCTTTGGATTTAACTATGTGATTTAAGCTCCCTCCCACAACTCTCCAAAGACAAAGACACTGGAGTAATCATGTCACTAGGGACAATACTTCAGATCCAAATCAAGGAAACAGCTTCTTCCTTCACTGCAGTGAACATGAAGCAGAAAGCTCAGAAGACTCACATTTATCATTTCATAGTTCCAAAATCTCTCTCTCCAAAGCCATGGGAAATATGACCATACCAAAATGGTTCCCACCTCTCCTGGCAGCTGTTGAAGAATGCCTATTCATCAACCTATGATAACCCAGAATCCAACAGGCATTCCAGCTCACTTCAGTTTTCCATCATTCCAAAGGAAAAACACTGCCTTCCTCTGACATGGGAGAAAGAAATGCATCCTCTTCTCAGCTGCTTTAACATGTTATTCTCTATTGAATCAAGGGAGAATTCGCATTTAGGAACATTCTTACTTCACATTTACTTTACAAGCATGAAGCTTTTTCTCTGGCATGGGAAAGCAGGCAAGTGTTGCCTAAACACATGATTTTTCTGCTGCACTGGCTTGAAGAAAGGCTGGTAACCTCATTACAGATCTGCTGCTTGTTTGAGGATTTCTGCTATTCTCATGAAAACAATTCAGACACATTTCTTCAAGAGCCCTGGGAAAGCAGCAATAGTGCTCTTCTGCTAGGAGTTCCATGTCCATGTAAACACCCTATTCTTGGTGCAGAAGGGCTCAAGGAAGCATGGAATTAGCACTCTGAGATGGGATAGTAACATCACAGAAAGCACCATGAGAAGTCCCAGCACTGACCATTTTGCTCCCTAATAATGCTGTTTGCAACTGCCCAACATCCCTCTCATTCTTATCACGGGCAAGGATCAGTCTGCATTGATCTGTCTTCATAGTGATCTAACAATCATTGGCCCCAGCTGGCCAGAAATGCTGGCAGATTCCCACAGCAAACCTCTGCTTAGAATCCCCAAAATAAACCTATACACTCAACGATTAGAGATCTCATCTAGTGTGGGAAGGAGGACATGAGTAGGAAAAGAACTGGATCCACCCAGTCCTCCATGCCAACTTAGACAGCTGTATCAGAGCACACACTAAACATTCCCACAGAAACCATCAGCAATAGATGGACGATGCCAAACTGTTATTGAACACCCTTCCTTGCTTCCCTTCCTTTTCTAGCTTCTGATGCCTACCAGTCAAACTCTTGGTCCTGTTCCTGGACAGAATTCACACATACACACACACACATACACCCACACCCCCCTCCACCCTTTCTACACACTTACCATAATGGTGTGATGTGGGAACAGGGCACGGACAGACTTCACGAACTCCACAAAATACTCTGAATAGCCATTTGCCACATCCAGGCAGATGAATTTGATAGCTGGAATGGCCTCTAGAATACTTGTTAGCTTTTTCAAATCATCTTGTCCACTACCTGAGCTTGCTGCTACATGCTAAAAAAAAAACCAGAGAGTACTACTAAACAGAGTAGTAGGCTGCAAAAACTGAAATAAACACACACAATTTGTATGTCTTTTCCTGCACAGTCTTGGCAGGACTTGCGCTGGTAACTAGTGAAAAATCACACTATGTAATAAGAAATAAATACCTTCCTGGGAAAATCAGTGGGCTATTTCTGTCTCATTTAAATTATATAAAAGTGACGGAAATTAGCATTCTAGCATTCATTCACAAGTGGATTGTCACAAGCATATATAATCATCTGAGATCAATCAAGGTTCAGCCATACTCATATTAACATGAACACAGATGAAGCCTTAACTTGGTATATTTCCAGGAAATTAAGAGAGGCAAAATTTGGGGCACTGCCAGAGAGCAAAATCTGGGTCTTTAAGTTCACCAAGCACTCCTGTGATCTACAGAATCACAGCATAATTTTGTTGGCAAGGGTCCTCTGGAGATTTTGTAGTCTAATCTCCTCTCTCAAGCAGGGTCAGCTACCACTGAAAACAAATAGATTGCTTCTTCCTTTGTCTTCCAATGAGTTCTTTCCAAAAGAAAAATAGTTTCTGCAGCTATTGGCCTACAAAACCTCTGCAGAAAACCAAGGTCACAGCACAAGTCAGTATTTAATCACTAGGAATAGGATATCCTACAGTCCTTATGTACCACTAGTAAGCTAAGTTTGAAAGTGTTCAGACACAGGACATTCCTGGGACCACTTTCTACCCTACGGTGCCATGTAAGTAATCCTGACTGGCCAAAGTGCTAGGCTCACTTTCAGACAACTCTGTAATCAATAGCCTTTATAATATAACTCTAAAATGTGCCACAGGTAAAGATACAATACAGTGATGTGGTATTCTTTTCTATACAGAGAAAGATCAAAAACTGCACTGAACTTTGAGCAGTAATGGCCAGGCATACTTACAGTGCCTCTACTGGTACACAGGCTCACCAGAAGAAAAGAAGAAGTCTGAACATGAGGAAGTCACAAATTAAGTCAATGTTTGAATTTACTAAATATAATGGCTCAGGCTAGGACCCTGTGAACAAGTGAGATAGCACAGCCAGGAACAGCACAAAGTGAGCTCTGGTGCAAGAAGGTAAGTGGAGGACACACAAGCTCTCACAACTTTCAATGCTCTCCCCTGCCTGGGCCCAGCATCTAGGCCCTTCCAGCCTGTAGACTCCAGATCCACTTGCACACCTGATGGCAAAGGGTGTGCAGGGCCAGCCTGTGGTTGGGTTACTTGAAATTATTCACATTGGTGCACTACCACAGCTCCCAACAGCAAAAGAAGCACAGCACTCATACCTACTCCTAAGTATTTCCTCTTTCAGGACACTTCTCTGTTTCCATTTCAGGCATATACAAACTTCACTTTTTTGCATCTTAATATAAGCACTTTCGTAATGGACTCACATAGCCGTTCTCTAAAATCAGGACAAGCCACTTCCCTTGATGAATTTAAGAACAGCAAATATCTTCATTCCCCAAAACCTCACTTGACAACAGTATTCCCTAGAGACTCCAGTGTATGTGAGTTCAGAACAAAGCAATAAACCATAATAATTTACAGTAGAAAAATGTACCTCAAGGCATTCTGGGTGATTGGCAGCAAACAGTTTCCATTCTTCCAGAGAATAATGCTTGTGAATTGCAGTGAACATGGCATGCTAGCAAAAAAAACAAGAGAACTGATATTAATGTCTGAGTTAGTAATTTTTCCCTCAGCTGCAAAATAAGGCATTAGAAAACCCCCTTTTAAGTATAGGCTCATCTTGCTTGGAAGAAACAGTAACAGTGAATAACAGACCAGGCAACTATAAACAGCCCTTTAAAAGCAACTTGGCATACTTAGCCAACCTTTCAGGATCAGGTTTATGATATGTTTCATTAAGGTACTGTCAGTATTTTGAATGTGACAGAGGCTCATTAACTTAGAAAGTGCTGTAGCTCTATTCTGTAACCTACACTTTTAAACTTGTCAGCTAATTGTTTTTTAATGGCAGGGAGCACAAAGGGACCTCAAAAACTAAGCTCTAGAAGCTCTCCTCTGAAGCTGAGCTACACCCAAGATGGAAGCTTCCCAGTATGGAAGCATCTTCACTGAAACTTTCTTGTATCAGGAGCCCTGTTTGTGGTAACTGTGTTGTAAAATCACACCTGCTTTTTCTTATTCTGGAGTTTTAAACTCACATTCCCCTGCTCTCCCAACAAACTTAGCTAAAAATCAACAAAGGCTCCTCATTGTTACCCAGCAGCTTCCCAACTGTTGCAGAAATGAGAACTGAGACTTACTTTTGCCATAACCACAGCCATTTCAAATGTTCCCACAGTGTCCATGTTTGCCACTATAATGGGAATTCCTGTGTATGTCTGCTTGGAGTTACGGAAGGTGAAGGTGCGCATGAGGTCAACCTGCAGTGAACAGACATGCATTCTTTTAAGTAACTGATTGTAATCTTACACGAGTTTTGCCACAGATTTCAGATACAGCACGCTTAGACACAGCTTCTCCATTTTCCTCACATTTCCTGTTCCTTTTGTTCCACTATTACATCATTAATTAAAAGAATGTTTTCTGCACTAAATAGAGCTCTTACTTAAGAAAAATAATCTAAATAAAATTTAAAAAGAAAATTAACAAGGCAGAAGGGCTTGGAAAGAAAGGACAATGAGGACTCTGTGTTACTGTATACAGAAGCAATGTATGGCTGCCTGAGAAACTCAAGTTGGAATCCTAACTCTAAAGAAATCAGAATTGCAACTCCCTCCGTCTCCAGTGCATAGAGGACTTTGTCCCAGTATTTAAGGTAAATGACAATATGATTAGGCATGCTCTTTAGGTCACAGTTACCAGCACTCTTGCCATACAATATGAACAATCATACCTTGCCTTGCTAAACCAAGAAGCTGCTAGTTTCTAAGTTAATGTCTTAAAACTCTATCCACCTTCACCTTCAAAGTTATTTCTTCTTCAGCACCTTCAAATGATCACAGGCATTTTTTTCCTTATATCTGCAAGAGGTATTATCAAACTAGATCAATTCCCACTGGCCTAACTAGGACCTTCCTACTTAGGGAAAAAAAAGCTCAAAAGGGAAAAAGAAAAAAAAATAAATGCACAACTCTAAGATATTAGTTTAGTCTCTCGTGAAAATGAAGGCTCTTTCAATTTTCACTAATCCTTACTGCAACTTTAACCCAGTAACATTTGGAGACCTGAAATAAACTGAAATCCATCACAAGACAGAAAGCAACAGAAAAAATACAGGATTTTTTACTCTTCAATTGAAACACATTTTTAGCACTTATGAATTGCAGGCTAGATTCTCATGAATGTTGTGAGGGATTTATTACTGATTTGCATAAGAGAAAGAACTTGGCGCCTTAGTGATAAACTGTGAATCAGGTTCTCATATAAGCTTGTAACTGAAGGGTCACTTTAGTGAACAACCTAAGATATATCTTAATGGAGACTCCCCTTTCTTCCATTTACTATCAGAGGTCTAATTCTCCAGCCATCATGGATGACAAAACATTCTTTTAGCTGCAGCTAACATTAGAAAATAGTATGAAGAAGATAGGTATGAAACAATTATGAAAATTTAATTTACTTTACTCCCTCTTAACACAATGTACTAACTAGAACCAAGGGGAGGGGGGAAAACAATAGTATCCCACAACCAATTCCACACAGATGCCAGCATCAAAACCACTGCCTTGCAGTTTTGCAAAGGAAAAACATCTCTTTCAAAGGAACTTCAGAAAGGGGAAGAAGTACGTTTTGGAAAAGACACCAAAATACTGCAAAACAGACAAGACAAGGCAAGAACTTGCCTTGTAATTTTTTTAGTCTTTCACACCTTTAGCCTCTCCAAAATCCCATAGCAATAAGACAAACACAGTGCATAAAAACAATGACCTTTGCCTGATAAATGCATTCAGTGATTTTTCTTGTTTTATGAGAGACAATCAACAGCCACTACCCAGTTTCACCTTTTCCATTCCACTCTTTACTTTATGGACTTTTAGGGTATCTTCCACAGCTGCTTCTTCTCCATACTGAATTATCCTGGTATGTTTAGGTTTTTCCTTATGTGGAAATCAGTCAACACTGCTGACCATGCTGGCTGCCATTCTCTTTACCTATTTCAGCAAATTGTGCTGCTCTTGTGCAGCTTAAATTTTAAACATTAAAAAAATTTAAATTAACAACTTCCTACAGGACACTTGTCTGGTGAACTTGCAATGGACAGAGTGCATGAGTAAGCCTAGCCAAGGCAAGAACAGGCTATTTGAGTACCAAGACCCCACAGACAGATAATGCTGCTCCCACTCCCACCCTTGCTCTGATCAATTTCGATATCTGAATTCAAGCATCACATTTTCTGCTATCTTTTCAAAACGAGAAAGCAACCATGGAAAATGAAGACAGTGCAAGGAATCAGAAACACAGCAAACCTACAGGAAGATCTGCAAACATCCCAAACTGTCTCTCTAGGAAGCTGACTTAACTCTAGTCACTGCATAAAAAGCTATCCTTGCACAAAAGGAGGCATTCACACCAGAGAAGCAGACACTTCCTGATATAACCTTCAAAGCAGCAGCTTGATGGGTAACAAGCACTGTAGTATGCTGCCTCTGTTCCTCTGCCAGAACTATTTATTTATACTCTTGCATTGAAGCAGACTGGGGCTGTCCATTTCAGATCTGGCTCTCACAGATTCTGTTCATCCCTGTTGCCACGGCCCCAGTGATGGTGTCCAATTTCTTAACCTTCATCGGTTTTCACTGACCCCCTCATGACACCCACTTTTTCTCATCTGCAATGTTTTAACAGTTCATCATGAGAGGAATAGTGGATTTGTTTTTACAAACAAGCTGTGGGTCTGCTGGTAGATAAAACTAGCACTGGGAGATAAAAGAAACAATGGGAAGAATTCCACTGATTGATGAATGGAAAAAGATATTTGCTTTTACAAATAAACTCTAGGTTTGCTGATAATTGAAATTAGACATTGAAAGATGAAAATAACAATGGGAAAGAAAACCCCTAAATTCTCTAAGAATTAAAAATTAAAAAGAAGGGTTATACATTAGAGGGGAATCTTTGGGATGAGGCGTTCCGGGAAGGCTGTACCTCTCAAGTACCTCAGCCAATGGGGAAAGAGAGAGGGAAATGCGGCCGGGAAATGAGGATAAAAAGGAGGCTGCGTCCTCCAAAAATTCGAGAGACCCCAGGGGAATGCCCCATGGACTCTCCCTTTATTTGAGTAAAGTAAAGGGACTCCTCTGTCTCCTTTTTGGACATAAACCTCTGATGTTTGTGGATTAATTTTCCTTACAATCAGAGCCACCCGTTACAACCCTGCCATATCAGCTCATGTTCCTCCTATCGTTTTCCCTTCCCAGAAGCCCTTCTTTCCACAGCCTGCACCCTGCTAAATATACAAAACACTGCACTTGAAGGAGCTATGTTCCTGCCACTTGGTAGAGCACAGCTCCACCTGTTTGCCAGGCCAGCACAGTGAATTTTAAGGAGGGATCCATAGGTTCCCAAGCAAATAGCTTGAAAGTGCCCATAGGCTTTATATGCAGTAATTGCACACAATGAGGACTTACTCGGCTGGGACACTGTTCACCATAAATTAAAAATTACTTGCCAGAGGTAAATTTTCTACTGAGAGGGCCTCTCACACCTTATGACGGCAAAGAGGTTTTGCTTAGTTGCTGCCCTCAAAATCCCTGGCCATAGGCCCATAGTAAACACAGCCTCCCTGTTTCACTTTCCCTTTCTACCTCAGTCTCTCTCTCTTACAACATGTCCCCTGAAGAAAATCTTAATCCTCTTTTCATCCCCCAACACAACATAATTCCTTCTTTAGTCAAACTAAATCCTTTGTTAACCTTGGGGTTATGTGGGGTAAGCGAGAAGGCATCTTCGATCCTGGGGCAGCCATCTTTTTTTGTGGATGCAATCGATCTTTATGGGATTGATTTCCCGGGGTCTTTCCCGATCCCTGATGAGAGAGAAGCACAGAACTGTTCCGGCTAACAGTGGCCAGCAAGGACACAGAGCCCATGGGGGACTTCAGGGCTCTCCACACGCAGGTCACACGGGGGTGAAACCAAGAGAGGACAACACGCACCCATCGCCCCAGGTTTGATGCGACTTCCCTTAGTACCCCCCATGATGGGGTCCCAGCCCGGGGCACGCTGCGTACTGAGAAGCGCTCCCCAGCGTCTTCGCAGGTTTTTATTACAGTGGGGTTTTTTTTTTGTTTGTTTGTTTTTTTTTTTTTTTTTTTTTCTTTTAAAAGAGCACATCAGTTCCTCAGTACCAGCACCGCCCACAGGCCCCGAGGCTGAGGGCAATGACGCCTGTCAGATGGCATCACCCGCTTCTGCCGGCCCAAGCTGCGGGGCGGGTAACCGGACACCCCTGTCCTGCAGCGCTGCTGGTTCGCCCCCGCCGCCCCCTCCGAAACCGGAGGTCAGGGTCCACTCGGCGCCGCAGAGGCACCTGTTAGGAACAAGCAATCCCCCACTGCCCCCTTATATTTCAGCTTGAGGAGCGAGGGAGGCCAGCGCGGCACCGGCGGCCCCCGGCTCCGCTGGAGCTGGGGGGGGGGAGGCGGGGGGGAGACACGCCACGATTTCGCAAACCCGGCCCCGTCCTCCCCTCCCGGGAGCAGCGGCATCCCCCCTCTACGCAAAGGGCGTCTTGATCGGGGAGGGCATTGCTGCGCTAGACCGGGGAATAAAAATAAAGCCGGGGGGGAAAGGCGGGTTAAGGAAGTTAAGCGTTGAGAAGGGGGAGGAAAAGCATGCTGCGTTTGGATGCCCCCACCTCTGCTCTGCTTTTGAGGCTGCTCCTTTTAGGTCTGACCAGGACATCTTTAAAGTCCAGTTTGAGGTCTGCATCTACGCGGGGCATCTCGCTGGGGTGCCGGGACCGGGGCTGTCCTGGCAGCGGAGGCGGCGGCAGTGGCGGCCCTGCTGTGCTGACTGCACCGCCCCGCCCGCAGAGCTGAGCCGCGCCGGCCAAAGCCCGCCGGCTGCGCACCGAGCCTATTTATAGGACGCGGGCACCGGGCGCCATCGCTTTATTAGGCGAGGGCTGTTTTTAGCCGAGACCCTGCCGCGTCCTCCGCCGCAGCTACCCCCGCCTCTCCGCCGGATAATGTGCGGTGGGGGCAGCCGGGGACGCGTCGCCCGTCCACAACCGCCCCGTGCGGGTCGAGGCGGTGGAGGCAGTGCGGCGGCCTTAAGGGCAAAGCAAGGGCAGAGGAAATGGCGCCTGCATGTGACCGAGCGGGCTCCGCCGCCGCCGGTAGCGGGTGCGGGAGCCCGGTTGTGCCGGGCGGCCGCTGCGGGGCTGAACGGACATGTTGGCCTGCCTCCCTCCACCTTCCACCGCCCCGAGCGGGGGTTTGCGGCGTTCCCCAGCGCTGTTAGGGCTGCTGCAGCACGGCCCAAAATGCTGTCCCTCTAGCCATACAAAAAAGACACAACTTGGTCAAGCTGTGCTGTCGTGGGATTCCCACTTCCCGGGGTGCTCCGCTCCGAGCCCAAACCCGGCCCCGTCTCTGCCCGGGATCCCGTATTCCTGAGGCAGGGCTGGGCTCCCCCTTGCACTGCAGAGAGCAGCAGACAGGCAGAGTGTGGTTTTGGCGTTAGAGACGTTGAGAAATGTGCAGCTGGCTGATCTCAGGAGAGTGGTCAGAGCAGCAGCCACCTGCAGCTGCCTCAGGAATTTCCTACTTCACTGCACTTAGAGAAACATCAGGGAGTTTTTGTGTTTGGTGTTTTTTTTGNGACTATTTCCTCCATTTTCAGTGGTGCTAGCCACGGGTCAACAAACAAGCCAAAAACCTCTCAGAGCAGCAGGATTGCCCAAACTGAGTTCATCTACATCTGCTGCCAGAGGGATCAATACAGGGTTACCAGATACCACGAGATGACTTCCACAGGAGTTTTGAGCCTTAAAGTCTATTTAATTGTGAAGTCAGTGGGTTGTAAGATTTGGACTTTGGAAGACACATTAGCTAAGCATTGTAAGTGACTAGAAACTGAAGCCTGGGACACTTACTCAGAGACTGCAGGAGGAGGTAGTGCTCTCTCCTTTATCTGAAAGTTGCATACATATGGTCAACATCCTGCCTCCCACAGAGCTCCTTTGCACCTCTTTGTCTGAGTGTCCCAGATGATCCAGTATGACCAAGCATGAGCCCAGGGCTTTACATGGAAGGCAGAGTATTTGACTGTTTGCAGTTTTGATTGTCCAGGTGGAGAAGTCTTGAATCTGGGACTTTGGAACTCCAGATGATGTTCCAGGAGAGCCTTGTTATTGGGTATTTCCCATGGAAATATTCAGGAAAAATGACTCTTTATAATTTGTTTGATCTGCATCATGACCTCTGCATGAGGTCATTCATTTGGTATTTTCTCCACAATATAAAGGAGCTACTAAAATATATTTTTCAGACAGACATATGTGCCACTATTTACTGTTAAGTAGTACGAGTACTGATGAGAATGGGTCCTGTGGAAGTGGCATGTCTGTAGCAGAGGACTGAGAATGGAAAAAAAACAAATGCAATCTATCTATGCCTGGCACCAGGTCTTCCATTTGCCCTCATGGCAGGCATGTGATACTGAGAAGAAAGAAAGAAGCCACTGCATTGCATTGTGGATTCAAAAGGTCAGCGCTGTTTTGAAGAGTAGGAGATTTGGGCTACCAGTGATATGTGTAAGCCACAGAAAATGCATGTCCAATACTGTTCACAGTTTCCAGTATTTTAGTCTCCACTCACAAAGCTCACAATGCTATTTTCCTGCACATCACAGTATCTGCTAATGTCCATTAATTCCCCACGTACACATACCAACAGACTAGTCAGGTGTCTCAGATCAGATTGAGTGTTTTTTAAAGTTTACAAGGTTTGAAATTCTCCAGTTTCTTACTTCAAGAAATATTTTCAGTAATCAAAATTATGTTTTCTTGAACCACCTCTCCTTTTTTCATTGTCCTTTCGGAAGTATGTACACTAGAGGGGACATGATCAATAGTCACATTAATATCATAGACAGAAATGAAGATCACCTCTTATGTATCTTTGTTATTTCTCCTTATATACCTGCCATACACCTGCCATGATTGATCCCATATTATCTCTTTCTGCTATGGGAAAAAGAGCTGTTTATCCAGGCTATATGCAGTTTAGTCTTCAAGTGCAAATGAGCCACCACTGATTTAAAATTTAACAAATCATGTAAATGATTTGTTACTTTCCTTCAGAGTTCTTTTTTTCTCTACTTCATTGTTTTATACTTATATTTAAAAGCAGATGGAACAATGCACTCAGAAGATAACTGCTCAGCCACTGTAGCTGAAAAGACCAATGCCAATGTAGATTGTAGGTCTTCTGAAAGTTTTCTAAACTTGGTGTTTTTGAGAAGAGGAAAAAGTGATCATTATAATGCAAATAGCTACTACTGTGTCTAAAGCTTATTATTAGCTAAGGTTGCTGAGCTTTATCCTGCTATTGTAGTTGTAAATACTGCTGTATGTAATAGTATAAATTAGTTCACAAATCTGACCTGGTAACGAAGCACATGGAAGAAGCTGAGGTATTCATTAGCATCTTCACCTTGGTCTTCCCTGGTAAGATTTTTCTCAGGATTCCCAGGCCCCTGAGACTCATCAGAAAATTAGGAGTAGTTGAAGACATCCTCATAAGAGCAGGATCAGATTGGGAGGGCAAGTCCTGAGGACTAGAAAAAGCAAATTATCAGTCCTGTCTGAGAAGAGTGAGAAGGAAGGAAGATCTGGGCTAATCAGCTGCACTTCAATGCCTGAGAAGGTGGTGGAACAAATAATCCTGGAAATCATTTTCAAATTAATGAAGGACAAGAAAGACTGAAGCTAGTTGGCATGAATTTATGATAATAAAATCATGCTCCACTCACTTTCTAAGATGAAATTACTTGTTCAGTGGATGAGGAAAAAGCAGTGGATCTTATTTATTTTGACTTAGGCTTTTGACAGATTCCAAGTAACATTTTTATAGGCAAACTGATGAGGTGTGGACTAGCTAAAAGTGGACATTGAAGTGGATTGAAAACTGACTGAACTTTGGGCTCAAAGGCCTGTGGTCAGTGACATTAAGTACAGCTGGAGGCCAGCCATTTGTGGTACACCAGGTTAATTGTATATGGCATTAAAATCACTTCTTTTTATCAATGCCTAGTATTTTTCTTATTCAAATAAGAACACTTCCTCAGTAACTCCTTGGTAGTGAAAGAAGCATTCAGTGACAACCTGAAAGTATGAGCACTTATGAGCACCTGAAACACCTCTAGGGTGAATGCTTAATAATGTCATTATTTGTCAAGAGAAATTCTGGTCACAGCAGATATACAGCTAACACAAGTGAAGGCACAGGCTGACTTCCTTGCTGTGGTTCCTAGGAAAATACTATAGCCTCATGTAGCTCCATACAGACAGCCTGTAACATAATTAGCATGCCTAAGGACTGTGGTGAGCACTAGTGAAAGCATTGCTCAGCTGGCAAGTGCTCCCACAAACTGTGTGTCACAACTTCCCAGCAAAATCCCATATCTGGAAAGAACAGCATGCTGCAGGACATGTGTGATGAAGAGCTTTCACTCTTGAGGAGAAGCAGTACATTTGAGGAAAAAGCCTTGTTTTTCTTATGAGAAATGTAAATCCCTTTTATTGTTCTGTTTAAGTTTAGGCCTTGTCTACGCTGAAGAGCATCTCCCAGTGGATGGATCAAGAAACATAACTCAGCAAACCCTGCAAATGCAAGCAGATTTCCTTTTCTAGGGGAGATAAGGGTGCTTCTTTGAACTATCAGTATTATTGCAGCATCTACATTAAGGCTTTTGCTGACCTTGATAGCCACCAGAAATGGGAGGAGTGGGGCTGAGAGCCCTGCCTTTTGTAAGTGTGCTAAGAAGACTTCAACTGTATGCATGGAGATCACTTGTTAAAAGAAACTTGTATGCCATAAGGTCTTACCATATCAAAGGTCTTAGAGGAAAAATAATCTTAGTTGCTAATCATCAGCTGAATCCCATGCCCACAGTGAAGTTAGTAGGACAACTTCTCATTGAAGGTACAGTTTACTTAAGAGTAAGTGACAGTATCCATTCCCATTTGATTTCAGCAGGTTTCAAATGTTAACTGCAAGTAATCACAGCAATCTATAATTAATGCAACTCTGACCTTCCTTGGCTTATGAAATATGCTTAGAGTCTGTCTGTGCTGATAAGTAAAGTGGACCACACCAATCTGTCCCTGCAAGGCAAGAGACAGTGTTGCTCACACGTAGCCATTTAGATGCCATATGTGAGCTTCAAGGGGTCTCACTCAAACTGCATATTGGAAACAGTTTGATGCTGTTCCCTGAACTGTCCTCAGACTACCTGGAGGAGTGGTAGCTGTCCAGGTTGTTCAAGGGAATGTGATTCTAATTAAAGAGTGTGGACTATTGCATTGTAGAGCTTGTAGCTGGACCCATGCTCAGGTCCAGTTTGGTTTACTATTGGACTTTACTGGCACAGAAATAGATTTTTTTTAATGGTCAAAAACTATCCACTGTGGTTGTATACTATCCATTGTATACTATCCATTGTGAACTGATACTTCTGTTCATTACAGAACTACAGTTCTATATACTGTAAAAGGCAGTGAGATTCTTTCAGTGGAAATATTAAGTAGTCTCACAGGATATAACAGGTATTCTGTTGCTGCTACATATCTTTACATAAGGAGCCATCCTCTCCTTAACAGTGCCCACTGGTAGAACAAGAGAAATGGTCACAAGCTGAAACACAGGAAATTCTATGTGAACCTTAGAAACCATTTTTTTTCCTGTGAGGGTAGACTACATGATCTTGAAAGGTCCCTACCAGCCTCAGCTGCTCTGTGATTCAGTGTTTCCATACATTACTTTGTCATTGCAGAGTATCTTCCTCTGCAAGGTCTCAAGGGCCTTTAAATAATCTGATAATTATATAGTTTATTTGGCGGTCGTTTGATATTGAAATCTTATTTACATAAGAAAAAGGCATGGAGAGAAAAATTTAAGGATGAAGCAAAGTCCTATTCAAGTTACACATCGATAACTCTGATTGTGATTTCATACTGGCTTTATAGCAGTAAAAGCCACTGACCTCAGTGGACTTATCCCTGCTAGCTAGCACTGCTGGGAGAAATAGGCTGGAGAGTAAACTCATCAGAGACAAATGTTGATTTTGCATTAATACCACTGCTGTGAGAAGTAGGCTGAGCCCATGTTTTCGCATCTGTTTTCCTTTAAAGTCATCAGACAGCCTGGCTACTTGGCTTCACCACCTCAGATTGAGGGGATGAAGGTCTTTTGCCTGATAGGCTGATTTACTAGGCTTTTCCAAAATATACTGGACCAAACAGCAACCCCAGTGAGGTAGAAAAACTGCCTCAGTAAATAATTATATTTACAAATAAGTAAACAAAAGCAAGAATGTATAATTGTAGAAGGATTTGGGCAGAGAAGAACTCAGCAAAAATAAACTCCTGGTGTTGCCTGTATACCAGCTGATCAGTTTTTTTTGCTAGCAAATCACCTACTGTCATACAGCACATAAGAATTTCATCATGTTGCGAGCCAGACTCAGCTGGGACTGGCTATAACCTCTCCTTCTCTGTGTTTGCACTCCAGCTTGGAAATAAAGCTTGCACCTGAGCTTCATCCATTACTTCTAGCCCAGAAACTCCCAAGAATCCATTGTTAATTCAACCTGCTCACATAAATAGAGGAAAATACTGAATTCAAGAAGAATTTTTGCATAAATGTTTCTCTCAGCAGCAGCTGGTTTTACAGTATGCATTAGAGCAGTCACAGCACTGCTGAGGCAGTGCAAATACTAATATTGCTGTTTGCCTCTTTATTTTTAATGAAGTACCTCAATCAATGTACTGCTTTCTTCATATAAATCTCTTGCATGTGGAATTAGTGCTGTTGTAGGCCTGTCCCCGAGTTTGTGTTACTCAGGACCAAGGTGCTTAACACAGAAAAGAAAATAATATCTACTTCTCTTGCACTTAACACTTGATTTGCTCAGTCTCTTGAGCATAAGTCAGACTAAGGTTCTGAAAGTCCATTTCCTGCTTATGGAGAGGGGTCAGGACGTTGCCTATTCTAATCCTGACAGTTGTGGGTTTTTTGGGCTTGGTGCCCAAAGTCTGTTTGAATAAGCACACTGACATTGCTATATGAAATAAATTAAAAGCACAACATTAATTTTAAAAGCTCCCACCCATTACATAACCAAACAGGATTTTCTTCATTTTTGGGGCATTCCTTGACATTTTTATGTTGGGTGGAAATGTTGCTACAAATTTTAAGCAGGAGAAATGCTTCTGAACTGTGAACATCTGGTAATGAATAGCTTTCAAATCCAATTTAATCTTTGGAAAAACTAAACAACTTTGCTGCCCTACTGCACCATCTACAGGCAGAAAAAAAACATGCTCATGTTACAAAATGTTTTAACTATTTCTAGCATTTTCTTTAATCATGGCAATTAATACATAAACCTGTAATTTTTCATCTTAATTAGTATGAGGGTTTTATGCCTTTTGTGTGTAAAATGACGTGTCACACAGCTCTAAATACCTTGTACTCTTGGGCCAGGGAGCTTTGCCTCTGCAAACCTTGTGTTAATTTGGATCTTATCATGGGGATGTAGAAAACAAGATTGGCTTGGTCCTTTATTGCAGTTTTGGCATTTAATGGGATATAGATAAAAGCGGTTGCATTTATCAGCTGTCATACACTTTTTTCATAAAGACACCTACATATGGATTATGATTAACATCAACTCGGTTGTCTCCACTATGCCTTTTTTACCCATGATTCCTCACTGGCTAGAGTTAAAGATATTCTTAAAATGACCTAGAAAATGCTGCTTCCCTTTCCCACAGCAAATAAAACCCTGCTAAATATTCTCGTATATCACTAAGATAAAACGGGAGGGGAAAATTTAATGCCTGAGCTTGTAAAATATGCTCTAGTTTTGCAAGGCTGTTTAAAAAGTGAATATTATTAGCATGTGAGGCCACAGCAGCTGCACATCTATAGCTGCTGTTAGCTTAAATCTAACGTGGTTTGGGTACCCATGTTCTTTAAGTAATCAAATAGGAAAAATACAATGGGAAACTGATCAATCAAATCTCATGAACTGTCCTCTTCCTTTTTAGGAAGAAAGCAGACCTTTTTTAGTTGTTTTCAACTTCCTGAAAATACATGTGTTACGAAAATTATTATCCAAATGAAATAACATCCTTAGTAGTGGTAAATAGATATATGCATTCTGTCAATAAAATTTGAAGGAATTTAAGTGATTTTGTTTTGGTAGTAGAACAAGGGGCTAAACTCAAGATCGCTTACCTTACTTGGATTTTAGTCTCATATGTAGTGCCTCTGCTGGGAAATCCATGGAGCAAGAACATTATTTGGTGCTGGATATGCAGCACCCAGAGGCAGTAAAGCATGGATCCCGATTACAGTCTTTTTTTCATTTGTATAATGAAGACTTTTGAAAATACTGCCTGTTTTTGGTCTGTTCTTCCACATCTTTGCCTAGAAAATTATTATTTTTGCATTTTGATTTGTGCCTACCTCTCTCTTTTTTTCCTAAGCTGCTTTGTAGCAGTGCTGGTTTCTGATGTTAAAGGAGTTGGCATGTTTCACCCCATCGTCCATATTCAGCAGAGGCAGAAGTCATTTCCATGTGTGGTTTGTGGAGTGCTTTGGGATCCTTCAGGATGAAAGGTGTGATACAACTATTAGATACTGTTCATTCCCTTTTTTTCCGCAGCACACACAGTACTAATAACTTTTCCTTTCATCTTGAGCTCCCCTGACTAAGTTGTCAAACATCTCAGTAATACCATGAACATTTGCTTCAGGCACAGTCATAATCAGTTCTGTTAGCTCCATCCTTACAAAAGGATGGCTATTTTCTAGGCACACAGTTGACTCTCCTACTACCAAATGCCTCTTCTTATTGTCCTCGATAGCTCCTCTTTACAATTCCCCTAGAGTTTCCTTGCTTCAGTCTAATCTCCAAATCTAATTCAGGTCCCATTTTCCATTTGCCACATCAATTCACCTGCAGTACATTGTTAAGTCTGTGCTCATCCTGTATTGTGAGCAAATAGGACCAGCATAGGGATAGTTCTTTGGATTTCTGAGGCCTGTGTTGTGTTGTGTCTTGTCTTCTCCCTCCCTTCCTCCCTTCCTCTGTATTTAGATGGCAAAGGCTCTATCCTCTTTAGGCAGATCACTGTGAGGAAAGCAATAATCAGCTTCTCCAAGCTACCTAAGCAACACCTCATTTTCTTCTCAAAAACAGCAGAACACTTGTTTTTCTGAGCCCTTCTGCCTAGCTCTGTGGGAAAGGGAATAATTAGCCTAATTAAGCTACAGGGCCAGCAGGCCCTTGCCTTCCCTGCCCTTCCCTCACTTGACCCCAGAGTTTTAGAGCTGCATCGGTCCCTGGGTAAATACAGCTGAGCAGGCAGCTGCTCCCAGCTGTGCCCACATTGCCACTCCCTGCTCCTTCTCTGGTGCTGCCCTGACACCACCCAAGGCTGCACAATTTGCCCTTGAGAGCTCTGATAGTGAATACAGAACATGGAGGGTCATTTCTTCATACTCCCTCTTTTTCATTCTTCATTATTTTAGCTTAATTAATTTGCTCTCATGTTCCTGAACCCTCTTGCATTCAACTGCAGGCTACTTTTCCTGCTGACACCCTGCTGTCAGGTGGTAGATAATGTATTGCTCACCAGAGCAAGAACTTATCAAGAAAATTGATGAGTGCAGCGTCCCTTTCAGGTCAGGCAAACAAGTCTTGTGGAGTTTGTTAAGGTATGTGGGGCTATGCAGTCATGTGAGGGAATATATAGGAATAAATAAATGTCTATAAGTGTTCATATTTCTGATCTTTGAAAATTATTCACTTGAATCACTGTGTCCAATTTATTAAAAAGACATCTTTCTTTACTTTCTTTACTTCGTATTACTTTCGCAAGCCACCATTTGGGCTGCAATGTAGCAGGCTGGTATATATCATGGCACACAATCTAGCTTCCCTCACTTCCCTGAGTGTAAATTGGGACTACATCCATAGGAGCCGGTGGTGGTGTCATCATATAAAACTCATGTGTGTATGATCAAAGGAGTCCTTGTTTTTCTTTCCCCACAGCTCATAACAGAGCTTGGAAATACAGAACTGCCTTGATATTTAAAAACCATTTGATATTTAATCAGAAGCTTGGCATATGAAGAACATAGGCATATAGCTGAGCTGAGCTTTGGGAGACATTAAAAATTAATTATGCTGATAAAGAACAGCTGTATTCTTACATCAGAAACCACAGGGACAAATAATTTGCCTTTATTAATTTCCCAATTCTTTCCTGGCAAAAAGTCCAGAAATGCTTAGACTACAAATCTAATTGCCATCAGGTGAGTGTATGTATTAAGAGACTGTATCAATTATTGGGCCATCAAGTGTCTTTTATGAAAGCCAATTTCTGCTCATGCAGTGTTAAGATCCTCCCTCACCTCCACCCACCCTGAGTCTTTTTTGTTGCCTACTAACAGGAAGTCTGGAGAAAAGGTGATAAAATGTTGATGATCGTTTTCTTATTTAATAAGTCTGTTTCTGAATCTTGCCTGAGCAGAGCTGTGCACAGCTGTGAGGTGGAATAGGGAAGCAGGGTACAATGTGCATTCCCTCTTGAAAGACAGCACTATGGACGACACAGCATATTTGTCTCCCATGCCATTCTAGACTATGAAGAATAGTCATCCCTAGGTTTAAATTTGGTGGTACATGTGGGGTTTAAATAAAATAAATAAATCAAACCAATTGATCAGATAAATGTGGGAGTTGAGTTGGGTGGCAGAAGAGAAGGGTACTGGAGGGATGGTGGGGGTTTGTACCCAGTTTTTTTGAAGGGGTGACAGAGACTCTCCTTACCATGCTGGAGAAGGACACTGTGCCCTTGCTGCCATGAGGAATGCACACTGGAGGGCAGGAAAAATGCCAGGACACACTCAGCTGCCTCTGGCTTCCAATGAGCCATCCCATGCAACAGCCCCTTCTAGGAGCGGGCTTGCCACTGTCTTCTCTGCCCAGCAGTGGCCTGTAACAGGATGTGTAGTGGTGGGCTTGTCTGGAGGGAAAATACATTCAAAGCTTTGTCTAGCTTGTCTATGCTTCCAGTGGAGCCTTCCACCTATACCTCTGATGCTGGAATGTAATGCGGGTTTACATTTAGACAAAGATAGGGACATACACATACACAGAGTACATGTATAAAAAAGCTCTACATCACAAACACCACGTCTACAGACTGAGGAAATTTTTAGGAACTGATAGATATTCAAAGGATAGAATGAGACTCCTGGGAAATATAGGCTAAACTTCAGCTGGTGTAGCTCTTCTGAAGGATATAGACCTTATATTTATAATTTATTGAGTGCCTTTGAATGAGTCAAATTTTGTTTCAGTGGCAGGCAGATCAGAAATCTTGGCATTGTTTTTTGTCATGAAGCAATCTTGACAAGTATATATGCCTGGTACTTAAAAATTCCTACAGTGTTGTTGAAACACTTCCAGGCATCATTTAATCAGGTGAAGGAGATCTTAGCTCACTCCTTGTTCTCATTTAGTTTTGCCAATTATAGCTTGTCTGGAATTTTGTCTCCTCTTACTTGCAAATGTCTCTTCAATTCTCACTAATTTCTGCAGCTAGACCAAGTGATTAAACCCAACTTTTCTGGCTGGCACAGTATCTGCTCTCTGTCTGTGCACCATGCTGGCCATGCTGGCAATCACTGTGAGCCCTTCAGTCTGGCTGGATGTAGGTCTGGGACTTTGTTTAGTATGGCCTGGAAAGATTTGGGAGGTAGAGATGCTCAGACCCCTACTCATGGGCAGAGGACTCACGTGGCTCAGGGAGCACTAAACCAGACAGCCACCTTTGCACCACAGCCACGCAAGCTGAGAGCTGGCATTTGTGTGTGGCCTTGCCTTGTGACCAGTGCTTGAATGTATTTCATAGAATCATGGCATCATTTACGTTGGAAAAGATCTTTAAGATCATTCAGACCAGCCATAAAGCCTGGCACTAAACTGTGTCCCCACGTGCCTCATCTACACACCTTTTAAATACTTCTAGGGATGGTGTCTCAACCATTTCACTGGGCAGCCTGTTCCTTGACAACCCTTTCCGCAAAGAAATTTTATTTAGGTAATAGCCTACCTAAACTTCCCCTGGCGTATCTCAAGGCCATTTCTGAGTGATTCCTGCTGGACAATGGTGATGCCGCATCTTCCATATTCTGTTTGGATGTGGTTTGTTTTTTCAGGTGTTCGTTGGGGTTTTTTTCCGATTAATATAGAATGTTAGCAGCACAGAGGGAAGCGCTGTATTCTCGGAATCCCGGAGCCCCGCCGTTCGGCGCCGTGGATGCGGTGCCCGGGTTGGTGGCGGTGGCGGTGCCGGCGCCGCAAATCGAGGGCGCTGCCCCCCCGCCCTGTGCCCGCGGCTGCCGTTCCCTTTTCCCGACGGGGACAATGAACTTTTACACCGTGTAGCGTCTCCCCGCTTCTTCCAGCCTGCTGGCGGCAGAGGAAGTCACCCAATCCACTGTCATCTGCTTGGCTGAATAACATACAGTTCATTTGCGTGGCATGTGATTACAAGTTTCTAGAGGAGACTATTTAGGAAGAAAATCTGGGGAGAGACTAGGGATTAGAGAGTATCCATCAGTCAGATGCCTGCCAGCCAGCAGAATAATAATAATTAATCATGATTAACAATACGTTCTGTGTCAGTAGTGCATCTTATCTGAGGACTCTAGAAGCGTTTTGTGTTTAATCTGCACAGCTCCTTCTGAGGAGAATAGACATCATAAAATATTTAGAACTGAATTTGCAAATGGCATTTCTGAAATGAGACCCCTAAGGCAGTTGAATACAAGTGCCAAAATAAAGTGCCTGGTTTTGAGATGTGCTGAGCATCTGCAAAGCCCAGAGTTGGTGTGCTAGTCTTACTTCAGATGTCTTTCAGCACAGACATGAGTACCCCCTTTTTCCTTGGTGAAGGACAACATTTCAAGTCATGAAATGCAGGCTGTGCTGGGAAATGCAAGTCTGACCCTCTGGCCTTGCCTGGATTTACTGCTCATCTCTACTGTTTGCATGCAAGCATGCAGTCTGCAAGGAAACATAGTGATCATACATGCACGGCCAAGTTCTTATGAGTAACCTGTGCACAGGTTGGACATGTGCAAGGCCAGGCATGCCACAGGCCAGTTCACCTGCAAGTACTCCAGTTTCAGCTCTTCCTAACCATGGTGTGAGTGCTTTGAATACATCTGGGGCACTGTCAGCCGTGCTGTTTGCAGGACCCAGTGTACTCACTTTGCCTAAATCAGCTCCCAAAAAATTGTACAGGCATTGTCCAAAGCATAAGAAGTGTTCTGGTGAACAAAATGCCAAGTACCCCTACAAGTCAGACTTCTGAGTCATAACCAAAACAATGGTGCTGAGAAAAAATATCCAGCAGTTTTAAGAAGTACATTTTGTTTTTATGTCTATGCATTTTTTCAGTGTTTTATACCTCAGATAGGATCTAAGGATGTGAAATGCTATTTTTACATGCATCTTTGAACCAAACCAAAACAACACACAAAATCCTCTCCCCACCAAAAACCCAGACAAAAAACAAAACAAAAAACAAAACCAGATTTTGAGCTCACATGAACAATGTCTTGCTGCCATGTTTCCCACACACAGATGATTTCTATCATTTTCATACTCAGCAGCCCTCAAAGCAGAAGTATTACAGCCTTAAAGCTCAGACCCCTAACCTCTCCAGGGTCACTGGAGAGATACATGCCATTTCAGATGAAAAGTGTTTGCTTTGTCCAACTAATAATGTGGTTAAGTCACTTAATTGGATGCTGCTCCACCTCCTGCAGACCTGGCAATTTTTTTGCTAACATAAGTTAACTGAATAAAAGCAAATAAATCTATGCCATAAATGACTCTTTGCAACACCAGGGTATATAGCCCTTCCTGGCCTGTGTTCAGCCTTTTTTGTCCTTTTTTCCTATCACCATCATAACAAAGAACTGGTATACTCTGTAGGGAGGGAAGCCTAAATTATGCCCTGTGATCTCCTAGGTCTGTAGCACAATGGTAGAAATCCTCCAAGTTCTGTAACAAATGCAGATTAGTTAGAAAATCCCTCTTTAGATTTGATATAAGTATGGAAAGAAAAATACATCCAGTGTTGCAGCTCTAGTGCTATTTATTTGAGATCAAATTTTTTTCCCTCTCTTTATTTTGCTAGTTCTCAAATATTCTATTTCTGCCATGCTACAGTGCTTTTGAACCAGAATAACACATGCCCCTAGAAAAAGACAGGTATAGGACAAAAGGTTCGGTGTCCTGGCAATGGGCAAAGCAGCAGTGCATAGATTTGTAATGTCCCTTTTGAGTCTCAGACTTGGCACTACTTTGTAAGCAAATGGGCAATCTTCACTATCCTCCTAGCTGTTGTTTTGAGTTGTCTGGGAATACAAGTAGAGCCTTCTAAACTGGTGACAAGCAGATACTAAAATCAGTAATAATCACTACTGTGGAGCCCAGTACATTTCCTCTATCTTGAAAGATTAAGTTCTGCTATTTTGTTCAACACAATGCACAAAAATCTTATTTGTAGATTTGGCGATGTGGCTAGAGAGGTTTCTGGGGGTGCTGTGAACCCCTGTGGCTTTTCTCCAATGCTCAGCTGGAGATATGTAGCTTAAGCTTCTGCAGGAATCTTTCTTGCATTTTATACAGAAGGGTCTTGTTATTTCCACAGACGCCTTTTCTACCCTATAGGCAGTGTCAACTGTGCTGTGACTAAATCCACTTAAACTGCAGTTGCCCCAGTGCTTCAGAGGACAGTATCACTTGGGACACAGAGTGAAAGTTCATCCCTTAGGAAAGAGTTTGCCATGATTTTGCAAGGCACAGCAGTAACCTGGTAACCGACATATCCATTTCTGTTACATTTTCTAGGTCAGTGTGAATCATTCTTAAGGGAGAAAATTTAAGGCAAGTTGAGATGACTGTAACTGCTCTGCACTCCCCCTTCCCCAGCTAGTTCTGCCCCAGGAGAGGCTTTTGTGGCACATGGTGTAGTCAGGGAAATGCAGTCCCCATGCCCTCCTCATCCTCTCAGGATGCTTTGCTGATGACAGCAAGGCTAACAATGGTTCTGGCTCCAAGGATCCCAGCCCTGGCACACCACTGAACAAATGCAGAATTAAATAAGAGAATAAAGCAACTTCAGTCTGAGTCAAGTGTAGATGTAAAGGCACAAGGTACCAGTAGGAAGACACTGCTCAGAATGAGAGGCAGATTCCAAAGCAAGAGGGCAATTCTGGTGTACAATCTAGTCTAGCCCTGTATTGGACATGTGAAGGAATCCATAGCCTTGGAAATAGTAAGAGTTTACCCATTACACACATTCAAAGATAGTGACATACATATGAAAACAATACTCTTCCATGTGCTGTGAACAACAGCATCAGTGGTTGACACATGACTCTCTTTTATCCAAGGAGTAATACTTACCAGCAAGACAACAGTGTGTGGCATGTAAATTTGACCCTGCCGCACCATTTCTTTGGTGTTATCTCTGAAGATACTGTGGGCTATGGTCTTGGCTACTTTCAACCTGAAGCTCTCATGCCATAAAGGTAAAAAATGTGCTGGCAAGGGTTACAGACTGCAGGCATTTGGGCTGAGGACCAACAGGGCATGACATACTGAATAACATTCAGTCCTGGTTCAGCAGTTTGTGGGCAATGAGCATCTCTCAGCAGGAATAAACCAGGAAAAACACAGAACTCATCTACTTCAATTACACAGAATATGTCTTAGCCTAGAGTTATCACCAATTAGGCAAATTCTTTTCTCTAGTGATGAACTTCTTTCTGACCCTTTATAGGGTACTCTACTTCCTGATGCCTCAGTTTCCACACAGGGGATAAAAATATTCCTTTAATTTGCAGAGTCGTTGTCCTGATTAATTAATGCCCAGCTGCACTTTCCAGGCTCTTGAGATGAAAAGTGCAATGTATGTATTTCCTTTTAAAACTGTATTTTACTATCTTGCTGAAAAAGGCATAATTTGAACCACTGCCACTGTGGGAGGGAAGAGTTCTCAGCGGACACAGGAAAACAGAATGAAGCATATCTTGTTTACCCCTCAAACCCTGCACTTCCAGGACTTGCTCAATGTTCATTATCAGACCAGAATATCTGCAAAATACCTGCTATCTCTATCTAGGTTTAATCTTGGCTAAATATTGTTCAGAGAACAAATTGTGACAGCTGCTGTTCAAACACTAGGCCTTCTGTTGATGTCAGTAGTTGTATGAGAGGCGAATTAGGCTTGCTGTCCCATTTTAATGAGTGCATGAGTGTATCTCCCTTGCATAACACTGAGATGGTGTTAAAACAGGTCAGGATTTGGTTTAAATCCCTCAGTCTCTAGGGCTGTATTTTTTCTTGCTGAAGAAATCAGCTCTTCAGCAAAATGTGTGTCACCTCAGCAGAATCAGGGGTGCCATCTACAGTTAGAAAGCTGGGCTTCACAAAATGATGCCTTTGCTCTCAGTGACTGCATTGCATCTCCTCATGAAGCCTCTTGGATCACAGAATCACTGAATGTTCTGAGTTGGAGGGGATCCACAAGGACTACCAAAGTCCTGGCCCTGCACAGAACAGCTCCGAGTATCACAGCATGTGCAGCCATGGATGTGGGCCTTAATTTTAGAAGAGGGGTCCTGGTTTGTTCTGTCAGAGGAATACTCAACTGTTTCTCAGGCTGCTGTGTAGGGTAAAGTGAGTGTGGGTTTTTTTGTTTTTTTTTAAATCCACCTCTGCAACACCCCAAAAAAAGTGTGTGACAGGGAGAAATAGCTCTACCTATTGGAGGACAGACAGGCTCTAAAGTGAATTTTTAGGTACAAAAAATGTGTGGGTTGAGTGACTAGCTGAGCAACATCTGAGAAACTATGAAAATCAGAGTTTTCCTAGATCTAAGAGGTTTAAATTTTTCAGTGGAAAATAACTGTGCCCCATTGTAACAAAGCTGAATGTTTTTTTGGACTGTATATAAACCCTTGATTTTGGCAAATAATGGCTGACTGGGAAGCTGGAAGCCCTGTGCTGTGCATGCAGTCTGTAAGCCTTTTGTCATTCTGAATGTTGGTTCAAGTAATCTTTCTTTGACAGCTCATTTGCATCTAAGCTATCCCCAAAGAGTCTGAGAGTTTGGAAATAATAGAGATGACATTTGGGTAAGTGTTTAAAAATGCACAGCAGCAGCATGCTCGGAGGCTTGCATTAACAAGCAGAAACAAATTCTGATAGTGAGCTACAAAAAAAAAAAAAAAAAAAAAAAAAAAAAAAAAAAAAAAAGAAGAAGAGAATCTGTCTGAATGAAGTAAGTTTCACTGGGCATCTAATGACTAAGTAGGAGGCGTTCTGTGCCAAAAGCTGGGAAGGTAAGCATTACTTGCAAGATGACAGTGCCAGAAAGTAAACCAACACCAATGTGGCATATGGCTAGAATGCAGTATTGAGCACAGCATACTCCCAACCTTTGTGAAATACTCCATTGAGAAAATTGCTTGCAAATCAGGCTGAATGGCAATGGAAAAACAGAGCAACAGAATGACTTCAATGAGCCAAAGAAATTATGTGATTTTTGAGTGTTCCTGTCCTCTAGCACAGGCATGGTGCCAGCAAATCTGTTCAAGCAAGCTTTGAGGATTAGGGCGATGCAATTTTGCTAGTTCCCAGGCAGCTGATGTCACGTGCAACTCAGGAGATGTTGCTGGATACCAATAGGGTGTATCCTGACCAGAAAAGAGATGGTGGCTGCTGTGTTTGGAAGAAAACTGTTTGTGCCAGGATGGGTACAGTAAAACTCTCTTGGTGAAGGTAGTTCTGTGACACCGAAGCACACAGAACTGTAGATTTCAGGAAGCATTAAAGTTCATTAACCGGATTTACCACTGGTGTTTCCGTAATGTGCGAATGTTCTCATTTTCACTCCTATTGATATTGTAATAGTTTGTAAAAACAACAGTTCAGCTGAGGGGTTGATTTTACAAACATATAATAAGAGACAGCATTTGCCTGAAAGCTTGTTAGTCCAAATGGGGTAAAACTAGTAAAGAATTGAAGAAATCAAAAAGCAAGATGAGGGGAGGAATTGCCGTGAAATAAAAGGACAAATTAGGGTGAAGCCAAAACTATCAAGTTCAGCATCATGCCGGTAGCAACTCTGCAGAGTTGCTCAGTGGCTATTAAACCACAAAAGGACCAGCTTTATATATTCAATTTCCAAAGCATAATTGCCTTCATAAGAGAAGGCAATGTTAGGCTCTGAAGAAAAAGGATGTAAGCACTCAGGAATTTGGCTCTAAAATGGGCATTTTGGGCTCTGGAATGTTACAAAAGTATATTTATTTGCTGTGGAAGGATGGAGATGAAAGTCAGGGTACAGAGTCAGGACCCAGCTATGAGTACCTAGACCTGATCTGGCTAAGGTTGGTGCAAGGATACAGGATTTGTGTGGTGTTCACTACAGCCTTGACCCAGGGTTCACTCCCGCCCAAACTCCTGCCTGTCACAGTCGATTCTAAACAAAACTCAGCAGAAACTGCTGGAAATTAGTTATAAAGATCATTGATTTCAGCCATTTATCCTTGCCCAATTTCCACATGCTGGAACATACATGGTTTTACCTGGAGCCTTTTTTGGAGCTTTCTTTTCTTCAGTGGTATTAACAGCCAGCCTGAAGTCTGAGCTCCTTTGCCTATCGGTGTCATGTTCAGGAGCACACAAAGGCCAGAAACACTCATATAAATTACCTGCAATGAAAGATCAAAGGCAGTGAGTGAGTGTTGAGTGTTCTCATCTGTTTCAATGAGCAGCCATAGTGCAGCAGAGCTCCCACAGAGTGCCAGTGTAGCCTCCTCGGTTTCATTCAGACCTCTTGCCTCAAATAGTTCCTGATCAGTATTGCTGGCTTTTAGATCCAAAGGAAACATTTGAATTATAATAGTATATTAGTAATATTATAATAGGCTCACTAAAGTCTACGTGCAGGCAATAAGCCAGTGGGTAAAGCAGCATGGGCATCAGGGATCTTGGGCTTCACAGGACTGAGGCCCCAAGCTAACACAGCAACACTGATAAAACCCTTCTACAAGATAAATTGCTTTTTTGCAGTGGTCAGTTAGCCATTAGGGGGCCTTTGTACAGAGAATCTCTAATAAATAACTCAGAAGGGAACAGGATTTTCTCTGTGGTGAGAAAGATGGAGATATTGAGAATTTATCTGCTTCCTCTTATTCTTAAACAGAATCTCAGAGCTCTTTGTGCAATACCTGCCCTCTTCCTTTGTTTCCCAGCCAGGCACTTTCCCCTCTTTCTAAAAGGGCTGCATGGGGAAACAGCCAGGTGAGGGATCAGCTACTTGGACACTTAAGGAGCCGGCTGAAGAAGCACTGGTTTTGGTAACTGGTGTTTCTAGAAACGCAAACTTTTTATGTTCAAAAATTTCTGAATTCCCATAGGGAATAAAATAAGTAAGAGCCTCCCTCAGAGAAAAAATAAAAATATTCTCACCCAACTGCGATTCTGGAATGGAATACAAGTAAAAATGTGATGAAAGGCTCAGACAAAATAGTCATTTAAAAGAGAGTTTCTTTATAAACCAACAAATATTTTTAGAACACCAACAGGGTCAGTTTAAGGAGAAAGCAGCTGGTTATTGATAGATTTTATACAGAGGTTGTAAAGAATCTCAAAGCCAAATGATTCGTCAAGTGAAGACTTTGTGTTCATTTACTAAAGCTAAAATTATTTTCTAGTCTTTTGTTTCTGTCTTTTTCATCTTTTCAACAAGGATTTGAGAAATTTTGGGTTAAATATGCATGGAAGTCTTTAGGATTGGAATTTTTGGGAAGATTTCCACTGAACCCAACCCATTTCGGAGTATGGCCAGCTGTAGTGAGAACAAAGAAAAAAGTAAACAGCAGAGGACAATAGACCTGCTCCTCCCCATAAAAACCTCTGCTCAGAAATACAGATAAAAATCACTGGAAAGTTCTGTGGCACTCCTGAGTTTTCTCTTGGAGTGAAGAGCTGAAGAAATATTTATTTTCAGACTTGGGTCAGGGAATAAGGAGCGAATGAAATGACTCAATATCCTAGATCTGCTCAATAAAACTTGTTTAAAATGACAGCCCACTGGAGAGAACAGTGTCTCTTGAATCAGTTTAGAGCCTCAGTGTATAAATTCTGTGATCACAGAAAATACCTTAAAAGGCCTTTTCATTTCTTTAGCACCTCAGCTCCTATGGATTCTGGACCCTCCCAAACAGAAGAAAGTAGGCGACTTGCTTGTTCTTCTGGACTAATGTGAGAAGCAGACTATAGCTTTGTTGTAAGAAGGTAGGGGTGGATGTGCCTCTTTGGTCCCCATCCTATCTGAGAAAGTACCTTTGTTGTTTGGGAACAGGTGACTGTAAGATGCCTTGATGGGTTTTGCAAAGGAAGGCAATATTCTGCTCACTTGTCTCTAACTCTAGCCTTAACTCCCTCTAGAGCAAGCACTTCTCACTAACAGGCTGCAGACTAAAACACTATGAAATTCACAAAATCCATTAATAGTCATTAAAAAAGGACTCTGGAGAGATTCTTGAGTGCTTTACTACTAGGGTAATTTCCATATTTTTTCTAGATTTGATTCCTTCAGGCTTCTCCACAATATTTCCAAATCACCCGTGTCACAGATTTTATCTAGGGAACATAAAGACACCTCCAAAGAGCACAATCCTTTATCAGAGTCCTTTTTTTGTTATTTCCTCTTGTTTCAGATAGGCACGGTTGAACAATGTGATCACATACATGGTTAGTAGGTATGGTTAGTAACAAGAAATGCCTTATCTGTGGCTGCATCTACAGTTGCATTTTGATTTGTTAGAGTAACATAGTGTTGAAATGAACCCCCTGCTCATTCTCATTTCTGGTCCACAAAATTGCTTGGCACATAGGATCTAGGCTCTGAAAGAAACTCCACCAAAAGCTGTACTCCAGATTGGCACCACACATGCCCCAGCTCTCAGTGAGGCTCCGGACCTACGACCCTTCCATCAGAGAACTTCAAACCACTTGCCTGAGGGTGATCAGATGGCACCCTGCATTAAACCAGATGAATTCAAGCTCTAGATGCAACTTGTGCAAAAGACAGAAGGGAAAAAAGCAGCTAGACTGCCAAGTGAAGTCAGTAGCAATGGTAGATCACTCTCTTCCCTGGAGATACTTGCTGTGTGTCAGTCTTACTGACTGACTGATTCCCTCTTTCTTTATGGCATTTGAGAGCCAAAAATAAATTAGGGCTTTGTTATAAATAAGTTAGCAGTTAGCACTGTTAGTGTTATGGAGGGAGGCCTGGGCTAGGAGCCCTGGAAATTTTGCTGCTGAAGAGAGAGGCCTGGTCAGCCTTGGCCTTGCCTTCACAGAGCGCTGATGCCAACCTTGCTTGGGCAGAATTCTGGGGAATTAAGAGGTCAATGTGACTTGAACTCTGATGCCTGTCAGGAGCAAAGGTGCCTGACTGTGTCCCTGCCTTCTTATCTGTCAATACATCATGATTTTGCCACATCTTCACCTACCTGCTCTGCAGTCTAAACTATTGTAAGGGTAGCTCCATCTTTGAGGAACAGGCTGAGTGCAAGCAGCTCCTATTTGTTGTTATTTTGCCTGTGTTAAGCATTGGATTTATCTTGGAAAAGCATTTATTGGTTTATGTCTTGCACATGCTCCATTCCTCAAATACTTTATAGGGCCAGAGCACTCCTCACGAGCTGAGCAGTGTGCTGGGTATGCTACAGATCCTCAATGTTTCTCTAACTCTGCAGTAGAAGACTGTGTGATTTATTTGCTATCTTAGCTGCTTTTATATGCTATATGATTTCTCTGTGCTGCATGCATCACAGCTTTTCCTCATTCTGTCTTCCTGTCATTATTCTGAGCACAGACAGCACTGAGAAGGCACCTGGTGCACACTGGTGACACATCAGGCCAAGTGGTTACAGTGAGCTAGCTTCTGCAGCTGACAGCTAGAGGTAGGATGCATCATGTAGATCTGCTTCTGATTTACCACCTAAAGAAACTGATTGTAGCTAGTCCATATGGGATGGCATGAGTTTTGACCCAGATCTCTGGACCTGTAGCAAAAGTCTGGGTGACAACACCAGCAGGCCCTGCCATGGGTGTAGAATCATCCCAGATCGCATAAATCCTTAAAATAGCAAATTTCTGCAAACTGTCTTTCTTCTTCCATTTCTTGTTGGTTTCTCAAGGAGATGTCTTACAAGGGCTCACTTTTTAATACAGTCAAAGCATCCAGGTATCTTTCAGAGTAGTCTCATTTTAAGCCTCTTCTCTTTGTTCCCACAAGAAAGTAAGTATGACTTCAGACCCTCAGGTCTGGTTCCATTCTCATGAGATGACAACCACCCATCAGGGCTTGGAATGCTGGGGCTGCGATGGATTGTCTGCTGCAAGCTGATTCTGTAGGTAAGATCACTGGGCTGGAATACTGTCCATTAAAAACAGACTCCAAGAAAAGGGCAAAAACATGGCTATATTTTTTCTAATCTGCTTTAGCTACTTGAATATAGTGAAATGATTGTCCAGCATAAATAATTATTATGGTCTTATTTGTCTTTCTGCTGTATGAAAGAATTTAGCTCCTTAAAATATTTAAGTGATGTAGTCACAGTCCACTGAAAACAATTAAGATGGCAGAAGAACCTGAGATGCAACATAAAAAAATTTTAATTTTTTTCTTCCTTTTTTCCTGTCCTTTTAGATTTCTTTTACATGGTTTTGCTGACAGCAACAAGTCACAATTTTCCTAGATAACTTTTGTTGTGAATTTTTAAAGATTTTTTATCCATACTTCAAGGCTGATGATAAGATGAATTACTCAAGGCATCCCATTGTTCTGCAGTTCATATCAATCTCATGCTTAAATTATTTGGCATGGATACACTCTTTGCACATTGATACACTAGTTTTTTCTATATATAAATCAAATGGGAATCAAAATAACAAAACAAGAAAACAAACAATGTGAGCACATTGTCAGGCAAAGCAAGCCACAAGACTTCTACTAACAACAATTATTGATATATTTATTAAAATAATCCTCCATTTCCATCTCAATGTGCACTTGATTTGAATGTCATAAATAAACAATCAGTTCTTGATTTTTGCAATGCTAAGCATAAAATTAGAGCACAGAGAAACCAGCCCAGCCCACACAAAAGCCTCTGGCTTTTCATAGAATCATGGAATCCTAGAATGGCTTGGGTTGGAAGGGACATTAGAGACCACCTTGTTCCAACCCCTCTGTCATGGGCAGGCACACCCTCCACTTGACCAGGTTGCTAAGAGCCCCATCCAACCTGGCCTTGAACACTTTCAGGGATGAGGCATCCACAGCTTCTCTGGGCAACCTGTTCCAGTGCCTCACCACCCTCACAGTAAAGAATTTCTTCCGAACATCTAATCTAAATCTCTCATCTTTTCATTTAAAACCATTTCCCCTTATTCTATCACTCCTTGTCCATGTAAATGTTGCTCTGCCTCTCTTTTATAAGCTTCTTCCAAGTAATGGAAAGCTGACTGAGTCCTTCTGGCTGAGTCCTTTTGCCCGAGCTTAGGTTCATGTGAGGTGCTGTTGATGGGCAGAGATCTCTAAGTGTTGCATTCAGACTGGTTTCAGGTAGTCGACTTAAACAGTGGATCTCATTTCCTAAGAGAAGAAAATGGTATTATTACGAATTGCTTTCTGACTGATAAACAAAACTCAATTCTTGGGTTAGGCTTTTCATAGGAACTTCTTTACACTCACATGGTTCACATGAGTTCTATCACATCCAGGCAGGAGCACAACAATCAGGAAAAGTTTGAGTATTGTTTTTCTTCTGCAGACTTTGAGGTAAAAAAAGAGAATTATTACAATATTGGCATATCCAGGTAAATTTATCACATTAGAAACTAAAATCCTTAATTTTGATATTCTATACTATCCATGGTCAGCCACCTAATAAGCATGGCCTGGGTTCAGCCAAAAGCCAGCAGAAATTCTCCTTCGGCATAAGTGGAAAGGACTTGCATCATCATGTCAGGAGCCCAGTGGTCCTGCTCAGGTATCCATGACTGGTGGTGCAGTTGTATCTGCAGATAGACTGTGGCCATGGGATGGTTCTGCAGATACATTTCATAGTGGAGACAAAATGTAAAGAGGCAGCATGACAGGTTTCCAGATGGTGCTGCCTCTTCGCTGAGCAAGAGACTCCATATGCAAGTTGGCTATACATGACTGTTGGCTTCTTCCAAAAATAAAGCTGGTCATTAACATGATTACATTCTTTTTTGTTGATGTTATTAAACTGAGAAATAAATCAAGTGTTTGTGTGTACGTAGGAAGGAAGACACATAAAAGAAAAAACAGAAACCCAGAAAGAGGCAAACCCAGACAACACATGGCATGAAAGCACTTGCAGAATTAGGTTGTGTGTCTCTGCAGTGTTTTTATTTATTTTTCACCCTGCCATAATATGTGGGAAAATATCATAATGTTCTGATACACTGGAGGGACAGAGTGGGCTTCTGTTCCTGTTCCTTGAGGGACTTTAGTTTATTGAGACAGCCTTTAATTACTGGGGTTGAAATTATAATCAAAGAAGGGCTTGAATAGGGATGTTGATATTTCTTGTGTCCACAGAAGTGAGAAAAATACCTCAGGCCAAGGTTGCTTCCCCAGAGATATGTTTGCTCAGTTATCTAACAGATCTTGCAGTTGGCAATGCCTATATTTAATTACAACTTCAAAATCATGGTAATAGAAAACTGTTTATCCTCTGCCCTTAGACTCTTAGATGTCAGGCTCATCCAACTGCTGCTCTTTTCCAACTCCCTGATGGAACTGAAGTGAATAACAAGCCGGTACTTCCAGATGCACTGTGCATAAATACTCCTGGAAGCTACCCAGAAAATACCCTCCAGGAAAATTCCAGAGACACTCTTAATGATTCACTCAGCGCTAGTGAACCACCTAACTGGATGTGAGCACTCACCCTCTCTTAAAGGGCTTAATCTAATAAACAAAGCAGGAGTCTTGACTCCCAGGCCCTTTTATTTCGCTTCTTCTTTCAAAGCCATCTGCTTCAATGACCAATTTCAGAACATGCAAATTCACAAGCGAGGTGAAATTTCCCATGGACCAGTAGCCTGTGAAATATAATCACGGTGCTAGTTTTGAATTCCAAGCGGTCAGCACTGGCTAGGCGTGCTTGCTCAGCAAACATGTTAACACAATTACAACGAATATTGAAAAAAAGCCATGTTGAGATTTGGCAATGACTCTGGAAAATGACAGGTAGCTGTTTTGGGGTCAGAAAACAGACAACAAAATGCCTGAAAAATGTTTGGGATTTTTCTTTTTATGACGCACAGATGAATTTTCAATGGAAACAGTTCAAGGCAAAAGGAAATGATAAGTGAGAGCGCATCACATACAGGCTGCCTTCCCAGCAACGCTCAGAAAATGAGAGGCTGTTATGAAATCTGTGCTCCCTTGTGAGCTCTTTGCTACCTTGGATGACCTCTGTCAAGTTCTGCGCTCATTCAGCAGTGCAGCCTGTCTGTAACAGGAGCTAATGGCACTAAGCCTGCTGGATAAATCCGTGTGGGATTTATGACTGTGCAATGCACCGCATTTCAAGGTATACAGTATGCCAATTTGACAGTACCAGTGACAGGAATAAGGCTGTGAAGCTGTTTCAAAAAATCTTAGAAAAATCCTGCTTATAAGTCTCCCGTTGCTTCACAGTGGAATAGAAGAATGAGAATTTAATACTGTATTTTAATGTAAATGAATTTACTGCTTCCAGTAAGGACAGTACATGGCTGATTTTTTAAATTCTCTCAGGATTGCCTTTGGGATTCACCTAGTATTAAAAAAAATAAATTTAAAAAGTGTTTGGATGATGATAGCAGGTGGTATATTATCCAGTCTCTGGAGTAAATTGTACTAACACAACCTTGCTAAAATAACCAGGAATGACAATTTTGCCCATTAGCACCTCTAACACCAGTGGTGGGTTTCAGGCTGTGGTGCTTTTGCAGAGGGAGCTCAGCACAATGAAGTACAGCACCAGATCCCTTCTGGGGAAGCAACACTTTGACCTGCTGTGCTGCTTACCTTGGAAGAGGAGATACAGGCTCTGATGGTGTGGTCATGGTAGAACCTGAGGGAATCAGAGGGACAAGCATATTGCACATTGTCTCCATTTCTTGGGAGGGCTTGTGTACAAGATGTGCATGGAGTGGAAGGCGGAATATGTTTCCTTGCATCCCAGACTAATTTCAATCTATTGTGGCATAGACAGAAGAATCTGATGCGCTCAGCAGAAAATATATGGAAGAAATGCCTAATGCAAAGATAAGACAAAATGTACTGAGGGGGTGTGGGGTGGGAGTGTGTGGAATTAATTTTGACATAAATGCTTAAATCAAACAGCCCAGTGGTTACAGCACTGCTTCAGATGTAATCTGACTTTGGTCAGGTCTGGTTGAAAATCCAGTTACAAGAGGCAATTTCTCTCCCCCTTGGCACTGCCTGTCCACACTGTAGGGTCTGGGGGCAGAAGAAGTTGTAGGGGTGCTGTCAGATGGAAGTGCCAGGCAGCACAGGGCTCTCCTGCTGCAGGTACTCATGGGAGAGTACAGAAGCTGCCCTGCAGGTTCAGGACAACCATCTGCATTGTAAATGTGTTTTAACAACCAGGGAAAAATATCCTACATCACATGGCTGGCATGGTGTGGGAGCTCCACGAAAAATCAGAATTCAAATCCAGCTCTCCAGCCCTGAGACTTGCTGCTTTAAGCGTAAAGCCAGTTTTCTCCTCCCTCCCTGATGCTAGTATGTTCTCCAAGTCAGAGCCATTTGAGGGAGGCAGGGTAGAAAGAAAATAACAACAATGGAATAAAATACATATATATATACATATATATGCGCATATATATATATATGCAGAGATGCAAAGATATATGTGAATACATGCATCTATACAATTTGGATCGCACACACACACAAGGGTTTTACATAAACAAGATCTTTTAGGATTGCAAAACAACATATTTTTCCATCATGTCATTCTTAGAAAATTTTGGTTGAGATCTAAAAAAACCTCCATCAGTCTGAAACAGACAGGCAACACAGTAAAATCAATTCTAAGTGATGCAAATTGGCACAGTTATTTGAATACTGTTATAGGCAGACATAATAATTGTTGTAGCCTGCCTATATTAAAACATTTCTGCTATACAAAGCCTTCCATGGGCTGCAGTTCTCCTTTCTTTAAGTAGTTGTCTGAGCTTGTTTGCTATTTTTGGTAAAACAATACTGAACATTTTGCTGCCATGTGGGGTCACAGGAGATGCATAATGACAGGCAAAACTGAGGGGTCAGTGTATAGATGTCTGACATTATATCTGGCTGGAAATTATTCCAAAAGTCAACATATGCAAGTACCTAAATGTGGCTTATATTTTGTCTTTGGTCAAGGGTCCTGGCACCCTGTCATGGGTTGCAGTGTAAGATATAACCAGGTGTATTATTCTATTACCATAAGTTGGAACTGGGATGGGGAGTAGTGATGTGACCTTCTATTGATAAGCCAGCTGATAAGAAACCATCAAGAGCAGTTTCCTTATCTCTTCCATGACCCATCCTCCCTCCAGGGATAGATCTTCTGCTAATGGGCCATTAAGTCCACTGGTAAAGTCCCATCATCCCATTGGGAAATGCTCCGGCCAGGGGGAGGAACCAAGCCCCTCTACCTGGATAAAAAGCCTGAGACTTGGAACACCAAGTGAGCCTTTTTTTCCCACTGGACTCCCAGAGGAAGAACAGGCCCATCCATCACTGGACCTTTAGCGGAGGGTTGCACCTTTTCTCCAGGACCACTGCTTCAACAGAGCCATAACTGCTACTCCAGGAGGACTGCAGCCACCATTGCAAGTACACCTGCCATCCCCTGACCAACAGGGTGTCAGGTTGTATTCTGACTTTGTCAGTGGTTTTCTTATTGCATGTATTTTGTTTCCTTTTCATTTTATTTTCCCTTTTTCTAATAAATTGTATTTCTGACTTGGGTTGTCCCGCTGGTTTTGCTTCTCAAACCAGAACACACCCTTAACAGCAAACACTTGCAAACACACCATCTGTTGTTGAAGAGTGAGCAGTTTAATGAAGAGGATCAGGTTCTTTCCATCTCAGTAATTCCTTGGTGCCTATTCACTTTTCTGGGCAGTTGTCTTCAAGTAATACAGAATTTCCTTTTGTTTCCTTGAGCTGTTGTTCAAACTTTAGAGTTCATTAGACTGATGATTTGGGATGCAATCAAGGATGTAAAATATATTTTATAATTTTTAAATAATTTTCTTTTAGAAGCAAAGAGATCTGATGGAATCACTTCAGTGTTATCGTTAGAGTAGCTGTGCAGTGTTTTAAAACCAAAGGTGTAGCATCAGCAACAGCAGAGATACATGCATGTACCTGTGCGTATGCAGCCTCTGTAGTCACCTCAACCCAACTTTCATCAATCTGCCAATAAAGGGACAACAAGGTGTCCCTGTGTTCTTCTTAATCTGGAACATTCCTTCTGAGCTTTGGGACCATGATTTAAAGTACATCTCCCACAACACATTCCTCACAATGACCCAGAGCACTCATGTCTTGTGGGCTTTTACCTTTCTCTGGCTAAGGGGCTTTATATCCTTTCCCTGCAGTTTCCCAGTGCTCCTTTCCTACCACAAGCCTGCCAGGAGGTAAAGGAGGACTTTTGCTCCAGGACATGATGATCCTCACTGAAGCTTTACCCAACCAGCAGCTACATTAGCAGCCAAAGATGAAGCCTATGAACAACCAGAGAGGCTTAGTTTCTGTAAACCCAAGCCTTTTATTTCTGTAACCCAATTGCACAGCTGAAGAAGCCTGACAGTCCAGGTGAAGCAGCAGAGGCTGCCATATTCCATCCCTGTCAGCTACTCCCTGTGGCAGTTTGGCATTACACTGCGTTTGCACCAAGGAAAATGCCAGCAGGGGCCGTGTCCAGACAAAGATATAACTGGATCAGTCCTTAATGTTTAAGATCCTTTCATGTCACTGTTACCATGAAATAGGACCTACCTCAGATGTGCCCCTTTACACAGTCCAGTTGGGTTAACATCAGTTTGGAAGAGCTGGGAATCCTGTTGGTCATAGCAGCATTGATGGGAATGTATGGTTTCTTGGGATAAGGGAAATGAAGCTCAGAGAACAACTGATATCTTATGCTAATTAATGTCCATGTAAAGACTCCTACAGTAAAATGAGACATATGACTCACCTCCATTAGCCCTAAGCAGCTCTGGAGAAAATGTTCACTTGTCAGAGAAATGATCACAAGGGAAGAAGCAAGTTAATTTGCCCACCATGAGCATTTTTTTTTTAACAGAAAGGCCTATCTTTTGTAGGAGGGCACAGCATTTTCCAGAGATGGAAATTCCAAGGTATTAATTACCTAATTCTTCAAATTAAAAATGAGAGGGAAAGAATGAGTGTCAACATGTCTCTCTTTTTGCTATTTAGCAAAAACAAGAGACATGCCCATGTCTTTGCACAGCTGAGATCCTGATCTAGGTGAAGTCTCAACTTTGAGCTCCCAAGCTGGAGGTTTGTCTGGTTTTGCTTCAATGTCTCTTAGAGATAAAAGCCCCAAACAAAGTCTAGAGAGCTCAAACACTGGCCTTGGGCCTATATTTGGGCCAAATTCTCACACCTTATAAGAAGATCACGAAAAGGAAATACAGATATCCAAAAAAACTGTTAGGCAGATGGACAAGAACTGAAAATTCCAGTTTAGACTGGAGTCTGCTGCAGGCTAAGTCACTGACAGGAGAGAGAAACAAAGGTTTAGGAGGAATAAACAATTAGCAACTCTGATTTATTGGAGACTGTTCAGGAAACATTGCTGTAAATTCTTTCTCATCTTGGATGAGTTAGCTAGAGACATGTTTCCTCTCAAAGCCTTTGTAGATTCAAGAACATCATTGGGAAAATCCCAGAGTAACTGACTGTACTTTAGGTGCCTATTTGGCTTTTTCTTCAGAAAGATATTAGTAGCATCACCAGTTTTGGACTACACATTTGGAAGGCCAGTTGTCTTTTTCTTCTTTGATATTCAGTTCATCAAAGATCCAAGTACCCACACTCTGCCATCTCATGTTTTAAAAAATACATCGATGTCCTTTGTAAAAAAAGGCAGAAGATCAGAGGAGACAGGCAATTTGCAGAAAGAACCAAAATGTAATAGGTGACTGTAGGGATTTGGGAATTTGGCTTGAATTAAGAGTAGGGGAAACTGCTATGTAGCAAAGAATACAGCAGTATGCAGGCAGAAGGTGATATAGAGTTGATGAAGCTGGCATGCTTCTGGAATTTGGATCCAAGAAACATAGAGTGCAGAAGAGGACACTCAGAAACGTGAGACTGTGCCAGGAGTGATAAGCAGGGGAGTGTTTTGTGGAGGGAGGGAGAACAAGGAGATTACAAGTAAAGCAGGTGGTGGCTAGCTGTGTAGGGCAGAATACCATGCTGAAGCCAGAACATTACATTTTAAGACATTTTTTCATGAAAGTATCCTTTCACTAAGATATCCACCACCATGGAAATTAACTTTCAGATTTATATCTGAAATGTTATATCTGAATTTATATCTGAAATATCAAAATGTATTTTGATAGGGATGCACTGGATATAGAAAAGGGAGTTTGCAACCATGTGGGGGAATCAGGAAATAGTCCTAAGAGACTGAAATATCACCTTGCACATGGATAATACTTACTGGTAGGTATCCAGTAAGGTGGTGGTGAAGCTGCAGAATATTTCATACAACAGTGCTGTATCCCTTTCACAAACAGGCTTTGCAAGGAAAGGCTCCAAGGACAAACGTGCCCCTGTGCAATCGTAAAGTACTCGAGTTTTTAGAAGAAATCCAGGGAGACAACACTCAGCTGAGGATTAGCCATGAGGGTTGTATCTACACCAAAAATATGTTGTTTCTATGTGACTGGTATTACATAAAGAAGGGTTTAGCAGCTTGGGGTTGTTAATTTAACATTTGCATAGCCAAGAGTGAGAAAAGAAACACAATATGATGTAATTTATTATTAGAAACCACTGCAAGGTATTCACTTTTGGGGGAGTTTCCCTTTTTCTACTTGTCACTTGTTCCTTACCCTTGTTAGTTTCTTTTTCCACAGTCACATGTTCCTCCCACTCAAGGACATGATTTTCAGCAAGAGCTGTGCTGCTGATTTTACAGTCACTAGACTGTGCTTGGTTTCTGGTGTTACTCTGCCTCTTTCTATCACTACAGAGCTCCCTGCCAGAGAGAGGAACTATTGTTTGCAATCCATGACCTTGAAATAATGACCATGAAGGGAGCACAAAGATGCTGAGAGGGTTGGAGCATCTCTCCCACGCAGACAGGCTGAGAGAGCTGGGGTTATTCAGCTGGGAGAAGACAAAGCTCCAGGGACATCTTGGAGCACCTTACAGTGCCTAAAGGGAGCCTACAAGAGAGCTGGAGAGGGACTTTTAAGAAAGGAATGCACTGATAACACAAGGGGGAATGGCTTTAAATCGTAAGAGAGTAGGTTTGGATTAGATATTTTGAAGAAATTCCTTACTGTGAGGATGGTGAGGCACAGGGACGGGTGCCCAGAAAAGTTGTGGATGCCCCATCCCTGAAGTGTTCAAGGCCAGGTTGGATGGGGCTCTGAGTAATCTGGTCAAGTGGAAGGTGTTCCTGCTCATGGCAGATAGGGTCAGAACGAGATGGTTTTTAAGGTCCCTTGCAACCCAACAATTACATGATTCTGTGATTCTATGACCTTGGCTTGCAGAACGTGGCAGTTAATTTTGAGGGAAACTCTTCAGGTAGGAACAGGATTTGAGGGGGAAATACCAGAACTTGCACAATTGGGAACCTACCCAGCATCATGGTCTTTTGGGTAACAGCATCCATTGTGGCAGTACATTTCTGTCTCTTTTTCCCTTTCAGAAGTTTTTTGACACCTTTTATTCTTACCGGTCTTCTCCAAGAAGAGGCTGGCAATTAATCTTAGAAACGAATCTTTTTTTCTGTCCCTCTCTCTCTTTCCTACACAGACAGCCTTTTCCCTCCTGTTGTAGCAGAGGCATTTTTCACCCAGGGAATAGAACAACTGTTGTCATTTACTTCTTTGTCACCAAGGGAGGTTCAAATGCTTGTCTCCCCCAGGGCTAGAGAGCTCTCCTGATAAGGCTGTAAAGCACCACTTCCAGAGTGCTAAATATAAAGACCCTGCACCTGCACTTGAAGAGTGTGCATGGTGCTGTCAGTGGGTTGCTCAGGCAGGGTGCTCTCAGGCCACTCCAGTATTGCTTCACTTCGTGGGTCTTGGGGAGGGGAAGGAGGAAATCAGCTGCTCAAACCACAGCAGAGCTGAAGGCATTTTAAAAAAATTCCAGTTCAAACAGTGACCTAGGCAAACAGTTTGAAGATCACACATGGACACCTGCTGTGTCAGTGTACCTTCAGGGCCGGTTTGCTTTTTGCATTGCCCTTTTGGAACTTAAGCTTCTGAAGCAAGAGTTCGTTTGGCTTTGCAAGTCAAATTTTTGGCTGTGTTTCTTTGCCTGGTTTATTTCAATCATCAATACTGCTTGAATGAGAGTCCGCTATTGACTATTTATAGTTCTAAACAAGGAAAACAAGTACTGTCTCTTCAGATGAGGTGCCAATGTCTCTGTAATTCCGCAGTTGTAGTGCTATGATTGGAATTTGGTGCCAGATGCATGGATTCCTCAGAAAAACAGCTTTCTGGCAGGAGAGAGGAAGAGCTGGCTCTGGAAGCCTGTTTATGCAAAAAGTTGCCATGTTACTGGCTCTTGTTACCTGCATTGGCTTGATTTGAAGAAGCAGAGAAGCCAGACACAAACTACTGGATAAAGCAGAGCTGGCAAACCCCTTCACGCCCATGCACACATTCTTATTCCCATTGGAACCACTAAGTGATCCTGACAGGGCAGCTACAGACAAACAGTCCTATTTAGACACCCCAATAGTGAGAGGAAAGGTTATTTTATAGTGACTTCCTTTTTTCTTGCTGCTAGAGATGGTGCCTTTTGCCTTCCTGACAGAAAGAAGTGGGGGTGGTGTGTGTGTCATCCTCACTGGACAGGATTGGCCAAAGCAAGTCAGATTGTTTCTTGGAGCAGAGTTGATGAGAATAGCTGCTAGACAAAGAAGGGCTGGCTTCAGAGCCTGGATTCCAGAAATTACTGGTAAGAGAACTGAAAAGTCTTCAAGAATAAGGAAGGGTTAGCAAATAGCAAACATGCTAAATCAGGTCACTCAGGAGAGGGGCAAAGTGAAGGCAGAGAAACGCATCAACTTTCAGGATCAGATTGATTCCCCACCCAGTCCAGCCTCCAAGCAGCTGAAATGAATTCTTTCAGTTGATGAGAAATCAGTAAGTGACCTGTTGTTAAACTCTGGCAAAGCTAGTATGGTCTATTTGCTTGACCTTTTTCTTTCAGGAACTTGGCATACACATGAGTGCTTTGAAAGTTTGCTGCTGGCCAGCCCCCAAAAGTCCCCTATCCTGGCATGAACCAGAGGTCATGCTGAACCCTGCTCACCATCCCTGAGCACCCAGGAGTATCAGCCCTATTCAATCTTTTGGATCCCTTGTGTCCCACTCTCACATGGAGAGAGTTTTCAGAGTTGTCACAATTTGCATTTTCCTACTACTGCACCAACCAGTGACTCCTTTAGCTGGGCTCTGAGAGTCCCTCTTCAACATTCCTCCTGCTGCCTCTTCTTAGCTCACACCACCCATTGCAGGAAACCAGAAGAGCCAGAAACCATGGTAGCTTTTACCACCAGTACTGTTGAAGGTCATGTTGAATCATGAGGTTCCAGCTGGTGGTTTACCTTCGCAGCCGTGTGATGCTCAGGGCTCTTTGCAGACAGGGAGGTTTGGTTGTGGCCTATCTGGAGAATGCTCCAGTGGGAGTTTCCCTGGGGAATTACTGGCCTGGCAGTGGCTTGCCTGCTCCAGCATGCTTTATCTCCTGCCTGGCCCTCTCCTGCCTCTCCTAATCTGCATCCCACCAGCCCTTCTTGCTAAGGGTCAGTGGTGCTCCTATCAGGCCACCTGTCCTAGGAGAACTCACAGCCCTGGACCTCATAGCAGGAGCCTCCATCCAAGCTTCCTCCAGCAAAACTGTGCTCAGGCCCTGCCTTGGAAAGTTCACCTTTCTTCTAGCAGTGTACCTCAGGTTGTGGGGTCTTTCCCCTCCACAGATTAACTTTTTAAACTTATTTGTCAGTTCCTGTGTTCTGTTTGAACAGCTGTCTGAATCTGAGGGCACAAAGTGATTGAAGCATTTGCCGGGCACTACAGCATTCTTTCACTGAAAATGTGGTGGTGATTCCAGAAGGATGTTTGACCAGGCATTACTGAAGCTAAAATTTGTCAATTCATAATTTTAACACTCCATGGAGTTTGTTGTTCAAAAGCATACACAGGAAATCTGAGCTATTATTTTCCTTTCTTTGTACCAGTGTGCTGCTGTGAAATGAAACAGCATAGGCTGACAGATGAGAATTTTCCCCCAAGGGCATTCTCCTAGGAAGGCAACACTGCTGAATTAGCAAGGAAATAAATCTCCACATATATGAATGCTGCTGTGTACATGATTTTATGGCACTTGGGGAAGAAATCAAAATAATTTAAAAATACAGAAGCCTTCATTCTACAATTCTTTAACATTTGAACGTCTTGTATGTAGCTTGAAATGAGCAACTATGAGCTGGAGGATGGACCTGTGCTTTTATAACAGCTGTAGCTTGGATCACCTCAACATGCTGTCTTTGGAGCCCCTTGCCAACTGAGCTCTCCATAAAGAGAGACCTGCAGCAAGAGGAGGATGAAAGCCAAGGAGATACTGGTGGAAGTCTGGAACTTCAGCCCTGTCTTATTTATTACTAACACTCAAGTGTAACTACTTTGGTACTTTGCTTAATCTTCTCCATATCTCCTGCATGGAACCCTCTCCCCACAGGGCTGCTCTTAAATGCTGTTCTGCCCTCAGGAGGTGCACGTCACTAGCAAGACTCTGGCTCAAATTGACCCATGTTGTCTCCCACGGTGAGTTTTTCCCATTTTGGTAGTTATGGTGGAAATTTGAGACTATAGCACTTTAAAAATGACATTGCACACACCCAACAGGATTACAGCAGCTGCACTGCAATTCTGAAGATAAATAAACACTGGTTGTTTCATGAGTTTTCTCACCAAGTTGTACCAGCTTTGGGTAGCAGATATTGGTACAGGAGCTGACTTATGTGTGAGGTGCCAAATGAAGGTTTGTGATCAATGCTCCTGAGGAAGAAGCATAAAGGACACACACTCCAGTTACTCCCACAAACTGCGCTGTTGTTTTCTAGTTGGGGATTTTGGGGTTCCCCACCCCCCCTGCCATCCATTGCAACATTTAAAGCATCTTAGGAGAAAAGAGCAACACTTCAGCAAACAAGACCTGACTTTTTCTGCAGTATGACTAAACGGCTTGTGGAGTTCAAGATTTCCTATTGTTTCCTTTACACTCTTCACAGCACTCGGCAGCTCATGTGGACAAGACATAGTTATTCCTTGTAATAAAGTGTACTCGACCTACAAACATTGAACAACACAAGTCACAGCAGTGTTGAATGGTTTAGCAAAACTTTCCTAGCAGAGCATGATCACCTACATTTCAAGCAATGCTTCTGAAGAAAGAAGTCTATGGACAAATCAAAGCTATCCTTGCATTGTTTTACATAAATTTTTTTCTTACATATAAACCAAGTGAGGCTTTTGTAATGATTTACAACACTGCAGAGGTGAGCTGCTGCTCAATTCCCAAACCAGTAACATAATTTCATAAAAAAAACCACAAATCCTCACGTGAGACCCCTCCTAACTGCCGAAGTCCATCAGCCTTCACTTACTGCTGCATGCTTTGCTTTGCCAATAGACCCAGCAGCTTCAGGCACAGCCTGCACCAGGCCAGGCTCCTGCCTGGACTCAGACCTCACAGCTTGGGTTGGTGCCCTGCAGTTTTCCAACACTAAACAGGCTATATTGACAGCAGACATAGGATTTGGCCAAATTCCACCACTGCCATATAACCAGTTTCAAACCCTACCTTGATTAGAGTTCTAACTACAGCAATTATTTTTATCAGCAAGGTCTAATTACACAGTCAATTTAATTATGAGGACCTAGAGTTCATGCTTGCCTATTTTAACAGCTTGATCATGTTGCATGCTTTAAATCAGATTCCTGTATTAACATCTATTTATATTAATTTACAATCTATTTCAGCCAGCTGCCATAAGATAATGGATTAGATGTTACTAACATAATTTGCTTGTAATCTTGGGACACAGAGAAGGTTTGCTCAAGCACCACTGTATGCTGGATACAGTCTTCTCTGAACACACTTGTACACCTACCCCTTTTTGTGGCAGAGCACAGCCCTGGAAGTGCTGAAGCACCATCTCTTCAACAATGTAAAAGGAGAATTTTTACATTAGCAAGTCTGAATAGGTCCAATCAAAAAAGACACCAACACATCTGTAATTAAGAACTTGCTAGACATTACTACTGAAACTCCAACCCTCTGCTCTCAAGTTGCATTCCTTAATTTCTCTCATTCCCCTGTAACAAACCTCTAGTATAGTGTCCCAGATTTGGGGCAATTTACTGTAGAAAATATTCTTCACAAGGTCAATTTGGAAGGCTATGGTACATTTTGAATATGTCAGCTGTTTTAAAGTTCACTCTCTGTAGCAAATGTCAATTTTCTTCCCTCCTTTGCATGCACTTGAGAAAACCTCATTACCTCAAACGTGACAAAATATTCAAGACTGAAACATGAAAATACTGCATTGTGTTTTCAGTTCAGTAATGCTTCAGAATAATTTCAGAACAAAATCAGTCTTAGCAATAACACAAAGATTTTAAAGTCCTTTATTAATCTAGATATAAAAAAGACAGAAGCTGCCTACAAGATAGGACAAAGCTCTTGCTTCATGAGGAAACAAAATTTTCTTTACAAAGTGAAAAAATAAATACCCTCTTAGAGTAAGGTTTATATGCTAATGTGTCATAAAAAAGTAGAGTTTTAATATTTTGACAAAATGTCTGTGCAAAGAAACAGATGCATAAACACACATTACTGCTACATTAAGGCAATATGAAAAGTTTAGTCAGAAAATTTCAGTAAAGTGACAGTGTACTTTTCTAGCTTTGATTAAGCCAGTATTGCACCCAAACATGGTCTCCAGTTCTCTGTACCCTGGAGAAAACACTAGGAAACCAGAGCCCAAAATGCCCAAGTAGGGGGGTGGAAAATCAAAAACATTTTATTGGGTAGGTCATTTCCTACTAAAGATGCTAACTGAAGAAAGCATTTAAAATTATACACAACCCTTAAAGATTAATGGTGCATGTTTGATGGTTTAAAATCAGTCTCCAAAAATAAAGCCAACTTGACGGGCAGTTGCCTGAAGCTTCCAAGACCACCAGCCAGACGTGGACTGTGGAAAACTTGGGAGTACCCTGCCCACTGAAAGCTGTGAATGAACTCCCATAGCAGTGCTTCCACAGGACACTGGTAACCACAAGACTTTCCTAACCCACCCTCAACACTTGAAGATTAACAATCTTGTCCTCCCTTTCCAAAGCTATTCTCTCAGAATTGTTTTCTATTTAACAGAATTCTGAGTTAAGCACAGATGCTTAATGAAGCCTTGTAACTTAGTTTAAGAACTAATTTTTTTAAAAGATCTCTCTCCTCTTTAAAGCAGTTTACTAAAAGCAGAAGCTATGAGCCTTACTAAACTGGTATGTGTAAAAGCAAGTCTTACTATTAAAATAAACAGTACAACTGTACTAAAAAGGATTTAGAGCATGTAAAAGAAAAGGCTGCATTGCTTTCGCCAGGTACATCTGCATGTGTACACCACATTTCTCCAGGGTTACCGAGCTTTGTGGCAACACTGCTGTGCTACAAGCTCATGGATCATTCTTTAAGGAACATGAATCAATTACACTTCTACTCTCAGAAGATGTCCTAAACCATTTTGGACATGCTGAGTAAAGAATATTTATGTTAAAAAATGCAGGGTTTTTTTTTTGCTTTTGATCGTGGATAGGTGCCAGAGTGATTGCCTTCTTCACAATCAGTGGTTGCATTTCTTATTAGTGCAGTTTGAAGAGTACATGATGCATTTGAAGTGTGTACATAGATCATATCACAGTCAGATTGAGAAGACTGGTGTGGGTTGGCAAGTACACATGCTGGACATGCTCTACACGAGATCTGCAAACAGGACACGACTGGAAAGGAAAAACATTGGGATATTAGTTTACTTTGTATTTTGAGAGTCTCTGCACTTTCTGCAGACTTTGCATACACAATAACAGCACTGTTTCCATCATCCCATATTTAAGACAGGGTATGGTGAGAAGCATGCAGCTCATTCTTGGCCTTGCCACAAATTACGTTAGCACATCATTCAGACAGAATGCTCTCTGAAATTAGTTTGCCACAAACCAAATTTTAGCAGTTTTACTGGAACATCAACACAAACATATTAATCCATCACCATCAAATATAAAAAAATCAAACCTTCCATGCAAATTGGTAACTTATAACTTAATGGCATTGCATTTACCTGTAACTGGGAAGCACAGGACTTGCAGCAAACTGTGTGGCCACAGGGACAAAAGGTTGAATTTATCTCTTCTTCACAACACACCATGCAAAGCATGGACTCCTTCAGCTTGCGCAACTTCTCTTGCAGGGCTTTTGTTTGTTGGCAGCTGAGACCCTCACAGTTGTCACAGTTCATGCTGCTCTCCGAAGACTTAAGAGGGGAACTTGGTGGGGTTTGATCACTTCTTGAAACAAGATCCACAATGCCAGCATTATAAAGAGCTCGCCTGGCATGATCATAAACTTCTTTTGATGTTCTTTTAATATCAAAGACATATTTTTTACCAAGATTAATGTTTTCATTCAGAAATAAAGATGCTAGGTGACCCTTTAAGTCTCGACTATACTGCATCATGACAGCACTGGTGACAGTGTCACACCTATAAAGCAATAGGACAAATGCAAACTTGGTTAGTTAATACCAATAGAACAATCCTACAATAATTTGTTCCCAAAGTTGAAGTAATAGCACTGAAATTAAAGCAAATTAAACAGTCTGAGGTAATATTTAAGCTCTTGAATGATCTTTGCATGAAAATTCTCCTTTGAAAAGTGTAAAATGAAAAGTGACAATTACTTTACATCTTCAAAATGTAAAGTGTCTGGTAAAATGGAGTCAGCCTATGGAAGGGACTTAAAAGAATTATGCTAACAAACATCAAACAGTTGCTTAATCCACAGTTCAGCCTGGCAACACCTTTTTGCATGGCATTTCCAAACCCTGCCCTAAAGAATCCCAATTAAGAGTCTTTGGCTCTCAATTTTTATCATACAGACAAGTAATGTTTTTAACCCAATTTCCATCCAGTACTTTATATGCTAGTATTATGTCATTCTGAAGGGAACCAGTGTGAATGAAGTGTAGAGAATTAAGGCATTTGTATTTGCCACTGTGCATTTCAGCTACCCTAACCATGCTTGTCACATATTTCAGTGATCCAGCTGAATCTTCAGAAGCTTATTAAGGCATATCACTTCTCCAGGCAACACAGGAAGGAAAACAGAAACACAGAACAGAAGGACTACAGCCTCACAGGGCCTAAGGTCCAAGATCTAAGCTTATGGCTAAATGCTATTGCCAAACTAAAATTCTGCTTAAATTAAAATCAGAAACTGCAAAGGACAGAGAATTACAAGCAGATATAAAGATCAAGAAGTAATTGAAACTGGTATGTGGTAGTTAATTTTAAGAAAACACTGCTAAGTGTGTTTGACAGCCACTCTTACTGATCAGTGTTGGACACCACAGTAGGAATGAAAGGGGGTTGAAATGTTGCCCACCAACAAATGAGTATAGCATCCCTACCTCAAAGAACAACAGGACAGAGACAGTGGACAGATGCTGGCATGAAGCAAAATCCTGAGCATGTGAGCAAGGAACAAGTTCCTTGCAAGAGCAAGTTCCTCTTCTTACAGAGGAACTGTAAGAAGGTTTAAATATATGGGATGGAAAGGTGGCATACAGATAACCTAACAACTGAAGGAGCCAAATAAAGGATCTACACATTCTGAATGACAGGATTTTCCCCACTGCTCTCATTCTCGCTCTTACATAGGAACAAAAAAATGTATGTATTGCTTATTAAATACCAAGGAACATAAAAAAGTTTATACCCTGAAATGCTGTTATTCATAGTGGGAAAATTTTGCTTACTTTTCTTGTTATTCCCACCTCACAAAATGGAAAGTAGCAAAAACACGTTTAGCTTCTGAATTTAAGAGGAAAAAAGAAGCTGCAAAGACGATGCAGATTTTGCAGAGTATTTCCAAAGTGCAGACCGTTGGCTCCTTAAGCACTTAGATCAAACACTGCAGAAGAGCAATACACATGACCCTAGGGGCAATACTGACCTGTAAAATGCATGTGTCTCTGTAATTGCTCTGTAGAGTCCACTTGCTGCCCTTGTACTGATCATCTTAAACAAGAGAACCACACTATTACCAGACTCCTTGGTAACAGTCAGATAAACATTCTTTCCCGACTGAGTTGCCATTTGAACAACAGGATAAGCAATCCTATGAATTAATGTTAAAAAAAGAAAGGTTATTTAGTTATTAAGGATTAGGGCATTTTCCACAAACTACTACAGTGCATTTTTATCAGAAGTTACAATAATTTCTGATATTAGTCAGCAATGCTGATTGAAGAAGCTGCTTCAAAAATATACATAAAAATCAAGATTATTAAGGTCACTTGTTTATCTTGATTACAAACAGATGTATGTCCTCACACCATACATCCCAATAGACCTTTTCAGTAATTCTCAAGAGCAGTTTTGTGAATTTATGTGAAAACTAGAGGCACGCTCCGTATTTTGAAAAATTGACCATGCAAATGGTTACAGGAAACACATACCTATTGATTGGACTAAAGTCATCTTTACAGATGGATATGCCTTCCGGTCCAACACCAATAAGGAGTTTCTGCCCTTCACTATCTCTCACTGAGTGCCACTCTACCCCATAGTTTTCCAGTGTTGTAACAATCTGTAGAATCTGGTATTCAGCAGATGCTTGACTGAGACCTTCTAGCTCTTTGTGCTTTGTAATAATGCTGTTGATAAAAAGATTAAGGGTACGTGAAATAATTCAAGTATCTGCTGTTACTGTCAGCAGCTTGTTTTAACATGGGTTTTAAGATGACCTAGTTAAACAGGTTAGTAAATGCTCCTGACCTGCTTTATCTGTCTATAGATTTCCAGCAATTGTGAACTGGAAATAGCTGAGAATTACCAAAACATCCTGAGAATGTCAAGGAGAAAATACTGTGCATTTGCTTAGAAATGAAAAAGCCACATATAATCAAGGCTTTCCAAATCGCACCACCAGCCCCAACATATTTCCCTGAGCTACCACTAAGTTCATAGGTAAAGAAAACACTACAGAAAAGTATGACACATTGAATGTTTCCTGATATTCAGGAATTGAGCTATGAAGATGTTTCAGAATTCTGTTTACTTTTCAGAGTAAGGGTACTAAGCCAGATAAATTCCTTAATTCACAAGTACAGGTCTAAGACACACTTACAATTTAAATACCCTGCTCTAGGTACTTAAATATATCTGTATTTCCCCACGTACCAGAGTTTTCATAAGAAAAAAAAAAAAAAAAAAGAAAGAAAAAAAAAACAAAACACCCTACCCACAGTTAAAAATGTAACTGAAATCAGAACATCAAACATTCAGACTGGAGATTTTGATCTCCAAAGCTATTATTGTTAAATTACTGGTTTACACTATATCATCAGCAATTAAATGCATTACACAATCTTCTGCTGTTGGTTTCCAAAAAGGAAACTATATCATTGTGCTTTCTACCTCTCCAAAATGGTAGTGGTGAGCTCTTTTGCACACAACTCTTCATAACTGTACTTGGCAGTGTTCTGGTTATAATCTCCAAACTTCATCTGTGCCAGCAATGCACTAAGTTCAATTGCATGCTCTGAAGGACACTGAAGATTACCAGCAAGAAGATCTTCTTTTATGTGCAAGAAAAACATATGCCTGCAACACAATCAGAAACATTTGCTTACACAAATTGTTACATGATATCTGTAATCAAGACATGTAACAAGTAACATCTCAGCTATGTTTGGTAATCAAGAATTTGCAATGAATGTACCATGCAGATGAAGTCTGGCACAAGGGAAAGAAAAGGGTCTCCATCTTATTCTTTACTTACTCTTAAACATGAAGCTACAACTGAATATGGCATCTAAAATCACTACTAAAAGAAAAGAGAACTTCACCATAAGAATAAGAACTGCTTTAACTCCTAAGACCACTTAGTAATTTCAACGTAGTGAGTAAAGTATCAATAAAAGATTTCAATTAGTTTCCTATATTTAGATTTTTATTGGATTTACAAGTTATTCTTCATTTCACAAAAGCAAATTTGGGAAGAGCATCTCAAAACATACACACTTCTGTTATACAAGAGGGGAAGCCATCCTCTGTCTACACAGTGGAAATGCCCCTGCCACTACAGCCATGATGGTTTTGCCAGCAACATGATTAACAGAATAACTTGAAATACCTGAAAAGGCATTGGGGAATGAAATAGAAAAAACAGTTACTGTATAAGCATTCATCAGACCAACCTTTGCACTTGAGACCAAGGTTAATAGGTTACTTGACAGACAAATCAACATTTTCATCAACATTAACAGCAGCATGTCATTATCCCCTATGGGTTGCCCTAACTTCTATAGATAATCCTTATTTTCTTTTGGGGACACAATATAAATTTCTTACCCTTTAAGGATCAAAATATTTATGCAAGCCAGATGGAGAATTGTGTATCACAGAGTTATGTATCACTGAAAAAAAATCTTTCAATAAATGAAGCTTGGCACCCACAGGGATGTGTCTTGGCTTCCACAGAAACAGGACATTTACTTTTCTAAAATGAAGTCTAATCTACTTTTAAGAAAGGCTTTACTGATTAATCTCTATTTAATCTCTCATTGCTGAAGTTGAAGATGCTAATAAGTGATGGGCTTTCCTTCCAATTGGAATTATTGAATATCTTACATTTATTCTGTTGTAGCATTCTCTGATTCCTTTGTACAACAAAGCAAATAGGACTTTTTTTCAGCATTATGAGCAATTACAGAACTTGCAAAAGTTGTGTTCTTTTTTAGCTCTATTGGTAAATGTTGCAACTAAGAAGATACCAGCCCAAAAGATGCCTCATATCCACAACTTTTTGAATGAGGAAAAACCAGAATTGCTATTAAATTACCCTGTAAGCTTTCCTACAGTCCACTTCCTACAAGAATTCACACGTCCAATGCTTCCCTTTGCAAACCATTTGTCATGCTAGAGCGTCATGCTAGTTGTGATGCAAGTGCTTAATCACATCACTCTTAAGTCTAAACATCAACCTACACCCTTCAGCAGTTCTAGAGGGGGGTCTGGTGGAAGCCAATGTCCTCACACTGGGCAGGACGCAACTTCAGGTGGCAAGAGGACCAGAACTTCAGCCACAGTTGTCTCCACTGTCAACAGGTTATTCCTTCTTTAGGCTCTTTTTTTCTGAGACAGAGTCAAACCTCTGCTCCCATGTGTTTCTCCTACCTTGCAGAGTCACAGCTCTTTGGGCTTGGGCCCCAGAACAGCATATCTGTGGCCTTTTAAAATTATTTTGTTGTACAGACTCTTACAGTAGGGCTGAAATAAATTCAAATAGTAGGCTTTTCCCTAACTCAAATCAACATTTCATAAAATAAACAGCTTCTCATGCACTCTTGATCCTCTGACAATACCAGAACAGGATTTCCAGTCATTTTAAGTACTAATTACAACATTTCAAAGAAAGATTAGACTTTTTTTTCTCATTAGCTAAAACACATTTACAACTACCACACCTAAATTCTTCAGGGCTTTTTTTTCATATGACGGCACTGACTACACAGGGTAAAGTCAAGAGTTCTCCCCTTGCTGGGAAGACCTTATTGATATCTCAAGGGGAGCTGAAAACCAAAATATTGCTCCTGCAAAAATACAGATGAATTACAGAAACAGATACAGCAAATGCATGGCTTGTCACATTCCATTACTACAAAGCCAGTAATGGCACAGGAAGACAAATGAGTTTAAAGTGCAATGTGAAGTAGCATGACATCACCTAATGTGCAGTAACTTCCCATAACTGGCTCATATCACATAAGGGAAAACAGCTGACAAATACTCAGCTACTTTGCCTTTTTTTTTTTTTTGTAAATAGAACAAACAGCACATATAAAGGACAGTTATTGCAAAGTAACTAGTTATGCAAATTCAGTCCATCAGCACCTAAATGATTTAAACTGCACCCATAACAGGACAGTGAATGACTTCACAATGACCTGTTAGAGCAGCTGCCCCAAACCAAAG